>CM067505.1:19776948-20141948 GCA_034509495.1 Acestrorhynchus altus
CTCTCTCTCTCTCTCTCTCTCTCTCTGCTTGTGGATGCAGAGTTTGGACAATCAAGAGAGAGTGTTTAGTCATGCACTTTGAAGGACAGTTTAGATACACGCAAGCATCCAGAGAGAGAGAGAGAGAGAGAGAGAGAGAGAGAGAGAGAGAGAGAGAGAGAGAGAAGGGGGGGGGTAAAGCTCAGTTTGCTTCTCTGACATTAATTCAGAGTGTTGACATTGATTCAGGCAAACAGACCAGGTCTTTCTGTGTGCAAGAGAAATAGTGCAAAACATGTGCTCTTTTTAGACTGAATTTTGTTCATGGTATATGCTACTTAACAGAGCAAAAATAACACGGTCTAAAAATAATTTTAGTTTAACTGCCCAGCACAAGTTCATAGAATAAAAAAAAAATCAGGTTGAAGTCACTGCTGCTCAGTGGGGTCTATTACTGCTCAAAGGAGTCTACAGAGCTACTTGCTACTGAGAGAAAAATATCACATATATTTTTAAGTAATATTTTTGTGCTGCTTTTTTAATTAAAAGTTTTCTTTTAGAATTTGTGACAAATTCTAAATTTGTGACTGGTACACAAAATTGTAAAGGGCTGGCTGTCATGTATCGGTCCTGTTTTACTCCTCTGTCCTCCTGTCTCACCTTTGTTTTATATTTCCCCATGTCCTTCTGCACATGTGTTTAGTTTTGGTCCTGTCTCCACCTTTACTCCACCCATTCCTATCTGTGTCTCATTATTTACCCTGTCCATTCATTATCCAGTTCCAGGTGTGTGTAATGTCATTGTGTCTAAGACCCTTTGTTTCAGTCAGTCCCTGCCAGTCATTCGTTTCGTGATTGCTTTTGTTTGTTCATCTGGATCCCAGGGATCATGTCGGATTCTTTGCCTGTCTGTATGTTTCCATACGGTTTGTTTGCTTATCGATTTCCCAGAGTTCATGTCAGTCTGCTTTTATATCCTGTTTGTTTCTTTACATCTCATCTTCCCACCGTGTCTATGTGTAAAAGTAATAAAACTCACTGAGGAAGCAGAGTAAAGACCTTTAGCAGCACTAACCAGATGTATAAGTCTACTACAGTGAGTATAAGCAGGGCAAGCAAAGACTGATGATGACACTGAGCTCCACAATATGGCTAGAGCACAGAGGTCAAAAAGCAATCTATCCTTTTGAGAAACAATGCATAGTGATGCATTACCAAGTTTGCCTGGTATAGTAAATGTGTAACCAGCCCTGCCTCTGGTCAGGGATCATACTGAAAGATGATCAGTGACTGGTATCAGCCCAAAAAACACAGATCAGTCTATCTGTAGTTAAATAATAATAATAATAATAATAATAATAATAATAATAATAATAATAATAATAATAATAATAATAATAATAAATAATAGAGGGGATTATTCTTCAGTTGTATATGTTAAAAAAATGTCTAATACTAAATGTTACCATAATCCCACCCTCAGAAAAGTCAATATCATCTTAAAAAGTCATAAATCATTTTTATACTGACAAAATATAAATATATAAAAACAACACACACAAGAATGGACTCACATCGGCAGATGGGTTTAGGAGAGTCCCATTTGCCCATCTTTGTGCATTTTGTGCTGTTTCGTCCCTCCAGGATGAAGCCATTCAGACAGCTGTAATGCAGCGCTGTCCCTTCTACTGCCGGCCCGTGAGGGGACACCACAACACGCCCGTTCTCAAGAGATGTCCACACCTTTGCGCAGGGTAATACTGATAGAAACACAGACACACACACACACACACACACACACACACACACACACACACACACACACACACACACACCATTTTACCACCATTACTACATCACAAGTTTTTCATCAGATTTATACAAGAAATCCATTACTTTTACATTTTGCATAATTTTTAATTTTGCCTAATATATATATATATATATATATATATATATATATATATATATATATATATATATATATATATCCTGAATATAACAGTTACTTTAGTGGGTGTGAAAAGTGAAAATGGGTGGCACTCCATTTCCCTTCCTGACAAAGTGTGATCTCACTTAAAAAGTGTGAAAAGTAGTGTTGTTAACCCTAGTGCTCTTTGTTTTAACAACACTATGACTGATCAGCCCTTGGTATCTCTAGTGCATACAGTAGTGGTTGGAAGTTCATTTACACTCATCATGGACATGAATGCCATGCCAATTTGGGGTTTTCAGGGTAGAAAGAGTACACCAAGACACCTTTAATATCAAATAAGAATCAGACCAGACACTTTTGGTAGCCATTAACAAATTTCAAGCAGAATTCTTCTTTGGATATTTGACTGCTATTATTTGAAATGACACAGGAAGTTGGTGAGATGCTACATTTAACAACTATACATTTGACAAGCCCATTCACTTTAACTATACTCCAATCATTCCTGTGCAAGCTGTTCACAGGGGTCTTCAGGAAGACACCATCCTTCATGAGTGTTTCACTGAATGAAGCCCATGGCACCTCCAGAAGGCTCAATAGGGAAGTCTAGCATATCAGACCATTCACCTCAATAGTGAAGTCTAGCATATAGACCATTCACGTCAATAGTGAAGTCTAGCATATCAGACCATTCACTAACTGTTTGAGCCCCTCTTCCAATAATCAAGAGTCACTGTTCACCCAGTAATATCATATTGATATTTTTGTTGCTCCGTTGGCTTTTTCTTCAATTTCATTCAATGACAGCCATGAACATGGTTTCATTTTTTGCTCATGCAAACAAATGTTTGTTGGGGTAATACATTAATATTGGCTACACAATGACATACAAAATAAAAGTAGTTAATTCATTTAAAATACAAAAAATCTCACATATTTCAAATAATAGTAAAAGCATGTACAGCATGTGCCATTCACAGAGTAAAATCTGTACTGTGTCTTACACAGTCACAGGAATAATGTGGAAAAGGTCATTTATAATAAGTAGCTTCCTGAATATGTGAATTCGCTCTGGCTACAGTTAATAAATCTATAGACAGTACTTTAAAACATGATATTGAGAGGCATCATATATGTAATATAAAGGTCAGATAAAGAGCGAGAAATAGAGAGAACAAGAGAACAAGACAAAGAGAGATATATATCACACTTTCTCATATATAACTCATATATCTCAAAATAGCAAAAGTGATAGAGATGAGCTTACAGCACTTGCTGCGCTGACTGAGGTCAGTCCAGGTGCCGTTGGGCAGGCACTTCCTAACTTTTGGTCCCACGATGACCCTGTTCCCCCTGCATATATACTCGATTTCATAATCCACTGGCAATACCTGCACTCTGTGGATCTACAGACAACAGAAACACATTCAGAAAACGCACTCTTCTTTCTAAACATATAGCTGCAATATTTTTCAAAGAGTCACTTTCATTGATGTTATTTTTGTTATTAACTCTTAGTTCCTGCAATTTGCAGGCAGATACATTACTGTTTTCTAAGGTTCATAACTATGAATCCAAGTAAGCTACAGATAAACTACCACACTTACCATGTCAAACCATCATTGAGACTCATTATAGTGTGATGAATTTTAAGGTTGAATAAATAGCTAAAATTCACTGAATTAAACTGAATTAAATCCCAGTTTAAATGCCAAAGGAGCCTTCTAGTGCATGTTTACTGCTCTGTTCATGTGTACATGCTTGTCAGGTATCTGTCACGTCCCTGTGGTCTGTCTGTTTTTGTTTACCATCCCATGTGCTTTAGAGCACATGTCATGTCTCCTCCCATTCCCAGCTGTGTTCCATTTGTAACCCTGCCCCGTCGTTATCATGTCGAAGCCATGTCCAATGTCATTGTGTGTGTATATAAGTCCCTTGTCTTTTGTTAGTCCTTGTCGGTCTTTGTGGTTATATGGCTTTGTGCTTATGTGGCTTTGTAACTTCGTGGTTTCTCGTCTTAGTGTTTATTTGTATCCTGCTAATAAATACAACCCAGCGTGTACGTCCGCAACTACCTGTGTCCGTGAGCGTTACAATGCTCAACTTGAATGCAAACTCTGAACAACAAGTAGGAGAGAATAATGACGTCACTGACCCAGATATTGGATTGTAGAAGAAAATGAGAAATAAGGGACTGTTTGCTCTCTTTCTTTGCTCATAATGTTCAAATTTCAGAATAAAGTCATGAGAATACTTTATTTCGACTACTATCAAGTATTTTTGGAAAATGTATTATTATGATTGTGTCAAACTAATCATTACAAATAAATCACCAAAACACTTTGAATGATGAATTTCTAACAGGATTTCTAATATGTCAAGATCTTTTTTGTCCTTAAAAGCTTAAAAACGTTTTATCAAAACGTGGTCAAATTCATACAAATATCTAAATTCTGTTTATGTCTAAATCTTTACGTCTCAAAAGAAGACATGTTTGAGTGGCCTAGGATCTCCTGAAAATCTCCTATAAATACTTTTCTAGTGTTTTGGTCATAAGTAAGTCAAACTACAAAAACATCCCACAATATAAGCCTTTGTTTTAATGTATGTGTAATGTTTATAGTGTGCTGGATTGACACTACAGATCTAAATATACCAAACACCAAAATATCTTGTAGACAACAAGGTCATTCAGCCCTTTTTGCTCACTCGTCTGCGGCAGGATTGAATTGCTTCTGAAACACATCATCATCATTTTGTGCATTTATTGATCTTATTTAATAACATATGTATTTATAACTATGTATTAAAAAAGGCCTATAGAACTATGTCTATTCTAAATGTTCTATAGAAGTCTCCAAGTCTCCTCTTCTTGGAGATCTAATTTCCTGCAGGTATCTCCAGACATAGAGCAAGCTCTTCTGAAGGCAGTAATTAGATGAAAATCAGGGGGGTTTGATTAGGGCTGAAGATAAACTGTCCAGGTTTGGAAATCTCCAGTAGCAGGTTTGATGACCACAATTCCACAGCTTTGTCAGTCATTTTAGTATCTGCAGCTTAGTTTATAATTCTGAACACAACCAACATCTGATTTCTTAAAGTTTCATACAAATTCATCTTAAACTTGTGAAGCTGCAGAGCTTATCCTTATCCTTATCCAAAATCCATCCATGCATACACTTTTTAACACAGGTTAAACGATGCTTAATTTTTGAAATGAAGAATAAAAATGTAATTATCAACTACTCAATGGTGATTTCACACTTTTCAGTAGAAGCAGTATTTTTAGAATCTCTGTACCTGTTCTTGTGTAAGCCCTCTGTATCGAATCCCTCCATCTCTAGGTGGGGGAATGATAGCACAGCCTGGGAGAAAAAGAGTTTAATGATGCATTAGAGCAGCTGCTACCATCTCTGTGATCTTTGTTCTGCCTTCTTCTCCACCTTCGTATCTGCACTAACATAGAGTGACCGTCTTTTTGTTTTAGGATGCTGTGGGAGGCTTCAATAGGCTTAAGTTGTGCTGTTTTGGTGTGTGTGTGTGTGTGTGTGTGTGTGCAAGGTTAGTCTCCAAAAAATTTAAAATAGTGCAAAAAGTCAATTTAATTTGGTTAAAAAAAGTAAAGTGTCTTATTTGTATTAATTACATTTAAAGTAACTCATTCCAAGCCTGTTTTTGTTTTTATATTTTAATGTTGATACTGTTTGAATAGTAATTTATTCAAAATGAATAATGAGACACTTGATTTCTGATTTTAATGAATCATTATGATCAAATGTAAATAAAAATGCAAAGGCTTCACATGTAACAAGTAAAAAGGGAAAAGCCTTTGAGTTTTTAAATTTTCAAGCCAATATAAAACAACTTTATATATTCATTAAAAAATTATATCAAGTAAGGTCAAAACGATTTGTGTTTATTTACAGTACATGTTTTTAGGCTGTGGTGTGTTAGATGATTTGATCAGTGATTGTAGATTCAGGACATACAGACCAGTGTTTCTCAACCTGGAGGCACCCCTACCCTACCTTTAACACACCCCCTGCAGTACTGAAGGGCTTGTAAAACAACTAATTATTTGAATCTGGGAGTAGGGTAAGCTCTAAAATATGCAGAGCAGGGGTGCCTCTAGGACCAGGGCTGAGAAACACTGATATACACCAATAGTGGTGGTAAAAAGGAGAGACTTGACCAGATGTAGCTGTAAGCTGTAAAAATGTTAGAAATAAACACTGAAATGAAAACAATTTGAAACCCTGAACATTTTACACAGTTAAGAAATCAATTAGAAAAAGGAAAATGAGGATGTACAGGTTACAAATGTAACACAAGCGCTCACCTGCTGAAAAACTTTAATAACTGAAAAATCTGGACTTAAACACAAATCGAACTAAGACACTGCTTTGTGATCAGTGGAAGCTCGCATTGTTGAATACATTTAACTGACTTTTAATGTGTAATGTTAGCTCGCATAATGTTCACTGCATTTTACTGACATCGTGTCAGTGTGTTAGCTAGCATTTTTCAGTTTTGTTTGGTGCAAAGAATTAGTTCTGAATCGTTGTCTAGTGCCTTTATGAAGGTGAGAGAAGAGCACCCACCCCCACGTTAGCATCCGGCTAACTGCATTATTATATAACGCTACCACCAGGGTGTCTGTATCGAGGGCACCAAGTTAGGCTGCTGAAATGGGCTTGAAATTAATACTTTTTAATATTAACTGATTAGCCTTTCATCGTTAATATTGTATTTAAAATGTATATAAAAAGGTTCCCCTTTTTTACTTATTTTTGTAAAAGGCAAGGTTTATTTACATGGACTCCAAAGCAAACAAACGAAATACAGACATGAATACAGGCCAAAACAGACTAGGAAACAACAGTGAATCTAGACATAAAGATGAACAACAGACCAAGGACGACTAGGACAAAGGCCCTACATATATACAGGGACATACTAGGTACACCTGAAGAAAATAACCAGAGGGCAGGGCTACAAAGGAAGCACAGGTGGAAACACTAATTGCAGGGTGGGACAAAGGCAAGACAAGAAATGCCAGGTGCCAAGAAGCAAATGGGAAAACAAAACAAGACAGGAAAACAGAGGCCGGCAATGGAAACAGGGGGAACCAGACAAGAGTGTGACAGGAATCCAAGTTCTCACAAAGGTGAGATTAGGATGGTGGAAACCTTTCATCTTAGTGCAACAAACTACTTTGAGCCCCTAATATTAGTTACTGAATATCTTCACAAATTGTTTACATTTCAGTCCTGTTTTAGCCATCACTTAACCAATGAAATAAGCTTTTCAGCCTGATCAGCAACCCTGTCTCCTCATCCCTATACCCATCAACCAGTCCTGTTCCAAGTGACAAGAAGAGGTGAGCAGCATTGTGTTGAAGAACATGCCAGTTCTTTGGGAATTTCTGAAAAAAATATCATTTATTTAAAAATATTACTTAGTTTTTTGTCTGTTACTTGTTAATATTAAGATAGTTTTTCATCTAATAAAATTTTCCACTTTAGATACATTTAAAATGGACTTTCTTTTTGCTTCATTTTTAAGAAATATCCCACCCACAGTCTCACAGCCAACCATTTACTTTCATCCTGCAGTACATACAAATCTCAAATATGTAGTAGAGTATATAGCATATACAGTATCAAGAAAGTGTCTGCTAATCTGTTATTTTGTGTGTTTATTAAGTGCAAAATACACAACATCTAATCCCCCCATTGTGGAAAAGTGATCACCCCCCCCCACTTTCAATATCTGGTTATACCCACTTATTACGGCTTCAACTAAGTGTCATTTGTAGTCCCTTGAACAGTAACTGTCGATTTAGGTCCTGAAACACCAATTTATAAGGGTGTAGGTCAGAACTTTGACTAGGCCATTCCAAAAGTGTATGCCTTTCCAAATCATGTCCAATCAACTGAAATTACCACAAGTGTACTCCAGTCAAAGTGTAGAAACAGCTGATGGCTGATCAGTTGAAACAAGATGCACCTAAGCTCAATACTTCTGTACATTATATTTTTGTTTTTTATTTTTAATACATTTGCAAAGATTTCAAACTTGTCTCACTTTGTCATTGTGTGGTGTTGTGTGTAGACATTTGAGGGAAAAGCTCAAAAACAGTCATATTGACATAAGTGCTGTGTTAGTGTGAGTTGTGGTGGTACGAGTGGCTCAAACACAGCAGTGCTGCGCGAATGTTTAAATGCCTTGGCGTCACTGCTGGACTAAGAATTGTCCACCACCAAGAAATATCCAGCCTGTGAGCAGCAACGAAGGACTTGGATGACCAACACAAACTGTGAGCTTCTGCCTCTGACTTTATATATACAAGGTGCAGCAACTAGGTACGAAGTGTTGACAGTGAGGGGACAGTGTTTAAACACTCCAGCAGCACTGCTCAGTTTGATCCATGCAACTCAAACTAACACACCACTTATGTCAATATGATTGTTTTGGGGGAATTTGGCTCAGCTCATTAGTTTCTGTAAAATGATAAAAATGATCACACATATGATATAAGATATGCATGTCAGAATGTCAGTGTACTCACTCCCACTGGTCACATTTTTTTTGGTTGAAACAAAAAACTTCAACCCTTTAGGAATCGGTGGGGTTTTATTGGAAGTGGAACATAGGGATGCTGTCCGTTTTGTAAAAAGAGCTCAAGGCAAGCACTGCAATGCAGTTATGGAGCAGCAGGTGGAGCACTTTGTCTTTAGAAGTGAGTTGCAGCCAAATCAAGCTTGTAGCCACAGGAGTGATGTTGACAGCCATCAGAGCAGCCAGTGGCTTTTACAAAAGCCATTCAACCAAATGGGTACAGACGTCTATCCCCACGGCACTGCTCCCCCACCACTGTAATTGAATGAAAAGGCTATATTTCATTCCCTTTAGTTCATAGGAATGCCCCTCACTGCTAAAACCACGTCGTACAATGGGAAAATGAGGATCGAGCGGCAGGACCTTACATAATAATGGAGTATGAATGGCTGTGGAAATGTCCTGCTCTTTCACATGCATATACATTTGATTTCAGTAATGGACTTCCAATCCTGCATAAATGTCGGTTCTCCCCTGAGGCATCTCAGGTTTCTGCCAGAGTGAGGGAGTAAGCCTGCTTTACTCTGTTATTACAGCCTAGTTCACCTTCAGTGTCCCCAGCTAATTACAGTAATCATCAAATTGGGCAGCAGAGGCCATGAAAGGCCAGTGGGAGTGTGTAGGTTTGTGTGAGACTGAATGTGAATGTTTGTGTGTGGATGTACACATGTGCACTCATTTCAATGTGTGTTTGATGTCAAAGTGTAATACACTGAATTCATTAAATTCATAAATGTACATGTTATTTCCTCTTGAAAAAAATATTAGCACAGTTCTGTGCTTCAGTTAGGGTTAGGGTGGTGGGTTAGGTGTCATGGTAAATTCTATTCATATGAAAATATGTAAGGACGAGCAGGTCACAAATTAAAAGACATTTAAATATAATGAAGATTTTATGTAGTTAAAAATCAGAGTAGATCCTTCGTTTAGTCATCTCTTTTCATGTTCTCATTGCAAGGACATCAGTGAATTTGGCCAATAATTCTCAGGATTCACTTTGGAGACCACAAAAAAGTTTTCATCATAGGTGTGTTTGATTGAGCTGTGTATCCCTCCAATGTTATTTGAATCTCTTTACATTGTATTTGTGACTGCAAAAACTACAATTTGTACCAAAAAAAAAACAACTCTAAGAACAAGCCCAAGTACAGCTAACAAGGTTAGTTTACCACACTGCTGAAAGTCCACCTCCCCAGAAATTAATCAAGTTTTAATTTAAATTAATTTACCAAGCAAAACAATATTTGTACTGTCTGAATGAAGTATTTGAAATGCATGTGTTTCTTATCATTTTAAAGACATTTAGATTTAAAGGTTAATGCTTAAAAATAGAAATCTGTTTCTGTACACACACACACACACACACACACACACACACACACACACACACACACACACAGTATTGGAGCTGATGTGACTGAATATTAATGATGTAGTGGATGTCTAACTGTATTAACTGAACAAACCTTTATATAGATTGTGGATTTCTGGTTTTCGTGAGCTAAAAGCCATACTGATCAACAGTAAAAAAAATGTTTGAAATGTGATCACAATCTGAAATTGCTGAACATGAAAATAATATCCAGATTATTATGCTTGCTTGATTACAAAAATATAGTAACATCTATTGTTAATCTATTTCATTTAATCAGCTGTGTCTAAGATTAAAGTGGGGAAAATGCCAATATTTATACCTGTTGTAACAGGATGTAATATAATCTTATAGCACCATTGTGACAAAGTTCTCAATTTAAAACATTCTGGCATGAAATGACATATTCAACAGACTGGAGCAAATTACACATGCCGGATCAGAGCTAGGGAATTGTTCAATATTAATGAAGAACATAATATGACTGAATAATTATTGATTTTGACATAGTGCCGTAGTGCCCTTCCACCTGCTACCCGTGGCCAGTTGTGTTTACTGAAATCAAATGCAACTTGTACCCACAGACAACCACAAAAATGACCATAATTTATTAATGGTAGCTGAAAGCACAGTGGCATGCAAAGGTTTATGTAACCCTGACTCAAAGGTTAAAGTCTGACAGACCAAGAACACTTCCTCAGGTAATCGCTCTTTGGATTGCTAGAAAAGTAAATCACCCCCTTTGACTGCGAAAGGCTTTCAGGATCATTTAGCAGACAGGAGGGGTGGTGCAATGTCCTACTGTGCAGCAACACCTGCACAGTGAGCTTCATGGAAACGCCATGAGAAGAAAACCTTTCCTGCATACTCATCACAACAAGTGATGCTGAGTGAGAAATTTAAGACGGAACTTTTTGGCAGCAATGAGCAAAAAAGGAAAAAACAAAATCATAAAAGTAAACCTGCCAATGCCATGAGAAACTTTTCACTGGTAGAAGAATAAATTCAATTAAATTCCAGCAAAACCTGAAGGCAAACATCACACTGTCGGTGAAAGCATGTTGAAAATGAAAAGAGGACGACTTCTACTGCAGAATAAAGATTCTAACCATGTCTCAAAATCCACAATAGACCAACCACCTGAAGAAGCACAGGCTGAAGGTTATGCTATGGTCCTCACAATCCCCCGATCTAAACATCATTGAAAATCTGTATATAGACCTCTATCGAACAGTGCAGCAAAATGGCCCAAGAATCTCACACTCAATCTAGAAACCATTTGAGAGCAACAATGAGCCAAAACAATAAGTGAAAACCTGTTAGCAACTACAAAATGGGTTTATAAGCTATGCCAAAGGGGGCATTACAAAGTACTAGCCATGCAATGTACCCAAACTTTAGTTTCAGCACTTTTTCCTTTTTGTAATTTTAACTGTAAAATATGAAACTTTGGAAACCAGGTCGAATTTTACTCGTTTAGCTATTCATGGTAGCAGAAACCGAGACTAAAAGGCGTCTAGAAACTTCCACCAAACCTGTTTAAGAATCAGAGTACTTCAAGAGAACCTTGCCTTGTGTCTGTTTATTTTTTTCACCTTAACAAGTTCATTCAGAGTGACAACTTTAGCCAAATCAACTTATATAAACTGCACCTTATCCTCTTTGTCATGCTAAATTGTATCTGCCTTCATTCCTCTGATGCAGAGCATCCTTCAGGTAGATAGATATTTCTCCATTTTTCAGTGCTGGAAATACAGTTTGATTGTGTTGCCTTGTTAAAAGTAAAATATAGCCAGACTTCTGATTGCATCAGACAGGCTGTCTAGACAGTAACAGCTAAATGTCTTACAATCCAGGGACTGAAAAAAACACTTCAACAATTTAACACATTACAATGTTGATAAATATTTTAAAAAATGTATTTTCTAATATGCTCTATTCCAAAAGTGTTGGTTACTGGGACAAGTAATTTTAACTGTGTGAATAGAGTTATTGGTTTAATTTGACTCTGTAAAGTATAAAATAGAAATATCTGAATAATTTCACATGGTTAGGATATACTCTACTGTATTTGCTCAGCATAGTCTAGAGTAGTGCTTTAGACCAGACAAAAGTTTATCAAAGTCAAACTAGAGGTTAACCGTTCAATTAAACAGAACTAAATATGTAACACTTCAGAAAATGTCAGGATTTGGCAACTTAACTCCTAGAACCAAAGATCCACACTTTGCGGGCAGTTACATGCTGTTTTCTATGCTTCATATCTCAGGATCAGACTAATCTGCAGACATAATCCACATACCGTAAAAAATCATTGGTAATGAATTATCAGCAAGGAATCCAGCTCAGAAAATAGCAAAAATTCCCTCCCTTCCAGCTGTAATAATAACTGAAAATACTGTCAACAGCTTATTATTATAAATATCCTTGTCAATCTAATCATTACACATAATTCATCAAAGGAATCAGTTCAAAAACACTCTGGGTGATTAATTTTCATCAAATTTCAAAGTGTTTTTAGTCCTTACAACCAGAACACAAAAACACTTTGTAGGTGTGAGTAATTTTTTTTTAATCAAAACATGGTCAGAAATCAAAATCTAATCTAACTTAATTTTTACATCTCCAAATGAAGAAGTTGAAATTTGAGATACCCTGAAAAAAAGCATAATAACCTATAATTTTAGTGCATCTTGGTACATCAAACTATGACAATATCCCACAAAATTTGCCAGGGTCCTGCAGTTTAATGTAGGAAACATTAACAGCCACAGTTAAAACTACGCAGAATAACGTGCAATACAAACCTTTACATAGGATAGTCACAGAATCACACTAGCCAATAAGATCAAAGAATCATGAGAGGCCATAAATTACAAGAGGTGCTTTGTTCAGATATTATAATATTATAAGTATATTATAATAGCAATGTTATGAAAACTGTCTTTTAAATGCCATCTCTAGTTCCTTTAGCTTAATAGTGGTGCATTGAGAGTGGTATCATTTTCAGTGTTATCATTGCCATATGTCATTTTAAGGTGGGTCAGCTGGGGGGTCAGCAGCCTGATGCCCCCAACTGATCTTATCAGACCATCAATACTCCCATAAGTTTGAAGACTGGGATTTGGCTAAGGTTGAAAAAAGTCGAGAATAAACTCTTTGTACTCCCAAACCTATTATTTACTGTAAATGACAAACTAACTCTGCATGAACATTATCATTCTATGCCAGTGGAACCAGATCAAAATCAGTTCAGTGCTGTATTTTTTAAACTGAAATAATATTTCATATTTCATTTCTATTTCATCACAATTAGTTTGTAACATTCTGAAGAACATTTTTATAAAATCAGTGCAAAAGGGAAAAATACTAATTACATATGCATATCAACTTATAACATTAATAATTATTGTAGTTTATTACAGGAATTGTAACAAGAAGATAATCTAGATTATTACAGATGCATTATACAAGCCTTTACACTTTGCCAGCCTTTAAACATCACTTTCTTTCCATTGTCTGCTCAAAAAAGGCAATATATCAATATTTATACCTATATTGGGTTATAAAGAGAACAAGATATGGGTTGAGGCAGTATTGCTTATATTGAGTTTTAAAGTTTTTAAATAATGTTCTGTTTCAATCTTGCACTTTTTTGATTTCTTGTTCTGCTCCACCCCCTGCACTCAACTCCTCTGCTCTCCACCATCCCCACATAAGAGAGACATAAGACTGAGCTCTAGCATTAGGATGACTTGTTCAAATTTGATCTTCATTTCTTCTTTATACACACTAAGTTTAACTATAGGATGTCATTGGATGTCCTATTTTTTTCATATCATATAGGTTATATCGGCATAAAGTATATCAAGAGGCAATTTTTTGTCCATATCGTCCAGTATTAAAGAATACCAGACAGGAGGCTTAACACACATCAGAATCTTGCTTGCTTTTCCCCTGCTACAATCTCTTCAGCTTTCCAACACCACATTCATCTGAGAGAGCACAATGAGAGGTCAGCACCACTGTCTGGTAAGAATAGAAAACAATGCCATTGTTTTGCTACAGTGTTTAAAAATATATTATAATATCTAGTTTCTGTGAGCTATCCCACCAATCAAAGCAGAGCATATGATATATTAATGATTCCTCCATGTTTCATTCTGAGGCAAAAGAACAGGCTTTGAAATACATTTGTAAAACTGCATCTGGGGATTTTTCATCCTAATCAACTTAAATTACTCTAAGCATTCTTTGAGACATTTAAGCTGACCTTAATTATCTTAACAATAGACCTTAATAATCAGGTCATTGCTGACTGGTTATCCACATGTGTACACTTCTGAGCAGTATATCAATCAATAAGACCAACAGAAAGGTTGTTTTTTTTTTTCAGCTAAATTCTTAAAACTAAAGCAAACAGAGGCATGTACTGGACATCAGTGTTACAGATTTGTAGCAAGATATATTAGTTAGGCTTTTCACAGTACCCTTGTCTGAAAACAGTGAGCTATGATTGGTAGTTTGGCATGTTACTCAAGTAGTGTCTTCCTGTCAAAGTAGCCAGAGCTGGGCTTCATTAAGCCATTAAAAGCATCCAGTCAGACTGGCAGGTCTGGCAAGCATGGCGAGCAATGGTTGTTGTAGTAACGCTTAGTTATTTAGTTATTTTATAGTTAGTGATTGTTTTACACTTAGTTATTTTATGTCTTGATTTTGTCACTATTATTTTATTAATGTGATAACAGCATTAATAATAATAATAATAATAATAATAATAATAATAATAATAATAATAATAATAATAATAATAACATTCTTACTCCATGACCACTGAAGTTATCAAAGTTGAAATGCATACAGAAAATCAATTGCAGTCACTGACAAAGAAAATCACTGCATTTTTAGCCTATATATACATACAAACGCTACTGTTTAACAGGCCATGAAACACAACAATCACAGAGTGAAAGGGCCAAATGAATCACATAGTCAATGATGCATTTGGTTATTACAGCTTTCAGAAGCCTAATACTGTTGATATTGTGTTTCATTAGCCCGTCCAATTGGGCTAAAGCAGTCTAGCCAGGCCTGCAATATTTGAGATAGGAAACAGCCAATTAGGCCTTGGCTGGAAGGACGTGATCGAAATTTCATTTGCAGATACCGACTGATTCCAGCAGTGAAAAACAGTGCAGACATAAATGGAATATAAACACAGGGGCTTCACCATCTCTCTCCCTCTCTCTCTCTCTCTCTCTCTCACTCGCTCACACACACACACACACACACACACACACACACACACACACACACACACACACTCTCTCTCTCTCTCTCTCTCTCTCTCTCTCTCTCTCGCTCTCTCACTCACACAAACACACACTCAAGCACTGCAGAACATCCTCAAAAATTTACACATCAACTCTTAGATACACAGAACAATTTGCAAAATGGTAAAAAGAAATGCACTTAAGAAAAATCCACTTGAAGACATACAGCAGACAAAACACACACGCACACACACCAAACACAAGCACAAACAAAATTATGTATTTTCATATTACCTGCGGTTGTATTGTGTGCAGCCTCAGTGAGGGAGACAAACACGAAGAGAATCAAAAGAACAAATAATACTGCCATACCTCCACCTGCAGCGAGAGAGAGAGAGAGAGAGAGAGAGAGAGAGAGAGAGAGAGAGAGAGAGAGAGTCAGTCAGTCAATGAGAGAATATCCATAAAAAGAAAAAGAAAAATATGTGACAGAGTGAATGAAATAGAAGCACAGTCAGAGGGAGCAAAAATAGAGAAGCGATAAAGAAAGAGAGAGAAAGATATAGGAGAGTGAATAAGTAGAATAAGAGAAAAACATTTGTCATATAGGAATACACATCAACAGTTCTCATGAAGAGTTTTGTATATTTGAAATTATTTACAGACATGGGCATTTGATCTTCATATACACACATACAACAGAACAACTGTCTGTAAAATTGAGATGTAATTAAAAAATTAAAAAATAAAAAGTTTTAGGACACCATCTTTACTACTACTTAAAATGCCTTAAAAAAAGAATCACATGCATCACATCAGCTGCAAACAATTAGAACAGAATAGAACTTGATTGATTGATGATTAGGCCATCATTAGAGAGGACTTTGGAGGAGGTTGTATTATTTAAGTGAAAAACACTGCCAGTGTGGCCACTGTGTGACTTTCTAGCAAGTTGAGCCCAAGAACGTGAAATCTCCAACAATGCAGTGTCAGGTCTTGAAGGAAGCTCTGGTTATTTGTTGATATTTCAATACAGCGTCTACTATCAGAAAGAGTTTGATTTTTTTAAATCTTACATTTAAGAGTCATCTTAAATGGTTAGGTACATTGTTCCAGATGTCCTGTCTAGAAGTTCGTCGGAAAACTGTAGTCTTGCCCTAAAGTTTTATTTGTTTGGTTATATGTGTATCAAATATGTTTATTTTATATATGTACACTCATCACTAATAACATAGCTGCACCAGAAAGGAATCAAACGATTGCAACACATGACAGCATTGTGAACTGTCATGGAGTCACTCAGAATGGCAGTGGGTCATCTTCAGTGCTGAAGCCCTCTTTTTCATTGGTGGATATGACCAATGAATTCATGTGTGGAGGGCACAGTGGTCAGCACCAAGATCAACAGTTTGTTGTCAGGTGTCAAACGTCTAGAAGGCCTGCTGTCATGGTGTGGGGTGGAATTTCATATGATGCCAGATCACCTTTGCTCTTCATTACAGGCACTTTATGTTACTGAGGTCCTGCAAACCTTTTCTAAACCCACACTCCATAGTAACCACAGTCTATAGTAACGATTTACTCTACCTTCCTTCTAAATAGCACTACAATCTGACCCTTCCTTCTGGGTGTATATACTATACATATGTCATTTTGCAGTTATAAGGTTTTTGCATGACAGTAACTATATGTGTATATATGTGTATATGATTGTTCCGATGCTTTGGAATTAAATTATTCATGTCAATAAAGTAAACGAACTTGGAAAAAGGCAGAATGAGAATGAGAATGTGAGTGATGGAGAAATAAAGTGGGAGCGTTACGATCAGAGAGTGAGACTGAGAGAATTTACATGGAGAGGGATAAAACAGATGAAAGAGAAAATGGAGAGCAGAGAAAGGAGGGAGAATTAAAGTGTAGAGATGGAAGTGTAGAGAAAGACAGGTTTCAAATATAAAGGAGAGAGAGAGAGAGAGAGAGAGAGAGAGAGAGAGAGCGAGAGAGTGCACAACAGAGAGCAAGTGGTAGTGCAGAGAAGAAAAGAGAGAGTGGAGATTGGCAGTGTGAGAAATGGGGAAAGTGTTAAAGGATGAGAGGGAGTGAGGGTTGGGAGGATGAGTGAACAGAGTGATGGATGTGAAGAGGGAAGGAGTGGGAGGGACAGAGTAAAACACACAGAGGAACAGACAAGGTGGAGAGAGGAAGAGGCCAGAAAGAAAGGACAGAAGAAAGAGGAGACAAAAAGAGCATCAGAGGTGATGAAAACATTTCTGGTGAGCAGATGCCCAGTTAAAACTGCACTGTCTCACTTTTCCCAGCATCTCCTGCTGAATGGGTCACCCTCAACTGGGTGTTATTCCTCACACAGTTTCCCCTTTTCCACCAAATGCAGTCAGTCAGACCCGACAGACTCAGTGTCAAGTTGGCTTCTTCAATTCTGCACTGAAGGCTAATGTAACTGAAACACATTCTTTAAAATAAAGGTGCTACAAATGGTTCTTTAATCAATGCCATAGAAGAACCACTTTTGATTCCATAAAGAATAGCATGCATGCTATGCATAAAGCTTCATGATATTGGAAAAAAAAATTGGGGAACAATCTTTGAGGAAGGAATGTGGTCAGAAAAAGTCTTGCATTATTGTGATCTGCAGTCACTTAAACCTTTTGTAAAATCAACCGTGGAACTGATGGATCACATGGGGCATGTGTAATAGTGAAAGTAAGAGCATTTCCACATGCACAATGTAAAGGGAACTCTAGGGTTTGGGACTAAATAGCTGTGTAGCCTTAAGAAAGCTACTTAACAGTGACACTAACCAGCAAAAACAAGCTTCAATTTGCTAACTTGAACCCTAAAGATTGGACTCAAGCAATGAAAGCAAAGAAAGAAGCAATGATGTGGTCTGATGAGTCCAGATTTACCCTCCTCCGGAGTGATGGGCACATCAAGGTAAGAAGAGAAGCTGCTGAAGTGATGCACCCATCATGCCTAATGCCTCCCGTACAAGCCTGTGGGGACAGTGTTTTAATCTGGGGTTGCTGCATTTGGTCAGGTCTTAGTTCAACAATGCTACGTGCCCAAAAAATGAGCTCAGCTGACTTCCTGAATATACTGAATGACCAGGTTATTCCATCAATGGATTTTTTATTCTCTGATAGCACAGGCATTTTCCAAGATGACAATACCAGGATTCATCTGGCTCAAATTGTGAGTTCAGGGAGCATGAGACACCATTTTCACACATGGACTGGCCACCGAAGGGTCCAGACCTGAACCCCATTGAGAATCTTTTAATGCAAACATTAATGCAACTCTGGACAGAAATAATTGTGACAATGATTGCAGAAGCTTGTGGAAATGATGCCACAGCAAATGCATGCCGTAATCAAAACTAAAAGTGATCCAACAAAATATTAAAAAACAACAGAATATTTTATGGAATTTGATGAAAAAAATATAATGGAATGGTAGTGGGGGTGGGGGTGGGGGTGGGGGGGATAAAATGGAATTGGATTGGAAAATGCATTAGAAAATGGATTTTATGCATCAGTGATCCAACATATGATACAAATAATGCACTCTGTTTCCCACACTGGAGTAAAATAAATGATATTGCAATATTGCGCACATTGCAATAACAATGCTGAAACAATATTTTGTGCAGCCCTCATAAAGAACCATCGTCATAAAAGTGATTTGTGTGTACAGAGAACATTTACTTTGGTGATCTTTAAAAGGTTCTTCACACATGTTTTCTATATCAGGTGGAGTTTATAGCGAGAACCTGGCAAAATCAATGTAATCCGTTAAGCAGGACTGTTCAATAATCTGACTGACCTGATATCTCCTCCAACTGGACAGGACTGATTTGGGGTTTAAAGAGACAGTTTTCTAAAAGTTCTCACAAGTTGTTCCATACGTAAGCTGTATGTTATTATGCAGTGAGTTTGATCAGTTTGCTTCTTTAACTTTGGGGTAACCCAAGAGGATAAGAAGTGGAAACCGCATGTCTAAATGAAAAATTTCATATGTGTAGTTTCTGACACTGCATGATACTTTTTTTTAATCATGGCTGTTCAATGAAGAACATGTATCTCCATAATGGTTTACATGAGAAGGCAAACATGTTAATTTCAAACAAGGTTAATGTAACAGAAGAGTTTATTGCAAAAATAGTGCTGGGTGGTGTGACAGTTCAGTATGTTCAGTATTTCTCATCATTAACAACAAATTCAGCTAAATTCTTAACAAGGAAAGGAAACACAATAAAAAAGAGCCTTTAAGAAAGAGATATTATAGTGGGGTTTTCACAGTTCACTTTTCTGATATGATATGTCAAAACAGCAAGCAATAATTGGTAGCTTGCCATGTTAGTCAAGAAGCCTCTTTCTGTCAAGGAAACTGGATCTTGTCTTTGACAAGCAGTGACAAGGATCCCACAAGTGCTGGGTGGTATTACGGTTCATTTAAAATTCTTTAAAAACACTTATGGTCAGTGTTTGTTACAGATATAATACTATTGTTACTAATGACAGTAGGCTTGCACACTCTCAAAGGACTTCTGGGCTGTTTCAGTGTCTATTATTTAAATAACCCTGCTCAGCACTCAGCAAACTCTACTACATCTCGCAACTACAGTCTGTAGACACGAGGTCATCAACCAGTGTCTCTCTGAGACACTTCACACACTCAGCTGAACACAAGCTGAGCTTTTCTCTCTCTCTCTATCTCTCTCTCTCTCTCTCTCTCTCTGTCACACACATACATTTTCATAAACCTACAAAAGATGCATTTTAAAGAGAGAGCAATAAGGACAGATTTACTTTTTCACTATTTTGCTGTTTGTCTGTTTTGCACAATATAATTATTTGTAGTAAAATGAACACCTGTTAACCTAAAAAGATCTGTTCATCAGTCAGTTTTCAAAGTCAAATTTTTACTTTAATCCAAAAAAAATCCTTGAGCTCTATTTAGACACATTAATCATTAAATCTTTAAAGAAGTGTCAGATTTAAATTATTTAACAAACTGAACAATTAAAAACACAAAAGACACACAATACTATGTTGTGTTTTGAATGCTAACATGATGGTCAACCACAACAAACACCAGACTAATATAAACCAGCATAAACTAGCCATTTCTGTCAGTAGGGCACTTTTTTGGAAATAGTATTCCACAAACCACAGGCTACTGGCCCCACATTACAAAGCAATATGGACACTGCCTGATGTTTCTCGTGATTTCTGAATTTCTGTGTGATGCATATAAATGTGATGTAAGTATACTAAGTAAAGAGTGTTGTAAGTATGCTGGTGTAAACCGGTTGGCACCTCCATCAGACTCATTTTGTTTGTTTTGTTTTTGTACTGTCTTGTATCTTTTGTTTCCCGGTTGGCCAAAAGTGGCTTTTCTGGATTGCTCAGAAAGTTCCCCTGTGTTTCTGTATCGCAGTTATGAGGCTTCCTGGGCTGGCTGCCCAAGTGACTCTATATCGCAGCTTGGATGTGCTTCCAGACCTGCTGCATGAGTGACTTTGCATCTCAGCTTGGATATTTTTTCCCAGGCCCACTGCCGGATGGGTGCCACCTCATACCAGCCACCAGTTTATACAAGTAAAAGTCAGAACCAGACTACATAAGCAAATTTGAACACCAAATGTGTTCTGCTTTGAGGTGATAATTTGGCTAACCAATGGGTATAAGCTTGAGTCACGTGTAAGATAAATGAGCTTTGTATCTACACTGCAACACTAAACTGCAACACTATTTTCAACAATTCTACTAGATGATGTCCAATAATGGAATCTGGGAATTGTAATTAGGGAATTGACTATTCCCTATGTCAGAGCCAAATGCCCCCTAATAGCTTCAGGCAGGGCAGATTAATTAGATTTATATGCATCATTCCCAAATGTCAATTATTGATGTTTGAACACTAGTAATTTTATGTTAAACCGTTGACCTTGGACTCAATTAAATGGCAGGTGAGAGTTATCACGTATTATGGGTGTGAATTTGTGGTTAGGTTTCTTAGGTCTGGATAGCAGGGGAGCTGCATGGTTCTCTGACTGTTATACTGAGCATTGAATTAAAAAAATAAATAAACAGATGTTTTTTGAAGCTGTAACATTGCTCATATGAGAATAGTTTGTTTACTACAGAAACACAGTTAATAAAGTCAAGAATTACAATGTGGATTTATAAATTTTTAAACCCATTACACCCTAAATTACACCAAATAGTCCAGATCATTGGTTGTCTTCTCACAGAGCAGCATTAAACAAGTTCCATTTAGCTACAACAAGACAGAAATTAGACTTGCGCGAGATACTTGCAAAAAGCAATTTTTCTTTTCTTTCTAAATTGAAGCCATCTGAAGAAATTATGAACTAGTTTGGGGTTTTGATAAAACAACTATTCCATGTTGAATGCTATTTTAGCATTTAGACTTTATTACAATTTGCCAAAAAAGGAGCCGCAACTCTTTTACCAGGTTTTGTAATTAGACTGAAGACTGATTACTGAGGGAGCTCTGGTTTCTAAGAATTATTAATAAGCAGACTTCTGAAAACTACTACTGGATTGAAATAATGGATCTCAATAGTAATTACTCAAATTACACCACCTGCCCAAGTAAAACAAATTCAGCTCAAATAAGGCTTAGTGGAAAGAAATATGCAAAATGGATTTTTTTCACTAAACTATTCCTTTTAACAACCCACAGATAAATGGAGGTGAGCAGAAAATCTAGAACAAACCTTCCTGCAGAATAATCCATCTCAAGACCAGCTTTTACTAGCTTGTGTCTAATGTGGTCTATGATGGTCAAGGTGGAGGAAAAGCTGGTCATCCGGGTGAAAACATGCCCTATGCTGGTAAAACAGATGGTTAATCTGGTCTTCCAGCATGGTCATACTGATTCACTATCTTGGTCAGATTGGTCAGTGGTCATGCTGCTGAATCTGTATTAGAGCATGTGGAACTGATTAAAAAAATTTTCATCAATTCACATTTTTAAATTCAATGAAAATAATACAGGAGTCTAGCAGACAAATGTTGATACATCTAATATAATAAAATCCAAGATAAATTGTCATTCTTGTTAAAAGAGAGGTTGAATCATTTTGTGCCTGATGTCCAGTGTGCCGGGTTTCAACTGACACACCAGGTAGCACACCAACCGGCATGCTGGATATGTACCAGCACATCAACCAGCACATCACATGTCAACCAGCACATCAACCAACACATCAGATGTCGAACCAGTACACCAGCTGGTATGACCCCTGGCCTTAGGAACACCAACCAACATGCCTCCCAGCTGTGAGCACACCAACTGTTGTGCTTTCTGGCTACCGGCAACTGACATACCCAGTTTTAGCCTGCACAGCAGCCGGCTTGCCTCTTGGCTACAACCACACCAGCAGGCACCCCAAGGTTTGGCTGGCATACCAGCTATTGCCCATTCTGTATGCTGGAAGTCTAATTAGCGTGCCTCAGCAACTCATTAACTCACCAAACAAATATAACCATACTTGCACCTGCACCATAGCTAGACCTTAACAACCACCTACCAACACCTTAGTTACCACTCAGAATATCAAAGAAATCAACTTACCATTTGTTCAATTTCCTTTTCTGGTCAAACAAAAAACCTACCATAAAATGCTCATATATCTATGGGAGAAAAAGAAAAATTTTCTGGGGCTTTCTGTCACCAGAAACAGATGTAATAAAGGTAAAGTTGGACACTTTAAACTCTGAAGATTCTAACAACTCTGATGTTAGATTTAGTCGTTGGGTCTTATAAATATGTTTTTATAGCAACCCTGCTGGCAGCTGGGAGGCAAGCAGCTGGTGTGTTGGGTGGAGTCGGGTGGCATGCCAGTTTGTGTGCCAACTAACACCCGGCATGGTGGTTGGTGTGCCAGTTAAAACCCAGCATGCCGGTTGGTGTGCCAGCAGCTGGGAAGCATGCCTGATGATATGCCAATTGATACCCAGTGCACTGAGATGTGCCAGTTAACACCCGGTGAGCCGGTTGATCTGGTTGTTGACATTCGGCACGCCAAGCTGGTGTGCCAGTTGACATCCAGTGTGCAATGGGCTGGTGTGACAGTTAGCACTGGCTGGTTTTAACCCCCTCTCTAAAACAGAGCTGTAAGTCATTCAATTGATTTATATCTTTTAATTTTTACTTTTACACAGGCCACTACAAAAGTTGCTACAATGTGGAAGCAAACCTAAAAATGCTTGACGTTAACTGTAGATTGACTAAAGCAAGGGCCAATAACTAGTTCACTTTGGAGTGACTAAAACCAGGTTTATACTTAATGCATTACAACTGACACAAGCATGAAAGCTCAAAAATGATGCAATTAATTGGAGAATGCCACACTTTTTTGAGTTCTTTTGAGTTCTTGCACACCAGGTACTTTCCCAGGGACATTTCATTGCACTCCTTATGCTGTTTTGGAGAATACTCCAACAATGGAAGCATGAAGTATAAATGTAGCATTGGTTAGCATGTTAGCATGGTGTATACTTGCTAACTTAAAAAGTCAATAAACAAGCCTTTTGTAGCTCTAAACTAGTTTAGGCTACTTGGCTACAGTCTCTAAGACCAGCCAATAAGCAGAGCTCAGTTTATTTTAACAAGCCCCCCACAAATGAAACCAACTAATTTCATTTCAAAGGCAAAACCAAGTCACCCTTCGGCTGAGAGGCTCAGCAATCACGCTAGCGCTATGATCTGAGGATCACAAATATGAATACCGAGTCATGTTGAGTGGAGACTGAGGGAGCAAAAATTGGCCATGTTCTCTCTGGGTGGGTAGATGGCGCTCTCTCCCAACCTCGCATCCAGTGTGACGCTGGCATTGTATTGGAGTCGGGGAGCTGGGGAGTTGGGTAACTTGGAGCTTTCCTCCAAGCACATTGGCTGCCCAGCAATGGCACAAAAGCAGCAGCTCAAAAAGAGGCAGTCGCTCCCTGCACATATATCGGTGGTAGCATTTGCCTGTTTTAGGGTAAGAGTCCTAATAGGGTTGGGTAATTGGCACTTTTTTATGTCTCTCAATAAATGCATTCTCTGGCACCTTTAAAGTAGATAGATGTGAGAACTGGAACACAGAGCACCACAATGACTGATGCTTATATTTTTTATGTAAAAATGCTACAGAATGCTGATGTAATAGTAAAAGTAACTGTTCTTAAGAAACTGATTTTCAGATGCTGTGATCGAGAATCATAATTCTAACATTCAGCGACAGCTTTTTGCATTTAAATTCAGAATTTTTAATGGCATGATTCTAACTCCATAACATTCCTTCTATCTCCTGCACACACTGGCATTACACACTCGAGTCTCACTCATGGCTGATCTGAATGAATTCAATAAACGTGGCCCATTTCTGCACTAATCTGATATGCAGGTGAGTGAGAACGCTCAGTCAGGCTGCAGGCCTTACACCGCCTGCACCACAGCCACAATGGAAAAGCAATTTCTGCAGCTTTTCACACAGAATCAAAACTGCTCTCCGAGGGCTACGGATGAGTACACGAGTCGCAACGCATTTCGTCCCACACAAAAGGAGGCAGACGCGTTGTTCACTGCAGGTCGAGCCGCTCACTCTGAAGGCAGGACTAAAGAAAGAAAGATGGAAAGAAAGAAAGAAAAAAAAAGGAAGAAGGAAGGACAGGTGTACGCAACATTTGCTATCTGAAGTAGGGTTGATTTTTTTTGTTGTTAGGTGAGAGTGAAGCTAATGGACATGCTTTGCTGCAGTGCAGGGTTAAACATGGCTCACAATGCATGCACACACACATACACACAAACACACTCACACAACTACGGACTCTCATGTGGGCAAAGAAGCATGAAGACAAGGCCTCCACCTGAGGCACAGCACTTAGCTCTCTTTCTCTCTCAATCTATGTCTATCTCTCTCTTACTGTCTCTCTTGCTCTCAACTGTCATTTCCCCAAATTCCCACAGAGAACCCTGATGTACACATCAGCACTACACCACAGGATACTCTCACTGCCAATAAGACACCTGCTGGCCATATCTGCAGACTTATACTGGATTAACATCACAGATCATTTATTACTGTCAGACTGTAAAAACTAGACACGCTGCAGATTCATACTGGATCAAAATCACTTCACAATTAAGACTGTCAGACTGTAAAAACTAGACACACTGCAGATTCATACTGGATCAAAATCACTTCACAATTATTACCCTCAGATTGTAAATTCATACTGGATTTAAATCACATTACAATTCAGTCAGACTGTAACAGCCTATTTTAAACCAGATTCATACTGGTTTAAAATCGTGGATTATTTAGAAATCTTATTCTGGATCACTGCATTGATTCTCCATAATAGGGGTGAGTTGATATAATTTGTTCATTTGTTAACAGTTGATATAAGAAAATGTATACGCACTAAATTCTATAAAAGAGGTTATAAATATACTTTACAATAAATTGAATTACTGCATCAGTACACTGTGACATTGAGGCAGTCAGCTTGTTGCACCACTGAGATGTTATTCAAACTCAGGTGCTACTATGACAGTGGTCTTCAGCTCATCTGTATTGCTGGGCCAAAGTATGGGGAAGACATAAAGACCACAGAAATATTATCTAAATTGAAAATTGTTGCTAGCATTTGTGTTACAAGCTAAATATAAAGATCATTACGTAAAAGAGTCAACATATTTTTATGTCTTTGCTGGACTTTGCGCTTTTTGCTGCTCAGCAGATCTTCATCCACACCTGGTCTATTGTGTAATACAGTAATTGAATATTGTTCAAAGCGCAGCCTAATGAATTTTCTACTTCTTGTTTAGCATTTTTTCAGCATAATGCAGGGACTTTTTACAAATGGACTCCCATATAGCTGGGGAGTGTGGTTCACTTATACACCACTGCCACAAGCAGAGGTGGGTGTTCCAGGTCCATAAAGTCCACCCCTGGGAGTAATTTTGAACTGTTGGTCCTGAAATGCCCACTTCTGGCCAGAAGTATTGATATAAGCTTTTGTTAGGATTGTGCATTTGTTAACAATTTTAACTGCACGAACCATTTGGACACGGGTGGTAGAGTAATATTACAGGGCTTTACACACACATGACTCACGCAGCATTACACAGTTCTCCTGAGAAGCACTCAGGAGTAGGAATGGCATTATTCCATTGACTCCCTATTACATGTCAGTATACAATCTAAATGATGTTGAAGCTGTTATTTTAAGGTGAAATTGCGATATAATGTTGCTATAAGCAGGGCTTTATTCCCCCCCCCCTCCCCCCAGTAAGTAATCCAGAATGAATAGGGCTTTAATTATGTGCCTATTTATTATGTTTACACAATGACAGTGTTTATTTACTGCTTGAATTATAAACTGTATCTGTGTCATGTTTGCATTTGCATTTACACACACACACACACACACACACACACACACACACAATTATGGTCAGAAAAGCACTGGAACATGTGTGTATTCATTTACATTCAAGCTCTACTGTAGATCAGCAAGTACTGCACCAAGACACCCGTGTGCAAGCTTGTCTTTGTGGGATGGTGGTACGAGTGTGTGTAGAAGCTGCTGTGCTCCACCTAACCCACTGTAACCTCACACACAGACACACACACACACACACACACACACACACTCACACTCACATGATTATATGCTCACTCACACATGCAGAAACACAATTACAGACACAAAAGGTCCCCCTTACGCATGTCCTTATGCACATGCACAGCCACACGCATACACATGTTCACATATACATGCACCGACATGCACCAACCAATACACAAACAATCACACAAAAAGCACACCAAGCACACACTTCCTCCAGCAGGTGACAGTCCTGGTCAGGACGTTTAACAGAAGGCATAGCCGCCTCTCCTTTTCACTGGAACCTAATCTGAAAACTGCCTAATTCTGTTGCCAGGCAACCATTCATATACCCTCCTCTCCTTGCCTTTCTTTTCCTTTAGCTCTTCCTCCATCTCTCTCTTTTTCTCTCTCTCTCTCAGGCACCTTCTTGAGCCATTTGCAAACAAACTCTATCTGTGGCCCGATGGGAATGAGGTCAAACACATGCACGCACACACACACACACACACACACACACGCACACACACGTACACACACACGTACACACAGAGAGAGGTGTGAGAAGAGGAGTGGAGGTCAGTGCCCCAACAGTACCACTGCCATTTACACCCAAACCAGACAGCATTTCACACTTTGTGTGTGTGTGTGTGTCTCTCTCTCTCTCTCTCTCTCTCTCTCTCTCTCTCTCTCTCTCTCTCTCACTCTCACTCTCTCCTGAGTGGCAGTAGACAATCTACTGACGATACTCTTTGATCGACCCATTCACACACTGATAAAGCTGCTGTATTGAAAGTGTGAATTGCTGGCTGATGCAAATCTCTGAATCAAGGGGGAGAATCACTGAAACTTATGACCCATTCTCATGTGTGTTTGTGTGTGTGTGTGTGTGTGTGTGTGTGTAGTATACACTATTTGTCAAAAAAGTAGTTGCACCCAGAAGAAATCCTCCAAATACATGAGTCGGTCACTCACACTTTAATCTAGATGAAGACAACCAAGGAATCCACTATGGTCATGATCAGTGGTTTGTTATCACCCATCACACGTCCAGAAGATGTTTAGGTGTTGTGGTGTGGGATGAAATTCCGTATGATGGCAGATTACCTTTGGTCTTCATTACAGGCACTTTGATATCCCAATGTTACATTAATGAGGTCCACCAACCAGTGGCCATACCTTTTCTGAACACACACTCCAGGATGTTGTTGCAATAGAACAACACTTGTCCACACACTGCTGCAATCTCAAGAGCTTGCTTTCAAGATACAGATACTATGTCATGATGTGTTGCATCACCAGATCTATCCTGACCTAAAATATGTGGGATATTGTTCAATGTGCTACTCAATAAATAATAAACCACCCCTACTGCAAAATCTGCATGAACTGAGTGAGAACACTGGGAGGGATTATTGCAGGAGAAGCATTAGGAACCTCCACAACTCCATGCTGAGACATCTTGCATGTTGTGTTATACACAACACCCCTACTACAACACTTCTGAATGTGTAGTAATGCCTAGATCAGTCAAAATCTTTAATCATTCAATGTTTCTGGTAACTTTTATCATCTTTCCAAGTAGCACTGCAATATAGGTGTACATACGCATGGACCATGGACATAAATATTGGAATCCTTTCAGAATCCTTTCAGAAAATGCTCCACTTCCCCTGGAAATTTGTTACAGTTGTAAATGCTTTGCTCATGTTACTTCTTACAAAACTGTAAGAAATAATTGGATTTCCATCATGTGACGCTTCTTAATATCTGGCAACATAGAAATAACATGTTGAGCCAGTTTAACTGGAGAATATTTGTGTGACACCCTGAGCATGGAGAACAGAAAAGAGCAGAGAATTGTCCAAGAATGCGAGAACCAAAGTGTAGACATTTTTGAACAATTTCATGGCTACAAGTCCACCTCTACAGTTCCTCTGTCCACTGTGCATAATGGCATTAAGACATTTAGCCCATGGAACTATAGCTAATCTTCCTGGTCTTGGATTTCAACAAAGCATTGTTCAAATGTTGGTGCAACAACCTCAGTCAGCTTCCAAACAAACTCAAACTGAATTGCAGACATAAACAACAACAGTGTAATACATAATACATATTACCTAAGGAAATCCTCATGGGAGAACCTAAGTATTTAAAACATTAGCATGATCCCTATAGCCAAACATGCTGGATCTGTGTCATGTTTGGATGTGGGGGTTTAAAACTTTATTGGTGTGATGCAGCAGACCACACCAGCAGACCACACCACAGCATAGTTGCCCAAACTGGGAATTAAACCCAAGGGTTCAGTTCCCAGTTTGGGCAGCTATACTGTGCTACACCAATTAGAGTCTTTGGGACTCTTAACACTACTCTGACTCACCTCTGTTTATATACATAAATATACACACACATATATATATATATATATACACATAATGACCAACTCCACTGACCAGTAGTTCTATAAATACAGAGAGCACAAATGCTTCTGGTTGGTGGACTTTTCTCTGTCCAGCAATAACAGAGATTTGGAGGAAGGCAACACACTCTAACACACCACTGGATCACTGTCCAAAAATACCTTCTTTTTGATGGTCTTATGGGGTTCTGACCATTGAAGGACAGAGTGAAAGGAGGCTAACAAAGTATGCAAAGCAATTAGGAATAAAGAGTGCTCCTGTAATGTTGTATATATATCTGTGTGTGTTCACACTCCTTTACTGTACCACTTATGTACAGTTACTTACATGTTGCTATCTTTCTGAAAAGTATTATATTATTATTATTTATATATAGACCCTCACATATGATAACAATGCATGACCCCTGTTCAGGCAGCATAAGAAACTAACCTGTGTCTGTCCATGAGTGTGTACGTGAGTTATCTCTAATGAAGGACACAAATCCCCCAAGACCTGCGTGTGTACAGTCAGTCACACGGTGGTTTGGAGAAGCTGATACCAGAGCTGTCAGGCAACAGCAGAATCTCTTCCTCAGTATGACAGATTTCTTCTGTTAATGCAGCTAAATCTGCAGATTCAAAGAGAAATTCAGAGATGTCAATTCTAATTCCTCCAAAATCGCAGGAGATGTCTGAGTTTGGAGGCTACACACTCGTTCTGTACGTGACCAGACGTCAGGAGGATGTACTGCAAAGCCAAAAGAACGTGAATCCAATAAGCCTGCATGCATTACACACTCGGTAATCACACATGCACGCACACATACAGACACACACACACACACTCACAGAGCGTGAGAGAAGGACAGAAAGAGAGTGAGAGACAGAGTGTGAGAATGAAAGACATAGTGACAGAGGCACAGAAAGGGGGAGGGAGAGCAAAAGAGTACAGAGAGAATGAGAGAGAGAGAGAGAGAAAGAGAGAGAGAGAGAGAGAGAGAGAGAGAGAGAGAGAGAGAGAGAGAGAGAGAGAATTGGCAGCGATACAACCAATGGCCCTACATTTTCTGAACACACACTCCAACAGAACAACACTTGTCCACATACTGCTGCCATCTCAAGAGCTTGCTTTCAAGATACAGATACTATGCCATGATGTATCGCATCACCAGACCTATCCCGACTGAAAATATGTGGGATACTATTGAATGTGCTACTCCAATACTCCATCCCTACTGAGTCCTGTTCCTGTATGCAAACCTATTTTTAAACCATTCAGCACATTTCCATCAACAAAAATCGGTCCCAAAACCTGAAAAGGTTTGTTCACAGCAGGAACTAAAGATTAGGTTTTTCAGTGCAAACCATTGTGGGTGTGTCTAGTTGTACAGGAACAAAAAGAAATGATTTACCATTTATCTCACACATAGTTTTCTATATCGCCAAAAGTTGATCCATATTTGCGTTCTGAAGTAATTTGACAAAGATACAACTGCAACACAACTAATATAACAAGTGGTTTTTGCCAAATTCAGAGCAAAATGAAAGTCAATGGCTTCATTAGTTGCATCATGTGTGCTTGAGATAAAACACGTCAAAGACCTGGTCTGCCTCAGGGTTTGCTGAGTGTGACGTTTGATTGCATGTTAAGGTTGGTTGTAATGATGGCCCATTTATGAAGCCCAACTGGGTACCACTAACAACAAATGTACAAACCCACTTGACCACCTGGAACCTATCAAGACTACATTCTACCCATGTAAGCTCCACATCAGCTTGTTTGTTTCCAACTGTACGTCTAGAAACATTTTGTATCCTTTGTTTTTCATGAATTGTTCAACAAGACCCCCCGTCTTGAACAATTGCCATGTTTTTAATAATACATGTGACCCATCTAGGCCCCAAGTGTAGTGGGGCCTTAAACAAACCATATTTAACACCTCCTGGTCCCATCAGGGACCCTGGTGGGCACCAATATTTGGGGCCATCATGCAACCCATAGACAAACATGTCTGATTCTCAAATAAGCAATCCACACAGGCCTCATATGAGCATGTTATCTGGGTACAATTCTAAAAAAATACACTTTATTAGAATTAGCTAAATTTTGGAACACCATGATCACTTATCTCAAAAGAGATTGTGATTACATTGAAAATCCCATTCACATGTGAGTGTCAAGGTGATGCTCACAATAAGGGTTTTGAATGGGGAAAGAATTTTGCATGTAACAGACCACTGCCTATTACACCAAGGCCTTCATTTCCAGCCACAAAACCCAACTCACTATAATGCTAAAATATCCTAGACCCCTTGTGTGATTTGACGACCTGAAATGAACAGAATCTTTAACTTCCAGAGGAAAATAGTCTTGTGATGTTTGAAGAACTTTCAAAATATTATCTGTTATTTCAGGAGCAACTAGTCTCAACTACTGAAAATTGCAACTTGATTCCTCTATCAGCTCCTAAATATGTTGAGTTAATATGATGTGCTAGACCTGGGTACTTGGTCTACCTCTGATGTCCTAAACAATGTGAGAGCTCATTATATGAATTGTGTAAAGCCCCAACAATTACTCAAGAGCATTGTCTCTGCTTTTTTAAAAACTACCTATTGATCACACCTTTGCTGAGGATAACCCAACAGTCTGGTCACAAGAAAGGAAAAACAAATAAATTCCAAAGTGAGTTGCAGAGCACAGGTAAAGCTGTGTTCTCCCATCTTCAAGTTTGATGTCTGCAAACAACAGAAACATTTAGCTAATAAAAGTTGATACACTAGATGGGCAGTGCATCTCTCTCTCTCTCTCTCTCTCTCTCTCTCTCTCTCTCTCTATTGGAATGTTCTGCTATTTTCAGATTGCCAGTCCAAATCAGATTGTATCCAGATTGATTTTTTGTAATTTGGACAGCAGAAATCCAATTTCTGAGATGCAAACCAAAGTTGCAAATGGTCTGAAATCTGATTACATTCAGTATACCAGATTTCAGACAGTCCTCTGGATTATTGACAATAGGGCAATGACCAGATCAAATCTAAAGTGAAAGATGTGTGGAGACCCAAGAAGAGTACAGCAACATTTTAAGATTAAATTCCAGATGTAACAACAACAAAACGTGTATTTCACTTCCTAGATCACAACTGATTAAATGAAGATTAATGAGGCCATTTCAGAAGAATCCATGCAAGCCCAAGCCATGACATTACCTACACTGTGTTTCACACATGAGCTCAAATGTTTGGGATCATGACTAGAGCATTTCCTTCTTTTAGCCTTTCCCTCTGGACCTTAATAAAGGTTCATCTTTATCTCATCAGTCCATAAAATTTGTCCCGGAATTTCTGAGGCTTGTCTCTGTATTTGTTGGCAAATTCCAGCCTGCACATCCTCTTCTTCTTGCTAATTAGTGGTCTGTATCTTCTGGTGAAGCCTCTTTACTTTTGTTCATGAAGTCTTCTACGATCAACAGATGTGATACCATCACTTCTGCCCTCTGGAGGTTGTTGCTGATGTCACTAACAGTTGTTTAAGGGTTTTTCTGTACAGCACTTACGATGTTTCTGTCCTCAGCTGCTGTTGTTTTCCTGGGTCTACCTGTTTGACATATGTTAGTATAGCAGTGATGAATTTCTTCTTCAGGACATTTCAAACAGTTGTATGGATATGGCCAATATTTGTGCAACGGTTCTAATTGATTTTCCTTCTTCTCTCAGATTCACAGGTGCTTGTTCTTCACCAATAGACAGATCTCTGTTTTTTATGTTGGTTACTCCTCTAATTTTAAATGCAAAGTATGCACAGACACGACCCAAATCTGAAACTGAGTGCAGACATGTAGCACTATTTATAGAGAATCATCACGTTTATGTATATATATATATGTGTTGGTCAACACAGGTGTCTGTTAGCCATTGTATCAGCGCTGGGGACCCAGCGCTTTCCTCTGAGAAAGTTTAAAAAGAGGCAGTGGTTGACGTCACATGTATCGGAGGAAGCATGTGCTTCTCATCACCCTCCTAGTGTCGGGAGCATTGTGTGTGATGGGGGAGAGTGATGCTAATGGGGTTGGGGAATTGGCACTTCCAAATTTGCAGGGTACAAAAAAAATATTTCCAGCCTTTGCCATGACACTCAAAATTGAGCTCAGGAGCATTAGGTGTTTCCACTGGCCATGCTTCAGAAGTTTCTACAGCTTGCTTGGAGTACCCTTGTGGTAAATTCAACAGATTGGACATGATTTGGAAAGGCACACATCTGTTTATGTAAGGTCCCATAGTAGATAATGCATGTCAGAGCACAAACCAAGCCATGAAGTCTAAGAAATCTGTAGATCTTCGAGACAGAATTGTATTGAGACACAGATCTGGGGAATTGTACAGAAATATTTCTGCTGCATTGAGGATTCCAATGAGCACAGTGGCCTCCATCATCTGTAAATAGAAGATGTTTTGAACCACCAGGACTCTTCATTGGTCTGGATGCCCACGATTGTGGTAGGATGGCCTTAGTCAGGGAGGTGACCAAGTACCCAATGGTCACTCTGACAAAGTTTAAAAGTTGCCCTGTGGAGAGAGAAAAACCTTACAGAAGGACAACCATTTTTGCTGCCCTCCACCAATCAGACCTGTATGGTAGAGTGACCAGATGGAATCTACTCCTCAGTAAATGGCACATGATAGCCCATCAGCCCAAGAGGTACCCAAATGACTCCCAAACCATGAGAAACAAAAAGATTTAACTCTTTGACTGAATGTCAAGCATCATGTCTGGAGGAAACAGGCACTGCTCATCACCTAGGCAATACCATTCCAACAGTGAAGCATGGTGCTGGCAGCATCATGCTGTGGGGATATTTTTCTGCAGCAGAAATTCAAGCTCCAGAGCACTCTGGACCTCAGACTGGGATGAAGGTTTGTCTTCCAACAGGACAGCACACAAATTGTAAGCACTAAGCACTCAGGCAATATAACAAAGGAGTGGTTTCAGGGCAACTCTGTGAATGAAAGGCAAAGCCAGATCTGGAGATATCTGAAAAGGCTGTGCACTGACACTCCCCCATCCAATTGATGGGGCCTGAGAGGTTCTGCAAAGAAGAATGGGATATATATATATATATATATATATATATATATATATATATATATATATATATATATATATATATATATATATATATAGTGCCTCCAAGTAGTATTCAACCCCCTGCACATTTTGTAGGTTAACACATTCGGAGTTAACTTGGCATTGTGACATTTGGAATGCAGATCAGCCTGGACATGTGAAATGCACTGCAGCAAAAAAAGAATGTTATTTCTTTGTTTATTGTTTTTTAAAATCGTGAAAAGTTTATTCAGCAGGTCAATTATTATTCAACCCCTCAAACCACCAGAATTCTGTTAGGTTCCCTCAAGTATTAAGAAGTAACTGAGGCATAAAGAACAATGAGCTTCACGTTTGGATTAATTATCTGTTTTTCCCGCGTTTTCTGACTATTTAAGCCCCTCACCAAACTTGTGAACAGCACTCATACATGGTCAACATGGGAAAGACTAAAAATTGGGGAGGGTCACAAGACTGGCAAGGGGTACAAAACCCTTTCCAAAGAGTTGGGCCTACCTGTCTCCACCATTGGGAGCGTCATCTGGAAGTGGAAGGCTTATGGAACTACTGTTAACCTTCCACGGCCTGGACGGCCTTTCAAAGTTTCCTCCTGTGCTGAGGCCAGGCTTGTCCGAACAGTCAAGGCTGACCCAAGGACAACAAGGAGGGAGCTCCGGGAAGATCTTATGGTGGTGGGGACATTGGTTTCAGTCAATACCATAAGTAACGTACTCCACCGCAATGTTCTCCGTTCCTGGGGAGCCCGTAAGCTACCTTTACTTTCAAAGCACCATGTCGAGGCTTGAGTGGTTTAAGGTTCTCTGGTCTGATGAGACCAAGATCGAGGCCCGTGACATTTGGCAACAAGATGGCACTGCATATGACCCCAAGAATACCATTCCTACAGTCAAGCATGGTGGTGGCATCATCATGCTGTGGGGCTGCTTCTCAGCAAAGGGGCCTGGCCATCTGGTCCGCATCCACGGAAAGATGGATAGCACAGCCTACCTGGAGATTTTGGCCATGAACCTCTGTTCCTCCATCAAGGATCTTAAGATGGGTCATCATTTCATCTTTCAACAAGACAACGACCCCAAGCACACAGCCAAGAAAACCAAGGCCTGGTTCAAGAGGGAAAAGATCAAGGTGTTGCAGTGGCCTAGTAAGTCTCCTGACCAATTGAAAAATTGTGGAAAGAGCTCAAGATTAAAGTCCACATGAGACACCCACAGAACCTAGACAACTTGGAGAAGATCTGCATGGAGGAGTGGGCCAAGATTAGAGACCTGTGCCGGCCTGATCAGGTCTAAAAAAACGATTAATAGCTGTGATTGCAAGGGTTTTTCCACAAAATATTAAACCTAGGGGTTGAATAATAATTCACCCAAATATTTATGTTTATAAAATGTATTAGAATTTAACTGAGCAACTTATAGTTTTTGTTTGTAATATTTAGGCATCTGTTAATAAATTCTGCTCTTGTTCAAAGTTTGAAGGCTCTAACTTACTTGCAACTTGTTAAATTTGCTGTATGAAGTCACTTTCACCTTTGCAGGACTGTAAGCTGTCTCTGTGTCTGTGAGCAGTGTTTGTTTTTAACGTAGTTCATGGTGGAGAACAGCTGCTCACATATATAGTGTATGGTTCTGAAGATCGACAGGACTTCAAATGCATATTTCTTCATGTTTATATTGGTGTCGGGGATGACATTCCATGTTTCAAACACAAGTTTGTCCTGGAAGGTTCTCAATATCACTCCATTCTGAACAAGAGTGACCTTCTGACGAGCAACATCTTCAAGATCCTCTGTCAAGCGTTTGAACTCGAACACCCACATGCCTTTGTCAGCTATGTCAGTCAGATCCAGATCCAGCTCCGACTTCAGATTCGGATCCGGATCCAGATCAGGTTGATTTAAACCTGCCGGATTTTGGCGGTAAACCGGCTTCCACAAGTGTGACGCTTATTTTGAGCGACGAAAAATAATGAAGTACATTTTTAGATCACAATATTCTTCCAATTTAGAATGAAAATTGAAAAAGAATTAACGCAACAAAATACATTTCAATTAAATACTTATAATGTATTTTCCTGAGCCATAAGGATGAAAGAGCCGCGGGTTGCGACCCCTGATCTAGTGCGTTTTGTGTCCCCACTTCTATTCGACGTTCTTAAAGATGCTCCATTTTAATCCAGCCTGGATGACATTCTGAGCCACAGTGTGCATGAACCTGAATCAAGATTCAGATCGAAGAGTTGAGCAGAACGGCGAGTGAGTCAGTTTGATTCAGTGAGAAAAACGTCCTAAAAATGCTCTATTTTAAGCAACACTGGTTGTGCCAAGCCATGTCCTTCATGTGAGACACTCCATCAAGACTGAGAGAGATACAGTGTGAAAAAGTTTAGTGCTTAAATCTGATTCATTTAGCTGACAAAACGTCTTAATTAGTGTCACATTCACGACCCCCCTAGAAGTACGTTGCGACCCCCAGATTAAGAACCCCCGCTTTAACATTATACTTTGGTAAGATTTTCATCATATTGTATTGTCCATGTCCATCATATTGTATATTGTATCTGCTTTTCTCCTAAATGTATTGAGGTATGAGTTTGTAGTCGTATTGCCCAGCCCTACTTCCAACCTGGATTCACCTCCATTCACACCACAAACATGTTGTACAAAACAACAGGTATGAATGTGGGAAACATCAGACATATGATCATGTGTCTGAACCCAATTTTATACACTCATTATAGTGACCACCATTCATTTCTAATGACCAGTCATTTTTGACAGGGAATAACTTTTTTGTAAGGGTTCAGATGCCCTGTGTGGACAGTCATGGAACCTCAGGCTAATCAGACTAAATGAGCTCCATTGTTCACAAAGAGTGAATAAAACCAATCAAATTTAACTGGAACACAATAGGAGGGATTCCTGGCTTGCGCCACATGACTCCAGGAGGGCTCTGGATTAACCGTGACCCTATTCAGGAAGAAGCGGCTAAGATAATGACTGACTGACTGACTGACAATAGGCATCACAGTGCATCAAGTTCTCTTGTTCTTCCTTTTATTTAGAATGATTCAACTAGTTTTCTAAACTTGCTGCAACCGTGGGATGGTTTTTCCACGTGTTTTGAGCACTAATTGCAACCTTTTCTAATTCCCAGAAATCATTAGGCCTTCTCTGAAGGCCTAGAATGCCCTGAGGTTCCCTGTTGTTATGTATCTATGTTTGTCTCTTGTGTTGTCTATTTATTTTTTGTTTTTCAAGGCATGAACATAACAGAAAATGGAAGCAAAGAAGCCTTTAAACCCCATAAAATGTCTTTATGATAATGTACATTTAAAGTTATTGTATATATATCAATTTTTATATCAATATCGGGATATAAACAGGGCAGGAAATAGGCTGAGGTGATATCATTAATGCTGAGTTAATTTTTTTTTTTAACAACGTTCTGTTTAAATCAATCTTCTGCTCCCTCACCCTACTCCACCAAGACCTCTCAGCTCCTCCTCTACTTTGCTCCCTTCCAGGCCCACAGAGCTCTGACATGATGACTTGTGTGTATAAAGAAGAACTGAAGATCAAATTTCAATATGTGTACATATAGTTAAAGGATTTCATGGGGTGTCCTATTGAATTTTTCCTATCATATATCATATAGTATATTGAATATTGACGTTCAGCTAAAGTATATAGGGATATTATATGTTTTGTCCGTATCACTCAGCCCTAATACACAGGTACAGGATAAATAAACAGATCAATGTAAATGTTTTGGCAACGCCATCATTTCACATAGTCTTGCCAATATAGCCTTTATACTAAAACAGAGTGAGCGATAGAGAGAGAAAGACCCTGCTGTTCTGCTCCCTCCAGCCACTTTTCACTCTTCTCACACTTGTCTGCAGCCTTCACCTTCTCACCCACATCCTTCACACCGGCCGTGTCTGCTCGCATACACTTCACACACAAACGGAGCAAGACAGCGTGTCAAATCAAACAAATGAACACTGCTAACTCATTAAAACAAGCACATTAAAACAAGTGTGTGTGTGTGTGTGTGTGTGTGTGTGTGTGTGTGTGTGTGTGTGTGTGTGTGTGTGTGTGTGTGTGTGTGCTCGTGCATGAAAGCACAAATTGCAAGCAGGCAGGTGTCTTTACTCTTTACTGAAAAACCCACAAGCACCAGTTCGCATAAATCAATAGCATTCATACTCTGCAGTAAAAAGGTTAGTGTCAGCCCTCATCTCCCCACTGCTCTGTTCTCCATTAAACCGCTCTTTAATCCTCATGAGTGAGTGACATTTCACACCTTTCTGAGAGTGCTCATTTCACCCAGCCAAAAAAAACACCACCCGCCACCATTCCTCTTTTCAGGCTGATATTGCAAAGATCAGCATGATAAGAAGGGAAAAGTCAGGGACAGAAAGAGAGAAATCGAGGTCGAGAGAAAGAGGGACTATACAGCTGCCAAGCAGCAGAAAAATAGAGCAATTCAAGATATGAACTAGTGGCTGATACTGATTTTAAAAGCCGGAACAAATCAGACACCATTAACAACAATGGGGCTTAGTCACGTACTATTCTAAAGTACATTTCTTCTTAAAAGCTAATAAGTTTTACAAGGATTTTGACATTCACCAAGATGATCTTATTTGGGATTTTTAAAATTTACGAGGACAGTGAGAACCATTCAATTAAGACCAGAGCTATAAACTAGGACTGGGTGATATATTGATATTCATATCTAATAGTGCATCTCAAGAAATTAGAACGTTGTTCATTTGGGATCACAATTTCATTCAAAAAGTGTCTAAAGTGACATTTCAACCCCATTCTATTCCTTTTATGTTTTACTGTTGATCAGTATGGCTTATAGGTAAAAAAAAAACAGAAATCCAGAATCTTAAAATATTCGGAAATGTTCATTCACATTTGAATAGATTACTAATCAGAGTATCACCTTTACAACAAAAAAGCTTGAAACATATTACTTTAAATGTAATGAATATAAAATATATGACAGTTAAGTTTTTGAACGACATTATAAAAACCCTTTTCACATTATTCAATTTTATTGAGATGCGGAAGTGTACTGGGACATAAACAGACTACAATATGGGTTGAGGCAATATTGGTTTTATTGAGTTATAAAATTTTCAAATAATGTTTCAATCTTGCAGGAAACGTTTTTGCTTCCTCATTCTGCTCCGCCCCCTGCTCTCAGCTCCTCCTCTACTCTGCTCTCCACCATCCCTACATAAGACATAAGACAAGCTCTGATGTGAAGACTATTTGTTATTTGATCTTCATTTCTTCTTTATGCACACTAAATTTAACTGTCATGTTGTGTCCTACTTTTTTCACATCATATATCATATAAAATATTTTGGGATATGCTGGTTGTCCATATTGCCCAACCCTACTGTTAACAATTTAACAGTATTTTATTTAAATTAAATTTAAAAACACATTATGAATCTGACATTTTGTTGGGCATTTTCTCAAGAACAAATTTTAGACAATTCAATTTTTTTTAATAAATAAAAACCACCAACCAACTACGACCCTGTACCCTACTACCACTACATCTGCCAATGCAGCTCACTGAGCATCTATCCATCTACGGCTGGGCGATATAGAAAAAAATCATATCCCAACAGATTTCAGCTTTTTTTTACTATATATAAACATTGAACATTTATCTTCATTTAATATTTATACACATTCATCAGTCATCTTCACAGCTTTGTCTTATGCCCCCGTCAGTGTGTGTGTACACACCCATCAACTGTGTTCTCCTAGGGTCAGACTGCTGACAAAGAAGCATGGTCCAGGATTCAAACATGAATCATTCAGAGCCTAATTTAATAAAATTCATAATAAGATACTGCTGAATGAGACCCACTGATATCAGTCATGTTATATTACAGGATTTTCAAACTGACATTCAATGATGTTTTTATTAAAGACCAGAAGAGCAGAACATTCAGAGCAGAAGTGATGCTGTACATTTGCACTAAAAGATCTTAAATAAATTGTTGCTCTCACACAAAACAGATCCTCACAGCAATTCTAAAAACTCTGCTTGACAGCCTTCCTTGGATAGTAGAGACAATTATGTCAACAAAAGCAGGACAAGTTCTTTATAAATACTCCATATCAGAAGAAACGTGGACTTTGCATTATAAGGTTCTATCTGGCATCACTGACAAAATCATGAGCCAATCACCACATCAAATACACACGAGAGGACCAATCAGGTCCTAGGTTATTTCTAAATTTGTGAAATGAACAGAAAGACATTATTATAGTGCATTGTTGAAATAATTATTTTATCAAATTTAATATTTTACTTCATTATTTTTAATTAAACAGTGCTTAACTGACTGATATGCTCAATTCTCAGTAGTCACACTTCTGAAACTCAAAAGCAGAAACTCACAGTCTTATATAATAGAAATGTTGTAGCACTGGGGACATAATACATTTGGTGGTTTCAGTTTCTAATTTTATTTTATGTTCTGGTGCTAAAGGTAGTATTATTTCAAACTTGGATTTTAGGTTCAGATGCTTTCGGATTGATAACTGTTGCTATTCCTCCATTTTTGGCCAACTAATTTTGGCTGCTAGATAGTCAGTGAATCTCTAAAAGAAACCTTTGAAGTACATTTATTTGTGAACCAGTTAAACTGCATGCCAGCCAATATCATCAGCCAGCCAGCATAGTGGTACAGTTTTGGAATGCAAACGCATCAGGAATGCAAACATCAAACAAAATATTATGATTACACACAAACCTTCCACCAAATAACCACAAAAAGGTTTGCAAAGCCAGAGATGAACAGACAAACCAGATGTAGTTACCTAAAGAACCATGCATGAAAAAGAGAGCGGGGAGACTGAAGAAGGTAAAAAAAATCTTTAAAAATAATTATGCATGATTTTTGATTTTTTGAAGTTCAATGTGCAAATATGTATTTGACCAGTACTGGAAGAATGTGGGGTAAATGTGTGCAGCAATGTAAGCACTGAATTTGTATTCCTGAGACTTTCTATTCCCAATACTTTTATCTAACTGGTATTTCAGACAACTTGCCGATCTTTATCAGAGACCCCTGACAGTACTTCGTATTTCCTTGCTGGGGCACAGTTAGACACTGCAGCTCAAAGATGTTCAATACTTCTAACCAGACTGTGCTGGACACCTGGATCAAAAGCCCAAGCTGAAGTCCATTTGATGTGTGTAAACCCCAGCAACACAGCTGTGCCTGAAAGACTTATTCCAGCCGTACACACACTATTGTGCTGGGAATGGTCCATGTTTGTTATTTGTTATGATATAACCTTATTTCAAAATGGATTCAATTCATTTCCACCTCAATATTCTACACACAATACCCCCCAAAAGTGGGAAAGGTTTGCTTGAAATCTTTGCAAACATATAAAAAATCAAACATAAAATATATCATGTACATAAGTATTCACAGCCTTTGTTCAATACTTTGTTGAAGCACCTTTGATAACAATTATACCCTCTAGTCTGTAGCATATAGTATGATGCTACAAGCTTTGCACACCTGTTTTTGGAAGTTTCTCCCCTGCAGAACCTCTCAAACTCCATCAAGTTGATGTGGAGTGTTGGTGCACAGCCATTTTTAGATATCTCCAGATATGTTCAATAAGGTTCAAGTCTGGGCTTTGGCTGGGACTCTCAAGAACATTCCCAGAGTTGTCCTGAAACCTAAGGGTCCCAATCTAAGGGCCCAGAGCGCTCTGGAGCAGGTTATCAGCAAGAATGTCTCTGTACATCACTGCATTCATCTTTTCCTCTACCCTGACCAGTCTCCCAGTTCGTGCTGCAGAAAAACCTCCCCAAAGCATGATACTGCCACCATAATGCTTCACTGTATGAATGGTATTGGCTAGGTGATGATCAGTGCCTGGATTCCTCTAATGCTGCGCATTTAGTCCAATCATTTTATTACTCACGGTCTGAGAGTCCTTTAGGTGACTTTTGGCAAACTTCAGATTTCAGCTATCACATGCTTTTTACTGATGAGTGGATTATGTGTGGCCCCTCTACCATACATGCATGATGGGTGGAGTACCTCAGAAACTATTGTCCTTCTGGAAGATTCTCCTCTCTGCACAGAGCAACATCAAAGCTCTGTTAGAGTGACAATTAGGTTCTTGGTCACATCCCTGACTAAGGTCCTCCTACTATGATCACTCAGCTCTATAAAGAGTCCTGGTGCTTCCAAACATCTTCCATTTATGGATGATGGAGTTCACTGTGATCACTGGGACTTTCAATGCAGCGGAAATGTTTCTGTACCCTTCCCCTGATCTGTGTCTTAATACAATCCTGCCTTGGAGGTCTTTGCTTAGAATTCATTGTTTGGTTTGTGCTCTGACTTGCACTGTCTACTATGGGACCTTATTTAACAGGTGTGTGCCTTTCCAAACATGTCCAATCGACTTAATTTACCACAGGTGTCTAATCAAGCTGTTGAAACATATGAAGGATGATCAGTGGAAACAAGATGCACATGAGCTTAATTCTGAGTGTCATAGCAAAGGCTGTGAATACTTATGTACATGTTACATTTTTGTGTTTTTATTTTTAATGAATTTGCACATTTTTTAAACAAAATTTTTTCAAAATGTGCAAAAAAGCAAAGTGCTATGAATACATTTTATGTTGCAGTCTTCCAAAATTGATTAAATGAATTTTTCACTCAACATTCTACACACAATGCCCCACAAATTGCAAATTTATTACAAACAAAACACAAAAATGTAACATGTACATAAATATTCACAGCCTTTGTTGTAAGAACTTATTGTGTCCCCCCAAAAAAACTCAAAGACAAAAAAAAGGTCCATGCATAGTAACAGAAGCAAAACACAAAAATATGCTAAGAGCCCCTGAGCCACAGCAGCACAATGAAACCCACAGAGTCACTCTGAGATACACAAATAAAGCACGCAGGGACACACACGCACACATGCAGTGATAAACTCTCATAGAGATCAAAGAGAGAAAGAAAACCACTGGGAGCACAGACAGAGAGCATGAGAGAGTTGTGTGTGTGTTTGTGTGTGTGTGTGTGTGTGTGTGTGTGTGTGTGTGTGTGTGTGTGTGTGTGTGTGTGTGTGTGTGTGTGTGTTGGTGGGGGGTTGCTGTCATAATTTCTCAGTCAGTGCAGTGAGGACTTATCATGAAGACAGTTTATTGACAGCATTTTTCACACAAGTCCCAAACCTCGGGCATGACTGCCATTTACCCCACACACCCACACACACATTTGCACACACAAACATGTGCACACACACTACAATGACACAGCAGTACATTTTTAATTTGATAACACTTTTACCCCCAGACATGCATTTCTGTTTATGTATTTATCAATTCAATGTAGTCACTCGCCATCTCCACTACAGCCAGCCAACTACTGTCAGCACCAGACTAGGTCTCTGAACAAGGTCTGTTTCTGGAATTTTGCAGTGTTCTATATAGTCTATATCATCTCCACTTTTAAAAGAAAATGCAGGATAACCAAAGGGCTGAAAAGGCAAATTCTAAAATGACTATGTAGCAGTCTTACACTATTTACACTTACAAAATCTGCACAAACACAGCCACTAGCAAAAGCCTCAGTCAAAAGTGGCAAATCAGTAAAATACAACAGTGACTTCAAGAGAATATTGTGTATCACCACCAGACTCTGCCAGTTATGGAAATATGGCTTGCTACATGAACCAGGCAGCTTTTATCATTTGGTGTGCCAGAGTCTGTTTACAAAGGAAAATAGCTAATGCCTACTTAAAAAGTCTCTAGATGACATAATGTGCTAATTTGCATATTTCTGATGCCATGGCTTCACATTTACATGCTGCCTTGCATCAGATGGTATCATTCCTTTACTTGTTGCTTCTCTCTTGTTATCTGTACAGGACAAACCAAATGAACTGTGCATACCACAAAAATGACATGCATAGTTTAAAAGAACAACAGGCACACACTGATTAATGTATGTAAATTCACTAAATTATATTATAGTTAAACTATAAATAAATGAAATGATGGAATTGCAGAATTGATTTAATTAGTGGTATGCATTTATATGCAATAATTTATCATACACAATCATGCTCAATTCAGAAGTTTACAAATAGGGAGGAATTAAATATTATGCAGACTGAGGCAACATCCACACATAGCAGATATTCTTAAATATGGATTCAAACCTTCTGCTTGCATGAGTAAATGCTTGCATAAGCATTGTAGCCCAGTATGGGGTGATAGTACATCATGAAGAGAGACATTCAAAACACCACAAAGAAGACAAATAAAGTTTTAATGAAATTATGGATTCTAAATCTAATTTGAGCATTATATACTTATGATAGAGCAGTATTTACATTTATTCAGATTCAGTTGACATCTGAAATCTAGTACTACCTGTGTGAAGTTTTGTGACTTCAATTGAGTTCACTGTTTAAGAAGTAAAAAGGTTTTTGAGATACTACTATGTGAATATTTTTGAAAACTGCATCCACTTGCACACCAGGCCATATCCGGATTCTGGATATATCAAAATACAGGCCAAATATATGTACCACGCCACCTTGGGATCTAGCATCAGCCCAGCAATCAATTTTGCCAGTGTTACATCATCAATGATAGTGTTACATTAACACTGATTGTGTTCAATGAACACCATCAGTGTTGATTGAACACTGGCAAATTTGCTTGCAGTCAGCAAAAATGACATTTTGAAGTGGACAAAAATATTGATGTTTTCAAAAATACCTGCATACTTAGGGATGGTGGCTGAATGTACTGCTCCCAGAACAGAGGAGACACAAATACCGAGAGGTCAGTTGTAAAAAGCACTACATTAAATCTGGTTTGATATGATTCAGTAAGACTGAGTGTTTGTGTTACAGTGTTAAAACTATGCAATTATACATGTAAACCAGGAAATCCGACCTTTTTTTTTACAAGACAGCCCACAAAAGGAAAAACAATAGGTTTGTAAAAGGGCTTCTGAGCACTTTTCACTCTAAGTATGAGTCCCATATGTACTAATGTAAAGTAATGGCTTTAAGACACTGAAACTAATGCTGCATTGAATTGATTTGACTCAAATGTGTACATTTCTACTTTAAGGAAATACATTACATGATCGCAAATCTTTCCAGCAACTGTGTTGATGTAGCACATTTTATTCAGCCTTTCTGTATAGTTTGCGATTGTAATTACTACCTGTGAAGCTTCCTTCAACAGAGATGCACTCATTGATCATGGCTGATGATGGCCATCAGACTAAAATGTGAAGATGGTGAATCTGCTGATCAAATGTGGTGGTCCTATGAGACATGTCTTTATTAGGGTCCTGCCATTAGATCATTTAGACTGCTGTCAGCTACTTGTGCTCAGAGTCCAGAGGTGATGCTGTGTGTAACAGCTGCCTGGGAGGCACTTTAAATCGCTGCCTGTCCGAGGGGACCTCATTTGAGAAGCGGCCAGGATCCAAGCTCTCCGTTTCCAAAGGCTCATTATCAATGGCTGCTGGCCTAAATCTGCCCTGAATTCGTTAGCTCCACTTTGCTGTTTGTTCTCAGCATGGTGTCGTATCTTGTCTTTAATTTTTTTTTGTTTGTGTGTCTCTGCGGGTGTGTACTTGTTTTTTTGCACATTTTTTGGACAAAAATATACTGATTTTGTTAGAAACCAGAGAAAACCTGACATAACCAACAATTTAAAGAGCAACTGAGTTGCTATAGTTGGTACTTACATATATAACACAAATGGACAAATTATTGTTGAAATATTTAAATTTCATTTGAAAAAGATGTATCTCCACAATCTCTGATAGGCCTTTTCTACCAAAAGAACTTGAACCGGTTCCATTCAGGCTTATAATAACCTTGGTGATTTTTAGCAAACCAGTCCGCATTTACACCAGTGTTAGTAGAACCGAGGATATATCATAGAAAACGTCATCAACAGACAGCATTGCACAGCATTAGTAAACAGAAGTGACAAGATGGTGGAGCATATGGGCTACCTGTGAGCATTTGTGTTGTTACAGACATTTGTTTTTCTCCAAAAAGCAAACATTGATAAAACATGGATCAACTTTTGTTGATAATAGAAGACAATATGCTAGACAAATGGTATGTCATTGTGCCTGTACAAGCAGACACACCCACAGCAGATACTGAAAACATATTAATCTTTGGTTCCCAGTGTGATCTTTTCAGGTTTTAGAACCTATTTTTGTTGGTGGAAATGTGCCAAACAGTTCAAAAATAGATTTGTAAACCAGAACTGAACCCGTTCAACATTGGTGGAAAAGGCCCTTAAATGGAAGCTAATGTAAATTAGGGATATTAAAAGGGCAGCTACAGGGTACAAATGATGGACAAAATGGACAAAAATAGAAATATGTTTTTCATTGGATGGCAGTAACATATAATCACATATCTATTACATATAGATATGACATATGCATATATAAAATGTTGTTTTCTTTTTATTTTAGTAATTTATTGTAAGTCTAGGGCAGAGCCCATTAAGAAACAGTATCAAAAGTGTAAAATGAGCCCATGTTAGCCCAAAAATTTCAATGTGTTGTTAATAAGCACACTAAAATTAATAAAACATCTCTTCTACGTGCTAATTAAGAGCAAGCATGAATGCAAGCAGACGCATAGCACAGAAAAGGGAACAGATCAGACCGAATCCCTAAAGGAAATGTATCAGATGTATGTATCAGATTCTCTTATGCAGAGTAGTATAGAATTCCATTATGATGCTTTCATTGAACATGGCTATTGACAGGGTCTTCACATCTGCACTTTTTACTCCAGTTAAATTGTACCTTGGTTCATTTTCATTGGTTCATTTGGTACAATTTGATCAAAGACCCTAGAGAAGTCTGTCTCGGTCCAGTACTAAACTAACTAGCTCCAAACAATCTGGAGTTCATTTGTGGTGAAACTGTGATCTTGACCTCGTTCTGACCCAACTATCACATCTACACTCTGCAAGTTATACTAATTGTGTTATACAAACCGGTAAACAAAGTATGCAGATGTTCAGAACACAGGACTTTCCTCTTGTGTTTACTTTCTTACACCCGCAACTGACCAATAAGTGGAAAGAACATTCTCAATAATTTGTTGTGATTTGGGTACGCTTGGATTTTTGCCAATATGAAACAAATCAAACCAAAGGGAAAAAAGTGTATTCCCCAATGAGCAAACCAAAAAACTAAGGCTACATCCACACATAGCCACATATTTTCTTTAGATTAGATTATATAGAACTTTATCGATAAATCTTTGTCTGCATTTTGGTCCATCTATTTTTAAACACGCTCTCTAGGGTAGTGATATTCATCAGTTTTCATGGGGACAGGCAAATGGCAGCTTCTTGAAAATGCTGACAACACAATGCTTACAGCATATGGCTGTTGACAACTCATATGGTACCTCACCTGGGTGTGTCTGTCTTTGCTGTATTTTGTAGTTCAAAATTCTAGAGATAAATTCTATAAGTTTCTCATTTTAATATTTGCATTTGGATGCATTTTCCAAACTTACATTATATATGCACATATGAAGATCACTATGTTCTCAAGATAAGACAATGGTGATCACTATAGTGTGTCTGACCTTAAATTCTAAAAGCATTTTACACAGTACTACAAACAGTTTTAATGGTTTTACCAATTGGAGCCCAACTTGTCAAACAATATTTAAAATGTGAAATGATATTCATACTAAAATGTAACTTATATATAACATAACATATAACATAATTATATAACAGCTACTTTGGTGGTCAGTGAATGTCTTATCACCCTTGTATATAAATGCATATAACATTTTATGAAACCCAATTATCTGTTAGTATATATCTCCTGACTAAAGATGTGTGTGTTTGACAGAATATGTGTATCTTTGGGATTCTGAAGGAGTCAGTTGTCGTGATGTGAGCAGGCCACTGTTCAGAAAGATGCTACCCAAACAGCATAACATTAGCTAGCGAACCAAACTACTGCTATGTTATCAAGCCAGCTACCAGCCTCGTCACTGGCAACAGCATGCTATTCTCCTCCTCTCACATCGCTATTTTAAAAAATAATACACAAAAATATAACATACATAAGCATTCACAACCTTTGTTCAATACTTTGTTGAAGCATCTTTGGCAGCAATTACAGCCTCAAGTCTTTTTGAGTATGATGCAAAAAGCTTGGTACACCTGTATTTGGAAGTTTCTCCCATTCTTCTTCACAGAACCTCTCAAGCTCCATCAACTGCATGGGGCACGTCAGTGCACAGCCATTTTTAGATATCTCCAGATATGCATTTTCTGCTATGGGATTTTATATAAACAGGTATGTGCCTTTCCAAATCATAATCCAAATCATATGGAAAAGGCTGGGAATACTTATGTACATGTTAAATTTTTGGGGTTTTATTATACATTTACTACATTTTTAAACAAATGTTTCTGACTTTGTCATCATGGGGTATTGCATGAATGTTAAGGGGAAAAATGAATTTAATCCTTTTTGAAATAAGGCTGTCACATAACAAAATTTGCAAAAAGTGAGGTGCTGTGAAAACGTTCCAGATGCACTGTACCTATATGTAATATTAATAGAGTATTTACACCTTAACCTACACTATACATACGTTAATGTACTAAAACATACATTATTTGAATGTAGAAGTTTTGAGTATGCAGCAACTTGTCTGCTACTCCTCTACTCTGCTGCCCTCTGCCTTCACTTCTGTTCCCACCAACACAACCACAAAGGGGCATGAGACAGAGCTCTGGTATGAGGACAATGTCTCCTCTTCTTTATACATACTATGTTTAAATATAGTAAAAAGATTAAGGATTCAAGGTGTGCCCTAATATCTTCACATTGTTTTTTTCACATCATTTATTAGTTAAAATATATTGGGGTATGATTTTTTTGGCCATTTCGCACAGCCCTAACTGGCAATACTTCGCTACAGGAACAAATTCAGCTGTGTCAGCAATGGGTGCAACTAAAAACTGTGAAATCATTCATTAGAAAGAGTGTCCACAAACCTTTGGACACACAGTGTATGTATGACCACATGTCTTGGTATTACGTAAAAACAAATGAATGTGTATGAGTGTGTGTGCTTCACTGCCATCCCCACACCAACCCACTTTCTTTCTATAGACCCTCAACCCACGTATACATGGACCCTGCTCCTCATTTCCATCCTGCACAATAGCACTGATGGCAGCGCTGGAGTGTTTGAAGCACACCATAAATGGCACATTTATTCCTTTCTGTGGTTCCAACGCACTCTCCTGCCCACCAGTGTGTGTGTGCACAGCTCTATGCCTCTCAGCCGAGACTACTACTCCTCAGGAGACCCAATTCCAGTTAGATTCCAGTCCACTGGGCCATTAAAGGAGGTGATTGAGATTGAGTTTTTCCTTCACTCTTGGTCTCCAGGCTCTTCACTCCAATACTAAGGGTTTTGTGGGCCTACAGAACAGCATCTCAGTATTTATCAGCCACAAGAGAGCAAGCAAAGTCCCTGAATGCCTTAAATCTCAGACTGACCCAGCAGGAATGGGGTGGAGTGGAGTAAAGCTGAAGAAGGATCAGAAGATCAGGCTGACAGGAAACAAGGATGGCCTATCACAGCCAGTCAGATACCACCATGAAGGATTTACTGAGAACCTCCTCAGAAGATATAATTTTTATATAATCCACTGGATTTCACAGTTAAAAGGTCTTATCTTACACTTTGTTACACCTATTATACACCTTGATACAATAAATTGGAGTCTTTGTACCCTTTTAATTCTTTCAAAATGTGCCCCCAAAACGGTAGATGCTCTGCATTTAATAAAGTAGCCAGTGAAAGGAAGCACAAGGTATGTGTTCCTAATAAAGCAGTCAGTGAGAGAATGCACAAGGTAGGTGTTTCTAATAAAATGGCGGAAGTACAAGGTAAAATTTTCTAAAAAGTTGCAATGTAACTGTATGCTGGCAAAAGTTTTCCATATTATGCAAAAATGTAAAATGGGACATAAATAAAACAGTCTGGTTTAATGATGGGCCTCAAAAGATGAACTTAGAATGGCACGACGCATTTGTTAATTGTTACTATGAAATTGGCTTTAATTCCAATGCTGGTACAGCAGACACAGCAACACACAGAGAGTGTTTCAGCGTACTGGTGAATCAACACATGTAAATATTAATGCTTCACCTTTCACCACTTTTAAATGGACCCTAAAATTGGAAACTGTATTTACACAGGTGTAAATGGTGAAAGGTCTGTACATGCAACAGTTGTCTCTTCAATGAAATGTAAATGGTATAAGCACAACAGAGTTCTGAAAGTAATTTTCAAACCCCTAAATAACAGTCAACTTCTATCACAACTGGGCATCAGGAACATGCACATCACCACCAGGAGTGTGTAAATCACCACAAAACTCTGTTACCACTATCAGTTTCCTAATTCTGTCACATTCATTTATTCAGTCTCTCTCTCTCTCTTTCTCTCTCTCTCTCTCTCTCTCTCTCTCTCTCTCTCTCTCTCTCTCTCTCTCTCTCTTTGTGTTAATCTCCATCTGTTCCTTACATCTTATGCTTCGCTTTGGTAAACCTACAGTGAAACTATAAGGGTGTTTTAATCTGACCAGTCAGTGGAAAAAATAAAGAGGCCAGTGAAACAGTTATAAACATTAAAAAAAGGGGGAAGCAAGTGTTGTAATAATTATAGACACTAGGCGTTTCTGAAAAACAGTGAGTAGAAATAAATAGGTCTTTGATAAACTGACCAGTGAGTGGAAATATGTGTTTCTAAGTGTTTGAACAAGGTGTTAATAAACTGGTCACTGAGCGTAAACTGGTGTTTCTAATCAACTGGCCAGTAACTGCAAAAGGTGTTTAATGTCTAATCTAATATTGCTAGAGATCATATAATTATTTAGCATCTTGTCTGTATTGTGTAGCCCTGAGAGTCACTATGATGGTCAGTGAATGCTCATTGACAGAAATGTACAGAAAGTGTTTTTTCCTGATCAAACAGGAAATGCTTCATCCAGTCATTGGGCACAGTGTGGAAATGCGGCTGTCGTACTGACTCTGAGCCTGACTGAATCCCGAGACTCTCTCTAATTCCCTCTCTCTCTTTCCTTCCTTCTCTCTCTCTCTCTCTCTCTCTCTCTCTCTCTCTCTCTCTCTCTCTCTCAGACACACACACACACACACACACACTGTCATTCTTTCAGCCTCTCTCTCTCTCGCTCTCTGCTGATCTCCATCTGTTCCTTAGTTCTTACTCTCCACTGCCAGCTCCCACTTACAGCTCCAGCTCGCAACGCAAAAGCCCATTGTTTGCACTTAACTGACCCACATCAAACGCCTGAAAAGCAGAAAAAGGCCGGCATTTCCGCACTGAAAAACTGGGGCTGGAGTTTTTTCTCCTCCAAAATTCTGATGCACAGAGGCCCGAATGTCCTACACAACAGGCAGTCATAAATCACCACTGCACAGTTACAAAACACACCAAAGCCTATTATCTGCTATTTTAAAGGCATAATGCAGAACAAACCTCAGCGACTGTGTGTAGACTGTGATAAGAGACCACATCTCTGGGAACGTGCCTCGCTGGCCAGGAATACTAATGAAAGGCACATATTGAGCAAGCCATGGGTATTGAACGAACCACTAATATAGCAAGGTTGGATGTGATGCCAGATTATTTTCTGCTCTTTTCACATTTAATGACTAGAGTTAAATGATATTTTCTAATTGTCAGGTGCACTATTAGCTTGATAAGCTGTGCTGGTGACAGCTTTGGCATGGCTAATAAATCAGCTATAACCCTGATGGACACTTTGCTAAAAAAAAAAAAAAAAGAAAAAAAAGAAAAAGAAATAAATAATCCTTTTTCTCAGACAACAGGAGAAGCTGGAGTGAAAGGCTTTCGCAGTCACAGCTACTCAAACTCTAGACAAGCACTGAACAGCTGATAGAGTTCAATCAATTCTGCCACTACAGCTGTTCCTCGCCATTGATTTTTGAATTTAATATTTTCAACTACAATCGTTTTTTGCTTTCATTTTTTTCTTGCTATTCTTCACAAAACGAGAAATTAATTCTGCTGAGAAGTAATAAAGCACAGAGGAGAGAGAGAAGATGCTGACAGAGCCCTGCTGTAAATTCCAGCCTGCCTGGCTCAGGTGAATGTGGATGACCAACTTAGAACCTGACCAACATATGCTATGCATGGTGAACCTTACCAAAATGGTCAACCAGCATCACATATTTGGTCAGCCAGCAAAACCAAGTTGGTTAACCAGCATGACCAGCCTGACCATGCTGGTGCACAAATAGTCCAGCAGAACAAAATCATTAAAACATAGTCTACTCTGGCCAAGCTGGTTAACCAGTAGTTTAAACAGCAGTAACCTTGAAAAAAGGAAAACATTTATTGTTAAGAGACGTAAGCATGTACCAGCAAAAGCTGGTCTTGAGCAGATTTTTTTTAGCAGACAGCCTCTGTTCAAATGCAATAAAGGAAGCTTCTGCAATAAAAGAAAAAAAACTATATTTGACACTTAAAATGAAAACTTTTATATTGCAGGGTTTTTCTTATTTATGATTTAAAACTGAGTCACTTTGTGTGTCTGAGAGAGAACAAAAGAAAGGGAAAGAGCATGTTTGCTGAATAAAACAACAGGAATCACAATATCATTGATATAGTTAATGCTGTCTCAGGTTAAATACATATTTAAACACCTACCAGTGAGGCTTTTATTGTCAATAAAGGAGTGGGAATGGACTAAGCCTGTGCTTGGTGACGGTACCACAGCAAATCTAGTCCACAATAACAGCAGCCAGTTATGGTTGAAACCATTTCATGCAAATACACTACAGGCAGTTATTATACCTATAAAGTTGTGGTTCTGTAAAACAGTCAGAACAGAACATCAGGTTTTTACAGCCACTGAACAAAACAGCACTTGAAAAACAACACTTTTGTTCTGTTTTAGCCATTATGCTTTAGTATGATATACTAAGAGGCTACAGAGACCATGATATGGTCAAATTTGTATGGCATTCACAATTCTGTTTGTCATAGATTAATCACACTTGTGTGGTCACTAATAAAGATACCCACATTGACTATATATACCACAACAACAACTTTTACTGCATGTTTGTGCTCTTTTCTTCTTCAAGCGTTAAAGGTGCCCTAGAATGTGAAACTGTAATTTTCTTGGCACAGTTGAACAATAAGTGCTCAATACATGGAAGTGACATTCCATTAACCTCAAACACTGTGGTTTCTACTTTCAACAGAAAATGCAGCATAACCAAAACAGGGCTCAAGCTTTTAGCCAACCAACTTAGCACCAACTTTTAGCACCTCTTTGCTCCAATGTTCACTGCCTTTTCCAATAAGACTCGAGAAAACCAAACCTTAAAAGTGAGTGGGTGCTTAGCTAAAAGCTAACCTGAATACAATTTCTTCAGCTGGCTAAGAGCACATTACACTGAGAGGACAGAATGAGAGGGCAGCAATATATTATACTACAAAATAATTACAGTTTTCTGTTTCAGTGTTAAAATTGTGCTGTCACAGTAAGGGACTGTTTAAAGTACATCAAAGAAACAAATGCTATTATTAATAGTAGGAAGCTGGAAGATGCTGTCAATGCTTGAAGTTAGATCACCAGTGATAATCCTGGAAGCATCACTACATGTCCTTACAGAGATTACAGCAATAGCAACACTTTTTATTTCTGTAATTGTAGAAAACTGAAAAGAATGCTTGAGTAAACACAGCGGTAGTTTCTACATTTAAGGTTCATTATTCAAATAAGCACACAGGCATCAACGGAATGATGAGGCGGAAGCAATTCTGCTGATCATTGCTCTTTCTCATCCTTTCATTGCTTTTGTTGGGGTTGCAAAAGCGCTACAGAACTTTGGCAAAAGTCCTGTTGCACTTATCTAAACACTTGACTGAGTCATAAGATCTTTATTTATAATGTGTTTTTAACTCTTCATTGGAGATGTTTTTCCTAGTCTCATTTGCTGCAGGCCTTACAGGCCTTACACTTTACACAAGTAAAACCTCATAAAAACCTGTCTGCTTTGACATGGCTTAAGATAAAGAGCCTTTCATTATAGACAAACCTTCAGTATGAAGGACAATATAACACTATAATATATACCGTAACTACAAAGGAAAAAAGCAGCTTGAAAATGAACCCTGTACTGCCGTGAACTGTGGTGGAATGCCATTGCAGTAATGAGTTACTTAGTAAACATAGTTAGAATAGATCTGATGTGGATTTTAATATTTAATCAAGCTGGTTCAGCATAGAAACTATTGTGTAAAAACACGTATATGCACTAAGCATCATCATTCCAAGTGTTAACACAACAGAGCAAGAAAAGTACCCTCAGATTCAACCTACAGTCAGGGCTGGGTGAAATGGAAAAAAAATCATATCCCAATATATTTTTGCTGAAGGGTGATATTTGATATATGATACAATATCTGAAAATACAATGTGAAAAATTTAGGACATGAAATCCTTCTTCACTCTTTATTACTGTATTTAAACATATTGAACATTTAAAACATTTCAACATTTAAACTCCAAAAGGACACCCTGGGCACTAAGAGCACTAAGACTTTCTTTTCAAGATGGTCAACACTGTAGCTTTTACATTTTTTTGCAACAAAAGGAGCAGGTGAACATTTTTTTTACAGAAATTAAGTTTCTGTAGTTAATAAGTAAGTTTCATTTGGAGTTTCCATCAATTTAACTTAAAAATAGGTGAGAAATATATAGTAATTGTAACCCTTTTTAACAATTTCTCTTCAATGTCACCTTTAGTGGACTAAATGACTTACTGCCTGCCATTTTTAAAGATTATCCAGACTTCAGGAACAGGAGGGCTGGGTGAGCCCAAACAGACAGTCAGAACTGTGAAAGTGAAGTTATAGCTGTCAGGAGATGAGATGTCTGAGTTTGAGTGTAGAGGCCTTGTGGAAAGTGTTTCAATCCTGCCTTTGCTGTGAAGCAACACACTCCCCAACTGCTGGTGTGAATCTGGGGGCCCATCGCATCAGTCACCCTTAGTAGTGTAACAAGAGACACTAACAGTTCATCTTTATGTGCAGGACATCCACATCTTTTGCCTCTCAAGGCAGGGTGTATATAATAATCATACATTCAGGAAAATTGCATTACACTATATCTTTCCTTCCCTCATCAAATACATTTTTACTACTGTGCAGGGAAATACACTGCAGGAAAATGCTAGAAACAACCTCTGATACTAGAGGCTTTCTGGTTACTCCAAAAACAGTGGTGTTCATCTCTAAGGGTAGACTTTTCATGTTCGAATGATTTCTTCACGTATCTGTCTAATGTTTATAAATGAAAATCAACTTTCACAAAAATCCATGTTTAAAGAAAAACAGTAACATTACATTATGAGAGTAAGCAAGACTTGACATCTAACAGACATGTGACATTGGAATATAAAGAGGATGAGATATGGGCTGAGGCAATATTGTCTATATCAAGTTTGAAAGTTTTTAAATAACGATCTGTTTTAATCTTGCAGAAAACCTTTCATTTGGTCCCTTGGTCTTCTCCGCCCCCAGCTCTCAGATCCTCTTCTGCCTCCCTCCACCCCCACTTGTGTTCTCACACACACACCATGGATGGGGTATTAAACAGAGCTCTGGCATGAAGACTTAGTATGTATTGATCAAAAGAAAAAAAAAGGAAGGATTTCATGCAGTGTCCTAATTTTGTTCAAATTGTATTTTTTACATCATATATATTGTATATTGTATATCGCCATTCAGCTAAAATATACTGGAATATGACTTTCACAGTGTCCAGCCCTACTTCTATGACATCACACAAGAACTATTTCAAGCACCCTTATTTACATCAGTATAAATAAGTGTGGCTATATATGTTGATGCCATGTTCTAATCCAAGGTTCACCAACTCAAATCTAACACACCCTATTCAGCCAATCAAGAACTTCTGAAGGCAATAATTAGTTGCATCAGGAGGGGTGGATTAGGGTAGAATTTAAAGTCCGCAGGAAAGTAGTTTGACCGCAGACCCGCTTTCAGCTGGTGGATGCACACCTAGCAGTGACAATGATGTGTGAAACAATCACAACACCAGTGTGCCTGATACACACACACTGTCACCAACCCTACAATATCAGTGCCATGTTTATAGGGTCCACCATTCAAATAATACCTGGTAAACAGTGGTGCTTTAGTCAGAAACTGGCCAGTGATGAAGTAGAGGGGAACTGATAAACTGAGCAGCAACAGATGGGCTACAGTCTGTATCTGTACACCTACGGTGACCGCTGAGGTAGGTGGGGATCAGAAAGTGAACAAATAGAGGAAGTATAAGGTAGGGGCTTGCATAGAATTGGACAGTGAGAGCATGTGCAGCTACACAAACTGCCAAAAAAATTGAGTGACCAGTACCAAAACTGTAAGTGTAATGACTCTGTTAGTGCAGTGTTTACTTACATAGTCTCACAAAATCTATCCAGACAGAAGGTCAGTATCGCTATACGGTTGATTAAATCTCCCCTATCACGCTGTCTCAAATCATCTCCATATTACAGACTTAGTTTGTTTGTGTCAGTGGGATGGTTATGACAGGAAATTGAGACAAATTGCAGTCATATTAATATCAGCAGAGTTACGATGTTCAGTAGGAAGGTAGGAGAGTACAAAAAGAGAGACTGTGTGTGTGTGTGTGTGTGTGTGTGTGTGTGTGTGTGTGTGTGTGTGTGTGTGTGTGTGTGTGTGTGTGTGTGCTCTGCTCTGTTTTTTGACCCTGTATAAGCTGAACCATTTGAACCTTTAGAACCCTAAGCCAATTGGGAGGTTATTTTATTTCCACCAAAAATGAAAAAAGTATTATTGGAGACAGTCACACATACCAGATGTTGTTATTTTCAGGAAATCCTAGGCTACTCAAATCTGTCTTCAATTGAGAAGCGAAAAAATAACAGAACTTATAACAGATATCTGTATGAATCTGGCCAATTTTAAATAAAAACATTTACTTGCACTTTTTTTGTTTACTACAAATTCTAAATTAATCCACAGTGCAAATAAAATAAGTATAAAGTATCCATATTATTCATTCTCTATAACCCAATTTTTGGGTGTTACATCATTAGCACCGCCCTGTTTTGCTGATCAGTGGAAGTCTGCATGCAGGTTGAGCATGATTATATAGGGTAACTCTTGATGTTTGTTGTATGTACCATGTCTGTAGGTTACTCTAATCCTGAGTTGAAAGCCCAGAAATCAGCATGCAACCACCTGCAAAGTGAGAATCCCAGGCTCTAAGAGCTAAAGAAAATGGTTTAGCTTATTCAAAAAGCTAAAGTGTCTTTCTGGCTCCTGAGGTTAATGTATGGTTATGCTGTATTTATATGCTGGTCCTTACAGAAAAGGCGGCCTCAAAGTGACACATAGCTGATGGTGTGCTGCAATTCCTATGCTATTACTTAAATAACCAGTGGCATGTAGTGAATATAAGACCTAGGTCTTCAGTTCAGGCCACATATGACAAAACTCGAAATTAAAAAGGGGTTGAACATATCTCAATACATCTCACTTCTCCTAGGAGATCAGGGACTCATACTGATTGGATCTAGCTGATGTGTACAAATCATATACAATACCCCAGAACTGAAATACAGCCGGTTTAAGCAAATATTTACAGTGTTAAGACTTCTACAATTTGCCTCAGCATGCTGGATATCAGCTTCTGGGCAAAATATTGAGTGATGGCCACACATTCTGGTCTAATCAGTGCTTGGGGTTGATCAGAGTTTCTGTATTTTTGTTTGTCCGCCCTCTTTTTGAGGATTGGCCACAGGTTCTCAGTGGGATAGAGATCTGGTGAGTTTCCTGGCAATGGACCAAAGTTTCAATATTTTGTTCACCAAGCCACTTGGTTATCACTTGTACCATGCTGGAAAAAACAATTGTTCATCTCCAAATTGCTCCTGTATTGTTGGAAGAAGTTACTCTTGGAGGATGTTTTGATACCGTTCTGTGGCAGTGTTCTTAGGCAAATGTTTGAATGAACCCACTACCCTGGATGAGAAGCAACCCCACACATGAATGCTCTCAGGATGCTTCACTGTTGGAATGACACAAGACTCATGGTAGCACTCATCTTTTCTTTCTTTCAGACAATCAGTTTTCCAGATGTCCTTAACTGTCTGAATGGGGCGTCATCAGAGAAAATAACTTTACCCCAGTCCTCTGCACAACCTGCATGCTTCTCTTGTAGAGAAATGGCTTCTTTGCTGCCCTTCTGGACACCAAGCCATTCTCCAAAAGCCTTCATCTTACTGAGCGTTCAGATGCACTCACATCTACCCTGTGCCATTTCTGAGCAAGCTCTGCACTGGCAAGGACCCGATCTCATAGTTGCATCCACTTTAGGTCATGACGCTTGACTTTCCTGGGCACCTTGAAGCCTTCTTCATTGCAGCTGAACCACTCTCCTTGCAGTTCTTTATGACTGGATGAATGGCTGATACTGCACATGTTTCACTGGAGGTAACCATGGTTAACAGAAGATCATTTAAAAGCACCACTACACCTTTAAAGCAAACAGTCTGCTCTTCTAATCAGCATGACAGATATCAGTTGTCTTGTCCTCATTAACCTTTTCTCTTGAGCTAATAAGATCACTGAAATTATGTTAGCAGGCCATTTTGTAGTGCTGAAATGCAGTCATTTTTGTGATAGTCATTTTCATAGCAGGGAATGACCTTGCAATTCATCTGATCACTCTTCACAATCTAGAGTTAGTACAAACTGCCAGCATAAAAACTGAGGCAGCACTTTGTGAAAACCAAAATTTGTGCCTTTCCCAAACCTTTTGGCCATGACTGCATATTAAAATTTTACAGAGCTACTGCTCCTGGCTTCCAAAAACTGCCCGAATCCTGGTTAGACAACCACTTATATTCATAATCAGTGACATGTATCTAGAACATCCAAAAGGCTGAAGGCCACAACACACAGGATGTGCTGCACAAAGTCACACAGCATGAAGTGAGAGTGCCAATGAACATTCTATATGTAAGCCCGTGTTCAAGCTCAAACAGACTTCAAGTTCGAGATAACTATGCATGGTTTTTTATGTAATGTAATAAAAAAAAATCTTGTATGTGATGTACTTTGATGTACTGGGGAATTGGACAGTGCTTGGGGTTGTCAAGCACCAGTATGCATTGACACGCTGTGTGGGCACCAGTGAGCATACCTCCATTAACAACAGTCTGTCATTATCTTGAAAGATATTGTCCCTGAAAGAGTACCACTGGATTTCAGCTACAAATGTTCAGCACCTGATTTCCCAAAAGATTCAACATATGGCCCTGTGATTTGCTGTAGATTGCTGCTGTTGATGTGGGCAGCAGCACACTTAGAAATGGTATTGTAAAACTATTCATGCCCATGCTTATTTATGGGCCAAAAGGAGAAAAATGCATGTACAGTGTATATTTAATGCACACTGCTCAAATAAGGTATTATCTCCATTTGATCTTTCATCCCCACTCAGCAGAGAAAATGGCAGCTGAGGTGTTTAACGGCTTTGATTATTATTATTATAATTATAATTATAATAATAATAATAATAATAATTATTATTATTATTATTATAAAACTACAAAATTGACTTTTGTTGAGAAAGTAATAATAAGCATAACACATTTAAGATGTACTTAGCTGTTCCAAATCACTGGAAATCAATGTTTTCAATAATATAGTTGCTTGTCTCTTCATATGGATTACAATCATTACCACCCACTGCGCTGCACACCATAGGCGGTAATGCCTTCTGTGACATATATCCAAATACACATATGATACACATAACTTCAGAAATGGAATGAGACAGACAGAGGGAGAGAGGGAGGGGGGAGTGAGAGAGAGAGAGAGAGAGAGAGAGAGAGACAGCATATTAATAATGTGGGATCACTTGCCCTTCATGTGCGAGTGGATGAGTGTGTGTGAGCAGAAAGTTGAGGGGTTGAACTCTGTCTTAGTGCTGCATGTTCGTCAGTGTTCCTCAGCCTCTCTGGATTGCCGTCAGTGACCCACCTGTCAATCAGGAACTCAATTTACCTGCTGTCTGCATGCACCAGTAACTAAAGCACTTCCTCCCGCCAATCACCAGCAATTTGACTCTCTCTCTCTACAGGGCCGCATCACTTACTCCCTTAAAGCTGAGAACTAAGGAACCAGTCGATTAACCTGCCATCAGGGACAGGATTTTAAACAGGTTTTCTGCGAGATTCTGATGACCACACTTAGTCAAGGCCACTATATCATTCTCACTCTGACTTTCTTTAATCAGCAGTCACTCACAGACCACCTTTCATTTCAACTGTAACTCACGTATCCCAACAAGTGTGAATTTTTATATCGAACAGCATAATGTTAAAGCAACATGTATAATTTTAAGTCTCAAAATCATTTTGACACTCCACTGACATGTAATAGGAAGAAGCAAGCAATATTTTGGTAAAATCCTGTAATATTTGTATCTCTCAGCTTCTTCAAAAATGTGTAATGCGCATCCATTAGGTGTGAATCAAAGTATGAATTACACTGCCTGCCCTATCAGATAAGCCCAAGAGCAGGAAATACCAATTCTTGAGAAATGGAATAAAGAATACAATTAAAATCATCAGAATAAATAATCATCAAAAAAAATGTTTTATTATTTTTAACTTTTTGAAACACAAAGCAACACAAGCTTTGGAAATGGACCTCAAGGAAAAATATCAAATAAAAATTCAGGACACAGTACTGATATCTGGTGACATTAGCTAATAAAATGTTATTCAGTCTTGTTATTTTGTTGATTTTGTTTACTCTCTCTTATCTAAACCAGCCATTAGTGGTCTACTTTGTGCACTACTGGTGCCAGTCCCAAGCCCGGATAAATGGTGAAAGTTGCGTCAGGAAGGGCATCCGGCATAAAACTTATGCCAAAACTATAATGCGGCTCAGACAGATGATCCGCTGTGGTGACCCCTAAAGGGAGCAGCTGAAAGAAGAAGATGACTCTCTCTTATCTAATGCATGGTTTACAATATAATAACGTTTATTTTCACACAAAAAAGTTTCATGCTGCCTTTATTTATCTGTAAACGCTGAATATCTTTTTGAATATTGAGTATTTAATTATACAGAAATGGGAGAAAGTGGTGGAGTTGTCCTTTACTACTGTACAACAAGCCTGTCTCTCAACACACTCTCAGTGTGCATTTACATGTGTGCATGTGTGCTGGGCAATATAGACAAAAAATCATGTGAAATATATTAAAACATATTGAAATTTGAGTATTATGCCCCCTCCATAGTGTGTATGTGAGAGCACAAATGGGGGTGGAGGGGAGAAGAGTAGAGAAGGAGCTGAGAGCAGGGGTGGATCAGTGCGGGGATCAGAAAAATGGGTTTCCACAAGAATGAAACAGAACATTATTTAAAACTCAACATAAATAACATATCCTGAGCCCATATCTTGCTCTGTTTATATCCCAATATCAAGATAAATACTGATATATCACCCAGCCCTAACCCAGTGTGCATTAAAGAAGAACATTCTGAATCATGAATGACTGCATTTTGTCATCCCAGAAAAGACAAAAAAAAAAACAAATCAGCGATCTCACAGAACTGAACACATTCCACTTTTACTCATCATTGAGCCTTCACTGATTGTACAGCTGATTGTACAATTACAGACTGTAGTTCACCTGTTGTTACAATATTTACAGACAGTGTGTGTCTGTGTGTGTTTTCATGTGCAAACTGGATGTGTCAGCAAGTTAATCAGATCATAATGAACAATTTAGTCTTCCCTCTATACTGCCTTAAAGGTCCAAATCCCTTGATTAGGTCTCAGTCCATAGTGCTCTGTCAGCAAACCCTAACAGACACAGTGGGTTTCCCTATTGTTCATTAATTCCCTAATTTAAGGGAGTATGTTAGCTCCATGTTTGGTCCCATGGGTGAGGTACCTTACTGATGAACAAACACTTTTTATGCCTAAATGCCATGTAACCCCACTTACACTCAGAGACACCCTGAGACTGCACCTAAAGACACTTTTGCAGGAAAACACACATTATGTCACCAGCAGGTCAGGTGCTACACTCTTAAAAGTGCTACACTCTTAAAAATAAAGGTGCTTCAAATGCTTGAATGATGCCACACCACATTCGATCACATAAAGTGTAACAGAGACGTGAATGGAAAGAACCTTTCAAAGATCTCAAGAACCTTCATACGATATAGTAGCTTGTAACTAATTTGATGGGTCTTCACAATCACACTCTCTCTGCTTAAACATGGTTCCTTAAAGTATCAGAAGTGTTTTTCTTTAGTGTTTCTCAAGGAACCACTTGAGTGTGGAGATGTCTTATTTAATTTGAAGTTATTGCTGCTGATAACAAAAATGTGGTGTCAATTCTGAAGGAGCCCTAAGCCCTATTTGGATGGGATTAGTTTTCCATTGGGAGGTGGAGTAATGTAATTTTAGAAGATTAGTGGATAACAGTCTTACAATCCCCTTATGATAATAATTATATCTTAGTTTGAAAATTAGCAGCTATATGTAAGCTATAGCTACACAAAGACTAAATCTGGACACAGAATTACTGTTTGCATACACTGCCGCATCCACACTAGGTATGAACCAACCTGTACACGTCTTTGTGTGCAGCCCTCGAAAGCAACATTCGCATACACCTGTTTTGTCCAAAATTTTGACCACATTCGCAGTACATATGAATATTTGTTACAGACCTGAACGGCTGCTGCGCCATGCACAACAAAAGTAAATACCTCCTCAAGCACTTAAGTACTTGAGAAAATACCCTTTTCCACAGGGCTGATGGAAGGCTAACTTTGAGCACCCCTGACACCCCTCAGAGGCTGACCTCCTATTCCCTTGCCATCTTGTCTGAGACAGACCTTGAGCTCCCCTGCCACCCCTTCATGCTGGCTGCCCACCTTCCATCTACTGGACTTTCCCACCCTGACTTGGACTAGTTGCCCACCTGCCATCATAGACTATGTAAAATTTACAAAGACCCTAATTATCTGCTACTGTTACTATTTTGTCCATCAAACTATCATCATTACTCAGCTCAGTACACCTGAGCATTACAGCACACGTGGGGTGTCCCCTTTTCAATAATGTAGGAGTCATTTACCCAGAGGAGGATGGGTTACCCCTTGTTAGCCTGGTTTCTTCCAATGTTTCTTCTTTGCTCACCAGGGGGTTTATGTCTTTATCCAGTGTTTCGTGTTGTTGATCATTTTATTTTTGATTTCTGTAAAGCTGCTTTGTGAGATCAGTTGTAAAAAGTGCTATACAAATACATTTGATTTGATTTGAAATGATATTTATCACATCAATCCAGTTACAATATGCTGATGTTATCTGTATATCTGTATGATGTTATCACTGAGAAACTGGGTAAAAAGACATTTTTCTCAGCATGTGCATCAGTAATAATGGAAAATGTGCACATGACCACCAGACTCTGTTGGATATCAGAAAATCGGTTGCCATGCAAACCAGGCCTTGTAACTATGGCTTTTTGTGGCAATTAGAGATTGGGTATCCATGCTACACTAAAAAAAACTAACTCTAACCTACTCTTCTCCAACATCAGCTCTCTTGAAAACAAACTGGAATCTCAAATTGGAATTTCGGACTACATCTAATCTCAAAAATTGAATTCAGACACTGCTGCTTCATGGCTTTAAGGAGACATTTAACTGGGATAGCTGGACTAACTGTGCACAATGAGAGGACAGTAGCTCTGTTTGGTAAACCTATCCACTAACCACAAAAGGTGCAGGAATAAATCCAAAAAATTATTACATTATTAGTACAATACTAAAATCTAAAGTGTTGCTTTGCTGTGCTATGTTCACCATGTGACACATTGCAATGCCTCACTCTACGTAATCAATGATTTATTTTTGCAAATGATAGATCTTTGTTGTTTTTTATACGGTATCTAGCCTGACTCATTACATTTTTACATAAAAAACAGTTTACAAAATCATTGTAATAATCTACTTGCTTGTAATAATGAGAACAGTATCTCCATTATGATATTTTGGTCTTTAATGACATGCATGACAATGTCTAGTTGGTTTAGTTCTGAGCATGTAGTATACATCAAAACTGTAGTTTCAAAATTGAATATACTCAAAAACCCTTTTTGTCAGTGTTGTGTTTTGTTTTGGTTTCTCCATGTGCTTGTCTCCTGTTCCCATCTGGATCTCATTTGTAACCCTGTCCATTTGTACCAGGTGTTTGTAAACTTTCCGTGTTTTTAAGTTTGTTGTTTTGAGTCTTTGTGTTTGTTACCATATGTTGCTTTTGCTTTTGTGTTCATGGCAGTGTGTGTTGTCGGCATTTTTTTTTTATATCCAATGTTTGGTTAATTAATTTTAATTCTAAACCCCAATGAGTACATCTCCTCTCTTCATCTTCTCAGAACCAGAGTGTCAGGAATGCGTAGTGTCCATCATGTATTGATGGACACTACTGTCCCATAATTCAGAAGGGAAAAGTTTCACATATCTGGAATTGCAATGGTTCAATGTTTTTGTAAAACTCTGGTATTGAGAGTATGATGACAAACTTTTTAAGAAATTCTAAAAATCAGAAAATGGACAAAAAATAGGTCAATTTGATTTTGTCTCAGTCGTCTAACATGCTAGTACTTTGATCTGATTATTGTGCGTTCAAATCCCAGGTCATGCTGCTTGCAATCAGCAGACACAAAATGCCATGCCTGGGTAATTAACATTACCAAATTGGGAAAGGGATGTTGGTAGAGTAAACTGTCTAGAATTAAGTCTTAGAATAGCCTTCAAAAATCCCAAAATGGGAAATGTCACTACGTGAAGGTGATTTCACAAAGATATCCTTGCAGACATTTCATTTTTTCCAGTGCTACCAAGGCAATCACTCCTTCCTGTGTAAAGGAAAAGTAACAAAAAACTCCAGATTTACACACATGTAACCTAACCACCCCCCACCCCCACCCCTGCCAACAGAGACACACACACACACACACACACACAGATACAATGCGGTTATACCCGGCTGAACATGTAGCCAGAGGACATAACAGTGGAATCAGTCAGTGTGTGGAATCCTGACAGAGAGAGTTTACAAGAACAGATTTGCATTTTCTGCATCAAACACACACACAAACAAAAACACACACAAAGTTTAGATGCATGTGACAGCAGCCACTGTGTGTGTGTGTGTGCGCGTGTGTGTGTGCGTGTGCCACTTTTCAAGTCTCTTACAGCCACTGCTCTGTTTTTTTCCCATTTTAAATTCCTATTCTGTCCATTTCAGCACCATGGACAGCAGCACAGCCTGTGAGAGGGTGTGTGTGTGCTTTTGTGTGCTTGTGTGCATGTAATACTAAATATATATATTTATTCCTGTAAACTGTGTGTATCAATTTCAAAGGTAAGGTTACTGCACATGTGTGTGGTTCCTCAATGCAATGCTATTCATATCTATTTCATTTACATGCTTTGATGCCACTACCTGCTTCCCCTTTCTCCCCAATATTTGCTAAAACCTTCCCTTCTGTTTTCGTTCTCTTTCATTCGAGCTATATAAACGTTGATTGATTGTTTTAGGTTTTGCCAATGTATTCTTGAATGTAAATAAATTACTTATTTTAAATTAAACCTGAGCATTATGCATGTATTTTATCCTTACTGTTGTAAAATTGATCACAACCTGTTGTTTTGGGTGTACTGAGGATATTATCAATACTTCAAGTCAGTGATTTTATATTAATAGGAGTAATTGTGCTGCTTCTAATGACACACTGTTGATATCTATAACATACACAGATAAGCATATTGTGGCCTTATTTATCACAATAATGAAAAAGTATCATCAAATTGCCCAATATGTAGGACCAGCCCCATCAAACTATATTACCAATGCTTGGAGGGTGAAGTGTTTAATAATGTGTAAGAACTAAATGATAGGTTCAGAAGGTATTTTTGTTTGCTTTTTACTCATACACTAGGGCTACACAATATATCAGTATTTATATCGATATTGGTATATAAACGGAGCAGGATATGGGCTGAGGCCATAGTGTTTAAATCAAGCTTTAAAGTTTTTAAATAATGTTGTTTCAATCTTGCAGATTGCTTCGACTCTACTCTTCACCATGCCTAATGCCCCTCAGCATTGACTTGTGGAGCAGTGGAACTGTGTTCTTTGTAATGATAGTGCTCCATCCCATACATCTGGGACGCACTAGGGAGTCTGGGATGAAGTGGAAGAGTGATTATCCAACATCCTGACCTCACTAACACTCTTGTCACGGAATATAATCAAATCCTCACAGCAATGTTTAAAATCTAGTAGAAACCCTTTCCTAGACAGTAGAGATATTTACTTGAACAAAAGCAGGATAAACACTTTTCAGTGGCCTTGATTTCAAAAGAAACAATAAATGGACAGGTGTCCCAATACGTCTGTCCATACAGTGCATCACCTATCGTTTTTTGTAATATTTTTCAATAAATTAAGATTTTCTCTTTATCTCACTCTTGTTCTCTCTTTCTCTGACTGCTGTGTGTATAAACCGCTTTCTCCTCAGCATGTTCGTACATCACACTGAAAGGTCAGCTCGCTTCTGTGGACATATTTGTGTCAAACGACTAATTTACTATTCGCTTAGTTTTATACACACAGGCTCTTTCCTCGCAGAGAGTGTGCGAATGTGATGTGATGTGAATATCTGCAGACATAGTTTAAGGAAGACTGCAGTGTTTTACAACTAATCTCTGTGTGACACAACTGTAGCATGCAGTCAAGCACATTCTCAAAAACAAAAAGGTGCTACAAAAGAATTCATGGAGCAAATTAGAACCCTAAAGAACCACATTTGTAAAAGGGATGTGAAAGTAAAGAAACTTTTTAAAAGCCAAAAGGATCCTCCCTTGATGTAAAGGCCCTTTACTAATTCAAAATTCTTTCACATTCACAAATCTCTATTACAAACATGGCTCTTTGGACAACCAAGAAAGAGTGTTTCATCTATGGCATGACTCCAAGAACCCACTGTAGCACCTTTATATCTACAATACAACCTCCTATCTGGGTATATGTACACATTTCTGTATGTTCCTTGTTACATATATATTTACATGTTCTGTGAACTGCTTTTGATTCACAATGAGCTTCTGTCCACTGGTAGCACTGTTTTTCCAGTCTGTCAAACCCTCAAAAGTAGAAATGAGAAAACCACATTTTTCTAAGGTAAGGGTAGGGGTAGGGGTAAAGGTTAGGGTTTATGGTTTGGGTTATGTTTAGGTGGAGGTGGAGATTCGGGTGACATTCTCTGTTCTATTACATTTCTCTTTGTCTGGGATGTGTCTGTAATTCCTGCAATGGTAGGAACTACACATTGTACAACACCTGAAATGCTAATTTAATCACATTTGTACAAATTCCTCTTAAGCTCAGACTGGGTCAGAACAGCACCCTGTACTGCTTTCAGGGTATATGTACAAATGGACACATACTGGCCTGTTTTGCAGAGTTGTGCAGATTTACACATCAACTACAGAAGACAGGTCAGTATTTTAGGTCAGTGTTTCTTAACCCTGGTCTTGGAGACTTCCTGCCCTGCAAATTTTAGTGGACTCTCTGCTTTTACACACCCCCTGCAACTCTGAAAGGACTTGTTATTGAGCTGATTAGTTGAGTCAGGTGTATTGAGAGCACAGAAACATTAAAACATGCAGGGCAGGGAATCTCTGAGACCAGGGTTAAGAAACACTGCCCAAGTGATCAAACCAGGAGCACAAATCTACAACTATTTTAATAGGAGATCATTTGTATGAGCAAATATAAAAGAATGCAGCAAAATCTGATGTTGATACCTGTTTGCCAGTGTGGATACAGAAACATTTTTAAAAGATCTCACCAGGCTCAGCACTACAGAGAATTTGGACATACATATCTGTGTAAATACATCTGCAGATGCATTTATAACCCTACAGATATGTATGTCCAAATTAGAGATGCAGAAATCCAGTGTTCCCTGCAACACTGAGGGCTGCTCACGTAAAAACATTTATACACGCAATCAAGAAGCACTAGCATTGCTACAGCTGTGGAACTCTGGCTTCTGATTGTGTTTTGCAAAAATCCACACATTTACCAGTCCAGCAAAAGCAAATCCCCAACAAAGGATAAACATTTATTTTTACAAACCAGTCACTTCATCACAAACAGCAAAGAAGGACAAACAAAAACATGAAATATTTGCACTGTATTTTACATGAGGTCGCCCCCCCAGCTGTGATGGAGGTGTGTAAGACAGTAGCCCTGCAGGGGATATCATAGCTGGACTTCAGTGTGTGTGTGTGTGTGTGGGTGTGTGTGTGTCTCACACTGAGGGGGAAACCGTGTAGCACGTTTCAGCAGTGCAGAAACGTGTGTATTTTGATGTGTAAATTTTGTGACACCCTTATTTGCATTTACACTAGGCCTGGGCGATATAAAAAAACATATCCCTACATGCTTGAGAAATGGTGATATATATTATGACCCCCTCCTTGTTTCTTTACTCCGCCTCCACTTGAATAAACTCCACTGACCATACAGGAGCAATTTGTAGATTGCTGTTAATCTGTTTTTCTGCTTACTTTCTTAGCCTTTTTTCAGCCTGTTCTTCAGTGGTCAGTTCCCCACAGAGTAGGTATTATGTGGGTGGTGGGTCATTATCAGCACTGCAGTGACACTCACACAGTTCTCCAGTGTTACTGTGTGTTGCACTGGTTCGACTGGATCAGTCACAGCGGTGCTGCTGGAGTGTTTAATCACTCTGTTGAGTATCATCCCTCCAGATACCAAACCATTTTCATATAAACAAGTTGGGCATGTTCTCATATGGAAGTGGTGATCTTGCAGACGGTGAACTCTGTAACAGTGGTTATATTATGCATATAATACATTTGTATACAATTGTTTAAAATACATCAGTATTTACAATATATTGCCCAACCTTAGTTTACACCTGTTAGAGTTGTACCTCACACTCTCTTAAAAAAGTGATGTGCTACAAAAGGTTCTTTGAGTTATACCACAGAAGAACTATTTCTAATTCCAAAAAGAAGGTTATTTTCTAAGAGATGTGTTAACCCTTTAAAGCCACGTGTGTCATATGTTACACATTTGTTTGGGTTTTTTTAGGCGTCTGCAACAGCAGTGTGATAAATAAATATTACAAACAATTATTAAATAATATTTATCTCTGTCACTGGTAGATTAGTTTTCTGCAATTATTGAAATTACTTGAGTAAACTTTTAAAGGCATACCAGGGGTTAATTCTGTGTTCTACATAATTTCATTTGTTTAAAAACCTGTTGAGAGCAATACATTCCAGACATATGAAATATAATACAAAATAAAGGCCACAGAAGAAAGTATTTTAATTTCTGTAAATTACTGGTCAGAAAGTCAAATGCTGTAGTTTTTAACAGTAAAAAAATAATCTAGCAATTATTTGATGGTTCAGGATTAAGAGTAATTTTAATGTTTAAAGATTTTTTATTACCAGTTTAAAGGTTATTCTATAGTTCTTCTATAGTGTTGTACAGAAGCACCTCTTGTTGCACCTTTATTTTTAGGAATGATATTTGTTTATATTTCACTCAGCTGCTATATAGTTCTGAAATTTTAATTTTGACTCTTAAAAATACCAGGATCACTTCTGGTGCTACACCTTTTTACATGTTCCTCAGAGAATAATTTATGGGAGCTTTTCCAATTGAGACAAAAATATCTTCTTTTTTTAAGATTAATTTTAGTGATAGTTAAAGCTTTTTCTATAATTAAATGGTAAAGGAATAAACAAAGTCATTCACAGTGTTTTGATGCAAAACACTCCAAGAGAAGCAGGCAGTGTAAAGGCAAATTCTAGAGTTCAGTGTCTTATAACAGAAGCCTAACAGCTTCATTATCTGATGCCTGAGGCACTATTTAACAACAGCCTTTCACATGAATTTGTTTTTTTTTTCTGACAGACACTTAAAAATAATGGTTCTTTGGGAGTTCTTTAGTAGAGAAAATGGTTTTATATAAAACCATGAACACTCAAAAACCCTTTGCATGATTAAACCGAATTATACAGAAATTCTAAAAACATGCAATTTGCATTTAAGGGTGTGTATTTATTGTGCATTGCCACACACACACACACACACACACACACACAAAACCATTCATTATTACTAACCCTGACTGTAACATCTACACTGACTCTATTATCTCATGTGTTGGTCTGTGTACTTGCCACAGACGACCACTAAAGAATCTTTTTTAAGAGACAGAGAATTTGGTAAATGAGATCTGCAAATGGACTCAACCTTTTCAGAGCTTTAACTTTAATTAAATGCTTTTCTAGAACTGCACCAGTCCAGAATCAACCAGGAACTTTTATCTAAAGTGTGTGATGATGAAGAAAAGTGTTATTTAGAGGAACAATAGATGAAAATGAGCCTTTGGGTTTATCTAGCTTGTTTACAATTCATTGTGCTTGGATTGGAAGCAGGATTCTGGGGGAACTGTGAACCGAAATTGGAGGGTTGGGTTCTATATATATCTCATGTGGTGCTTAGAACTGATTAAAAGTTCTCTGCAAACCTGTAGACACCCTTCTGACTTATTATAATATATACACACAATATGATGATCCATTTACCAGTGCATCTCAGAAAATTAGTGTTTTGTGGAAAAGTTCATTTGGGTTCATAATTTCATACAAAAAGTTAGAGTCAGATTTTAAACTCTTAAAGGTAGAGTGAATATTTCACACCTTTTTTTTTTTTACTGTTGATCACGGTAGCTTATGAAAATGATAAGCTCATGAGAATCAGAAATCCAGAATCTCACATTATTACAATATTTAAATTCAGGTTTGACTAAATTACAAATCCGGATCAAAATTAAAACACAGCCAAACCAAAACATCTTGAAAAGCTTGAACTATATCTTGTTAAATGTAATGAATATAGAATATATGACAATTCTGTTTTCCAAATCAAGTTAGGAACAAAAAAATAACTTTTTCACAATATTCACATTTTTGGAGATGCACTAGTACTGACCAATAGTGGATGGACATGGGAGAGGGCAGTTTATAAGCGGTCGGTAATTTTGAGAAGAACAGCAGCCCCTTGCATTCCAATTAAATCAAGATCTGTTGAGTTGCCTGTTCATTGTCTGATGAGTCAATCATCAAAACAAATGGAATTATTAAAAAAATGAATGAATAAATGAATGAATGAATGAATGAATGAATGAATGAGATCCCAGTGCATGGAAGTGAATTTGGCCATTGTAGTGGTTGTAGATGTTCAGTCCAGTTCCATCAAAGCGGTCTTGTCCAGGAGTGCTGGACACCATCCCCCCCCCACCAGTGCTGCAAGTTTATGAATGCAAACAAATGGGGGAAAGAGGCACTTACTGATTGAGATTATCTTCTGTGTGGAGAACCTGGGGAGCTCCTGCAGCTAGAGGAGCTTGGAGAATCCAGATTGTGGGACAGACGCTCAGGCTGAGGGTCCTTCCAGTTGCATTAAAAATCCTACAACTTCAACAGCTCGTTAGTTCAATTGCTTGTGTTTATTTGGAGATGAAAAACGACACAGTCAGTTATTGCGCGCTGAGACGTCGAGGCTGGAGGCGCAGAGCAGAGACGCTGGGCTGCTGTCAGGCGTCCACACAGCGCTCTCTCACTCCAGCAGTCGAAGGCTGGAATGTGTGCGTCTGCATTAAGTTGCAGTTCTTTACAGTCGAGTGTCCGTGAACGTATTGCTTAATTTCCACACACACACACACACACACACCAAACCAGGCTCAGAGCTGCGAACCCGGCTTACACACCATACTCACGAGAGGCTCCAACGCCAGGGAGGAATGTGCCATGTTGCTGTCGACTGGCAGGAGAGAGAGAGAGAGAGAGAGAGAGAGAGAGAGAGTGAATTCAGCAGAGCGCGCTCACACAGCAGTGTGACTGACAAGACAGCGACGGGGAGGATAGAAGAGCCACACGACGAGCTGCACGCGCAGGACGATGGAGCACCATACCTGACACACACACACACACACACTCACACACACACACTCACTCTCTTCTCTTTCTCTCTCCACTCAATCTGCTCTCGCGCTTACGACGTCACATAGAGACGCTCTCTCTCTCTCTCTCTCTCTCTCTCTGCAGTCCGCTCTCTGAAGCCCACACGATTAAGCCCCCCCCCCGCCCGTATTCAAACAACCTCCGTCCTCCTCTACTATGATTGGTCGGTAGAGTATCACTGCGCTCTTTCTTTTGCACACTGGTGGAGTGTCGACTAATTAGCCAGTCAGAGTGCAGGACACGGAACCGTATTAGCCAATCACGGCTGAGGAGTGGACAGTATTAGCCAATCACGGCAGAGGAGTGAACAGTATTAGCCAATCACGGCAAGGAGTGGACAGTATTAGCCAATCACAGCACAGTAGATGGACATTATTAGTCCATGACAGCAGAGGAGATGGACAATATTAGCCAATCACAGCACAGCAGATGGACATTATTAGTCTATGACAGCACAGTAGATGGACATTATTAGTCCATGACAGCAGAGGAGATGGACATTATTAGTCGATCACAGCACAGCAGATGGACATTATTAGCCAATCACATCACAACCGATGGACATTATTAGCCAATCACAGCACAGTAGATGGACATTATTCGTCCATGACAACAGAGATGGACATTATTAGTCCATGACAGCACAGCAGATGGACATTATTAGTCTATGACAGCACAACAGATGGAAATTATTTGTAGATTAAAAAAAGACACAGTCAGTATTGTGCGCTGAGACGTTGAGGCTGGAAATGCAGAACGGAGACGCTGGGCTGCTGTCAGACGTCCACACAGCGCTCTCTCACTCCAACAGTCGAAGGCTGGAATGTGTGTTATTAGTTCATGACAGCAGAGGAGATGGACATTATCAGTCGATCACAGCACAGCAGATGGACATTATTAGCCAATCACAGCACAGTAGATGGACATTATTAGTCTATGACAGCAGAGGAGATGGACATTATTAGTCGATCAAAGCACAGCAGATGGACATTATTAGTCTATGACAACAGAGGAGATGTACATTATCAGTCACAGCACAGCAGATGGACATTATTAGTCCATGACAACAGAGGAGATGAACATTATTAGTCAGTTATAGCAAGAGAGAAGAGAGATTGTCAGCCATTCACAACATTAATAAAGAGACATTATTAGTCAGTCTAGAACATAACAACATATGGCGATTGACATTATTAGCCAGTCAAAGCACACAAGATGGACACTTTAAGTCAATCATAGCATGAGGGAAGGGACACTATTAACCAATAACATTAAAGGAGAGGAACATTTTTAGGTAATCACAGCACAGGAGATGGACATTATTAGTCCATTGCAGCAGAGAAGATGGAAATTATTAGTCCATTAGAGCACAGAAGACGGTCGCTATTAGTCAATCTTAGCAAGTGAGAAAGGACACTGTCAGCCAACTTGAGCACAAGCAAAGAGATGTTATTAGCCAATCTAGGACATAATAGCATAGGGTGAGTGACATTATCAGCCAGATAATAATAGATAATAGACACTATTAGTCAATCAGAGTAGAGGAGTAGGGTCACAACTAGTCAATCACAGCAAAGAGGATGGGACACTATTAGCCAGTCACAGTGAAGGAGTCAGGATTTTCTCAACCAATCATAGTATGGGAAGGATGACGCTACTAGCCAGTCTTTGAGCACAGCTTAAGATTCACTCAGCCAATCACCACACAAGCTTGCCAGAATACAAACACTCCCAACATCATGATGAAGATGAGGCTGGTGGAAAAGAGGGAATTAGAGCTGATTGGCTGATGGAGGGACAGATGGTGTGATCCCATCCTGGATAAATAGAGCACCCCCCACCCACTGAGCTGATGGCTTACAGACAGGGCATCCAATCAAAATGCTCCGTGTCTAACCCCCCCTCACCCCCTGTGTGGTGTCAGTTTGATGTATGTAGTCATTGTGTGAGCATAATATACACACTTGGTGCTGCTGGAGCTTCTGGGTGAGATTTCATTACGAGGAATGACAAAGATCAGCCCGTGCTGGAACTCCCTTTTGTCACTGTAGGGATTAACCAGTTTATTACTATTCATTACAGCTCTTGTTCGGTGTAAGAGCCATCCACACACACTGCGAGAGCACACACAGCTCTAAATCCTGCGGCTCCGTGCCTTGGCAGTGGATGGGGATGATGAGTCATGGAGGCTGAAAAGGATATCTGAGTTTACAGTCAGAGAAACATTCATCAAGTGATGCTGAGGCTGCATGAAAATGTTCAATTATAGAGCTGGTCAGTCAAGGCTTTGCAACCACTGATCGATAAGCCGGCCTCAGGGCAGCCAGAAAAACTTTTAAAGTCCAAAAGGCTGGAGAACAGCTGCTCACAAGTTTGAGTCGAATATTATACAAGTGTATGTTTAATGAAATTCAATTCTATGCAAATGAGTTAACACTTTTCACAACAGATATGTTGTCCCAAAGCATTTTAAAATGGTCTACTGTGTGGAACCAATAGTCATAAGGAGAAGATCCACAGAGAGGACTCACAAGACCCTACAAGCATTAAGAAAAAACACTGTGAACAACCAAGATTTATGAGAATGAGAAACTCCTTTTGAGAATGAGGAAAAAACACTCAGTGGAACCAAAACTCATAAAGAAAAGAGCATAAAGAAAAGGACTGATAGAAACAAAAAGGATAAACTTGATGAGGATGACAGAGGACCTCTGAGAGGAACCAAGACTGAAAAGTAGAAAATCACTAAAAGCAGAAGAAAGAAACACCAAACCAAAACTCTAAGATTCCAAGAGCATGAGGTAGAACCACTAAGAGGAACCAAGACTCAAAATGAAAAGTTGCCTCAGAGAATGAGAAAGAGATGAGAGTATGGGAGCAAAAACTCAAAAAGATTAAACTCCTCAACAGTGAGGATCCAAGACTCTAAAGGGGAATCTGTTTGCCAAGTTTATATTATTATTATTATTATTATTATTATTATTATTATTATTATTATTATTATTATTATTATTATTAAGTGGGTGTACATTTGTTTAAGTAGCAATATATAGAATTCAGTAAGGACGTGTCATGTCTGTTGTGTTCTACTTTTGTTTACCTTTTGTCTCAGTTGTTTTTCCATGTGCTCCTAGCACATGCTCTGTGTTTTGGTATTGGCTCTGCACATTCCCATCTGTGTTTCATTTGTAACCCTGCCCCATTGTATTCAGTTGTTTCAGGTGTGTCCAATGTGTTGTATTTAAGACCCTCTGTCTCAGCCCATCTTTGTGAGTCCTTGTTGAAGATGTTAGATGTCAGTTCTTGTAGATGTTGTTCTTATGTTTGTTCTAGTTATCCATTTGGTTTGTTAGTTTGTGTTTTGTTTACTTAGTGTTTCAGATGTTTGTTTTGTATTCTGTTTATTCTTATTAAATCCACAACCCCAGCGTTTGACTCCGCACTCCTTGTCATCTGTTCTGTCCGCTGACAGAATCTTAATTTGACAGTAGGACTCACCTAATCTATGGAAGCAGCAGGGTTTCCCAGTTTTTTGGAAGCAGACTGGCTTTTCGTAGCAGGCTGTTGGGGATGGTTCGAAGAGGCAGGATGTGGCCGAACCCAGCAGTCGTAGGAAGCGCCATAAGCGGCGTGCTCAGGCACCCCCTCACCTGAGGACTACCCCTCTAGTGGTGGGGAAAATTTTGGGGGGTGGCTAATTGTTGGCTCCATGAGGAAGCGTGCTGGGACAGGGCTAATGGGGGAGCTGGGATGAAGGACATGGCAGATGTCTGACAGTTCCTGAGCCACGTGCAAAGGACTATTCAGTCCAGCCCACATACCCCAGCAGCTTCAGCGGAGCCAGCTCCCCGCTGCAGCCCACAAGGGCATTTGGGTCGTGCGCTACGGCCACTCCCGTCAAGGCAGCACCTGTCTGGAGGGCGGAGTCAAGCCATCGCAAACCTGTCTGGAGGGCAGAGTCAAGCCCTCATGAACCTGTCTGGAGGGCGAAGTCATTCCCCCCTGTTCGAGTCCGGGAGCTGGAATCTACAGCTCCAGATCCAGTCCTGGAGCTAGAATCTACAGCTCCAGCTCCATATCCAGTCCAGGAGCTAGAATGTACAGTTCCACATCCAGTCCAGGAAGTGGAATCCACAGCTCCAGCTCCAGCTCTAGATCCAGTCTGGGAGCTGGAATCCACAGCTCCAGCTCTAGATCCAGTTCGGGAGCTGGAATCCACCACTCCAGATCCAGTCCAGAAGGTGGAGTCTACCACCAGAGATCCAGTGGTCTCTGAGAAGGCTGCATCAAGGACTATGTCTGTGCCTCAGCTTGAGGTGTCAAGGAGACCAGCACTAAACCAAACTGCAGCTGCTTCTAGAACTGGGCCCAGTCTGGCTTCACAAACTATTGGGACTTTTGCCAGATCTGGGCCATGCCGTTTTCTACATCTCAGTCTCAACCTGTATCCACATCTATACCTATGTCTGTACCCTTGTCCTCACCCTTATTTCAATCCAGTCATGTGTTTGTACCCATATGTGTTCCTGTTTTGGTGCCTGTGTCTGTTCCCATTTCCATGTCTGGTTGTGTCATCCCTGTCCCAGTAACCGTTTTTGTGTCCATGTATTTGTCCCATTACCCAGTCCTGTCTCCTCCCAATTCCAGTCCCCATTTGTGTCAGTGTCTCCAGTTTCAGTCTCCCAAACTCCCTTAGTCCCATCCTCTGTCCAGTCTCCAGCCCCATCTCCTTTGTCTTCTATACTGCCTGTTTTTCCGGTTCTGTCTCCAGTCTCATCTTAATCTCCTGTCATATAACATGTTCCCCAAAGGCCCTTTGTTCAGTCTCCTGTTCCCCAAGCTCAATTTTCTGTCCTGTCTTGTATGTCAAGTATTTACCAGTCTCCTGTGTCTTCCCCTACTCTGTCCATGGTAATGTCTCCCAATCCCCAGATGAAGTCTTCATTTTCATCATTTGTATCTCCAGTCGTGTCATCAGTCTTGTCTTCATTGTCTCCTCAGTCCCAGTCCAGTATTTCTCATGTCAGTGTCTAGTCCTGTCTGTCGTATCTGTCTGGTTTCGGGTCCCTCTCCTTCGTCGGCTCCGAGAAGGGGTGGTTTCTCGCGCCCCAGAGCTGCGTGTCGGGAAGGGGGCCTACTGTCACGTCTGTTGTGTTCTACTTCTGTTTACCTTTTGTCTCCCAGCTCAGGCTCTGTGTTTTGGTCTTGGCTCCGCCCATTCCCATCTGTGTCTCATTTGTAACCCTGCCCCTTTGTAATCAGTTGTCAATGTGTTGTATTTAAGGCCCTCTTTCTCAGCCCATCTTTGAGTCCTTGTTGAAGATGTTAGATATCAATTCTTGTAGATGTTCTTCTTGTGTTAGTTTGTGTTTTGTTTACTTAGTCTTTCAGATCTTTGGTTTGTATTATGTATATTCTTATTAAATCCACAACCCCAGCGTTTCACTCCACACCTCTTGTCATCTGTTCTGTCTGCTTGAACTTGACAGGATTAGTGGGCCTGATCATTATGGGTCCCTGTGTAATAATTCACCACTGTATTATGAATTTTCATGGATGGATAAATGGATGGATGAAGCTCCCCTCCTTCCAATCATACATACTATAAATTTTAATCTCTATCTACTGTTACCTGTGACAAAGGTTTCACATACTTCCACCTCATCATCTCCTTTCTCTTCCTTAGTAATATTCAATGTACCTCCATCCATAAAAGGGCATGTAATTAAATATTATTTTAATCTTCCTCTTGGTGGCTGTAACATAATTAATGTGTCTGTTTAAAACAGGCAAAACATTAGATCTTACTGGAACGCTTTTCTATTTCATATTGTGTTTTTATTAATTTGCTAAAAGGATTAGGGACTGTTACAAATAAAATGTCCAAGCTTCTAAAATTTCTTGACACTTCAGACCTCATACAGTCATTAAATATGTATACCTCAGACAGCCGATTGTTTTCAGGTTGTGGTTTCTACAGTGCAGAGAAGAACTGTAGAGGTCAAGGTGAGATCTTGAAGTAACATTGGTTACACAGACATAATGTTCATGGAAGAGTAATGCCTGGCCCACAAAACAGGAAAATTTGGCTAATTTTGAGGCCAATTTGCTACTCCTGACATTAGTTAAAGATTTCATGATTTCAGACTTATCCTAAACGATGATCTTTTCAAATTATCCTGTAGTGTAGGCAGTCTATAATCCAATCCACAGTGCTCTCTGGTGTGAAACATGGCACTGATGTTATGCTGATAAGATCATCAAACAATGAAAAATCAGCTGAATGGAATTTGTATGTCTATGTCCATACCTCAAATTGTTCAAAATGTACTATCTTTCAAATTCTGCTCACTATAATAGTGCTCTACTAGTATATAATGATCTAGATTTTTACATGTAGAGGAAAGTGAATTGGGCACATTTTTGGAGAAAGCTCTAATTTGAAAGAATTTGTGGGACTTAAATTCTCAGATCAGAGTGTCAGTGCCTTAGTTTGATGAGCCACTCAGAGCCCTGTATTTAAAATCATATAGGGTGCACCAGGCATAAGCTGGAAACCTTACCTGTGACCTCTTTACAAAACTCAAGATTTGAAGTTTGTTACAGAACATCTAGACAAACCAGACACATTTTGGAAACAAGTGCTTAAGTATTTTTGAAAAAACAGCATTTCATGAAAAGAACACCTTGATGACTAAATTTTATGATCCTCTTCTCAATAGTATCTATAAGTTTTGTTGCTAATTTACAATGAAATGTCACAGGGGAAAAAAGTATGTGGAGAGATTTTTCTAATAATTTTTTTCTGTTGTATTTTATTTCCATGTTTGTTAGATTTATGTTGGGCAAGACTAAATTTGGCCTATCTGATGTCAGACAGAGTTAGAAACATTTTACACAGCTTCCCCAGCCCACAGTGAATCCTTAAAAGCACCAGGAACTGTGTTAGTTAATCAACAGAAGTTTGCCTCACGCTTGCTCATTTAAACTTGTTTATGTAGATAAAACATGTTTGCTAGTTGAAGCTCCTTGTTAGGCTCTGTGTGCTAGTGAAAGCTCCAAGCTAGTTGAAGCTCCATGTGCTTTTAAAAGCTCCTCAATGAGCTCTGTGTTCAACATACATTACTTTGATGATTTTCCTTTGTATTTGCTATAAGAGGGTGGAGATTTTCCATTTTGAACATTTCCACAAACACAGCTGCACCAACGCTAGAGTTATTCTCCAGCTTAGCCCTTGTAATTTTTAATTCCACTTTAAATGGTGGGGATCGTTCAGGAGACAGAGTAACTGCAACTGTTTAAAGATGGAATTTCATAATTTACATAATTTATTTTACAGAACACGCCTATAACTTTTCTTATTCTGAAGCAATCAACAAATAGGACAAAATAGCAGAAAACGTCAATGTACATGAAACATGAAATAGGCTTTACACAAGAATATCCTGAATTTAATTCCATCCATCTGTCTCTTGACTCGCACCAGTTTCCCAGTCCCTGCTGCTGAAAAACCTCTCCAAGGCACCATCATGTTTCACTGTGGGCATGGTGTTCTTGGGTGATGATATGTGTTGGTTTTGTGCTAGATGTAACATTTTCCTTAGTGGTCAAAAAGTTTAATTTTGGTCTCATATGACTAGAACACCTTCCTCCATACATTTGAGGAGTCTCCCAAACTGAAAAAGAACCTTTCTATATTTGTAAGCAAAGGCTTTTTTCCTGGCCACTCTTCCATAAAGCCCAGCTCTGTGGAGTGTTTGGCTTAATGTGGTCATGCGGAAAGATAGTCCAGTCTCTGCTTAGGAACTCTGCATCTACTTCAGGGTTACCTTTGGTCTCTGTGCCTCTCTCTGTGTCTGAGTGTTTTGGTGGGCGGCCCTCTCTTGGCAGGTTTGTTGTGGTGCCATGTTCTTTTTATTTGATGATAATTTGATGGATTTGATGCTGCTCTGGGGGATCAGCAGAGATTTTGATATTTTATTATAAGCTAACCCTAAGTTGTACTTCTCAACAACCTTGTCTCTGACTAGTTTGGAGAGTGTTGTTTGATTAGTGGTGCCACTTGGGTAATTGTTGCAGCCTCTGGGGCCTTTCAGAAAGAAAGCATAACATCTATCTATATATATTTCAAGCCTTTTTTGGTTTTACTGTATATATGTATTAGTATGGCTTATAGCTCTTGAAAAAACAGAATCCAGAATCTATTTTGATACAAATTTATTTATTAAAACATTTCTAAGTGTTTTTTACATGACTGGATCAGGCACATGTAAGCTCGAAGAGAGTAGGTGTGTCCAAACCTTTGACTGGTAGTGTATTTATACATACAGTACTGTGCAAAAGTGTTAGACACATAATTAAATTATTTAATCTCCTGTCTCTGATCAGTAAGAGAGAGTTTAGTGTAGAAACCCCAAACATTAGAACATTAGAACAGATGCAGGTCAACAGAAATACAGTAAAGAGGAAGAAAAAAATTCTCATTCTTAAGAAAATAGTTGGGATATTTTGAGCTAGTTTGAAGAACAAAACTTGGTTCCAGATTTCTCCAGGATGACCCCAGCACAGCCAATTCTCAGAGGGAAACCTCAAATTCTTACAGCTACACCCATCTATATAAAACATAAAAATAGAACAAAATAATAAAATAATAATAAAAATAACAACAGAGTATTAAAAAGAATGGCAGAACAAAGATTTAAAATCAACAGAATAAACCTTTTGGAAATATATACATGTTAAAAACTTATTTAAAAGGCCAATGGCTATGATAAGAAATAAATATGAAACAAATATGAAGATCCAAAAGGTTTTGTTCAATTATGCACCTGATTTAACATCACTAAGCACTGATTTACCAAACCAGGTTTTGGGTAAGACTATAAATAATTCTAGATTCCCATGAGGAGAGCTTTAGAGAGGAGTGGTGAATAAACACAGCTTTCTGTAGGAATGTTGTTTGTGTTTATTCTAATATTAGTGTTTCACTGAGGTAATAACCACTCACTGCCCAGAAAAGGAGATTGTCATTCTCATTTACACAGGGTGCCTAAAACCTTTGCACAAAAGTGGCAAAACCCCATTTTAGACACCATTTCAGAAAAGAAAAGGAAAATGACATATCTGAATAATGCCACTGTTGCCTGCATGGCCTGTTTGCTGACCTTGAGAACCTGTGTTGTCTATAGTGAGTTCACTCATGAGAGTTGGAAGTGCAGGCAGCAGGTTTCTTGTGACTTTGGGTGCCCAGTGTCTTTTGAATCACCTTGTGTATATATTTGATTAGTCATAGAGGCCAAGTTTTTATTAAAGGAAACAACAAAAGAATTCATTTGGCCAAGGATTGCCAAATGTTCATATACTGTATATAAAACTTGTACTACGTAAAACATCAGTGTAACAACATTAGCTTGCACCTGCTTTCCTCTACAGCAGGTGACTTAACACATGCGCCCCGATTTGTGGAAATCATGCTCAGCTTTCACAGCTCACATGCAAAGACCAGCCCAGTCATGTGGAGACAGGAAAGGCCAATAGTGTCTGGATAAAGTACTGTAATAGCTCAATCACACAGAGACACACTCTCGAAAAAAAAGCCTCTGTGATGCATAAACAGTACGTTATGCGGGAATGCTTCATTATTCCTAAGGGGAAATTGTTGTGGGACCCCCCTCCCCACCACAAAGACTTACTTATTTACATATGCAAAGATACACTATGCCATAAAGCAATTTACATAAATATACTTCTACAATTCTGCTGTAGGGAACTCACATTTGCATAAACATCTAGACTACAAGACAATTCTTCGTGTTTCTATAAGCATTCACTAACTCACAAAGCTCATTGTCACCTATTTACAACCCATAAGACTCCATAGTCCATTTATTTCAGACACAATGCTGCCAACCTGATATACACTACCAGTTACTGGTATACAATCAACCACAACATTATGACCACCTCACTATCGCTGTTCATTTTTCTCAGCTTCACTTTCCATACAGGAGCACTTTGTAGTTCTATAATTAGACCGCTGTCCATTTGTTTCACTGCATACCTTGTTAGCCTTCTTTCACCCTGTTCTTCAATGGTCAGGACCCCACAGGACCACCACAGAGCATGTATTATGTGGATGGTGGGTCTTCCTCTGCACTGCAGTGACACTGACATGGTGGTGGTGGTGTTAGTGTGTGTTGCGCTGATACAAGTGGATCAGACACAGCAGTGCCACACATCACTACTATGTCACTGCAGTGCTAAGAATGACCCATCACTCACATAATACCTGCTCTGTGGTGGTCCTGTGGGGTCCTGACCACTGAAGAACAGTGTGAAAAAAGGGTAATAAGGTAAGCAGAGAAACAGATGGACAGCGGTCTAATTCTAGTCTGTAGAAACAAGGAGATGGTTCACTGTTGATTGTACCAGTAAAACAAATCAATTTCAGACCATCATCGAACTGTGATGTGATCTCTTGATTAACAACATTGCTGCTGCATAACATATGCACACTACCAGTCAGAAGTTTCAGAACACATATAAGGTGTTCTAAAACATTCAACCGGTCATGTACTTTATAGTCAAAAGTACTTTATATCCAGAAACAACTTCTAATTAGTGAATTCAGTCACTTTTACATGCACTCTGCTGCAATTGCTCAAATACTATCCACTGAAAAGCTTTAACAATACAATGGGTTGCTCCAGAGGCCAACACCTGACACTAAGCTCACCATGTCCAGTGACCAAGGACTGCCAAGTACTGTCTTCTTTGGAGTGATGCAGCCCCAACTGGTACCTTTGGGATGGTACCAGAGCTGATCATCAAACATCAGTACCTGACCAATCTAATGTTCTCATGGTGGAATTCAATCAAATCTCCACAATAACATTCCGACATCTAGTACAAAGCCTTCCCGGATGAGTAGAATCTGTTCCTGCAGCAAAAGATGACACATCCCCAATGAGTACCCTTGATTTCAGAAGAAACAAGCAGGTTTCTACAAACATTTGACAAATATCAGAAAAAAAGGCCAATGATTCTGTAGTTTTTACATGTGTATACTTAAATATACACAATAGCATCTCATTACTTGGAGCTCACACTTGGAGCTTTATTCAGAATGAGATAACCTGCTTAATTATTCCATGTTCCAACATTATTCTGAGAGATGACACACATTTTCTGAAATAAAATTAGTGAATGTGCATTTCTAATGGAAACTGTAATAATAAAATACTCCATACATAAACGCTTAAAGTTTCAACAGGATATTCACAGACTGCAATTAACATTTTTTTTTCCTCATGATGTGTTAAAAGGGTCACACAGTGTTATAATTAGTCATCTGCAGCTCCACTTACTGTCACATTTGCTTTTATGGACTTTATAATCGTTTTTATAAGCCCAAGCTGTGAATTATATTTATACTCCACTATAAATTATGAATAGCTTGTGCACTGTGAGTCAAAAGCACAGTTATTTATGTACTGCAAAATGAATATCTCAGGTTTCTTCCTCTTTCTTAATAACTCAAAGTGTGAAATATGTCAAACATAATAGAAACATGTTTTCATCAGTGGCATCAGGACATGCACTACTTTGCCATAACATTTAGACCCCCTGCCTAATACTGAGCAGGCCCCCAGATATCTACCCTTTGACTGGTGTCACTGTAGATGTAAATAATCAATGTTTTCACTTCACACGACAGTGGCACTAGTGTTATGGGGGATCAGTGTATGAGCCTGAGAAAAGCAGAAGAACTGCTCTCCAGTGCAGCTCCTTGGCTGTGTCTGATCTCGTGTTGCTCAGTTGCTTTACAAGATACTCCAGCGGTCAATAACTCCACCACTGTTTTCTCATCACCCCATTATCCCACCCCTATCCTGGTAGCTAAAACTACCCTGTATCGCTAGGTTGTTGTACTGTTGGAACACTTGCTTCCGAAAAGCAAGAATTTGTTAGTACGGACCACACCTGAGAAAGACAGGGATGCAAAGTGTTAGTCTGGAGTTCAGCACTGCAGACACAGACATGGTGGTGGTGTGTTAGAGTGTGTTGTGCTAGTACGAGTAGATCACAGCAGTGTTGCTGGAGTATTTATACCCCAAAGTGTCCCAGTTGGACTGAGAATAGTCCAGTTTCTGATCACAGCATCAGATTTAGCTGAGAATTTGGGTGGTATTGTGTATAGTAAAGTTAAATATGCTTATTGACTTTGGCATAAATTTGCAAGACTATAAAGGGATCTGTGAGAACTCAAAGCCCTGACAAAGTCCTCATACGTCTTTCCTGTAGTGATGCTTTACACAGGTGCTATGTGCCTTGCGTGCAGCTTGTATTGAGAGGACCATTTTAACAGCTGTATCAGTGCTTTTTTCTCCCTAAATCTCCAGGGTTTTTTTGTTTGTGTGTTTGTTTGTTTTTATTTATTTATTTATCTTTTTTTTTTTTTTTTTAACAAATATCGTGAATTCCTGTAGCTCACAGCTCTTAATCCTGTGACACCAGAAGCTGACAGGTGTGGATAATTAATTACTGATCCCCCAGCATCGCAGGCGATTATGTATCCTCACTCCAAGGCAAGTGAGCTAACCCAATAAGGCAGACTCACTCTCATATTCACAGCTGCAAAGGCGAGTCACACACTCATCCGCTGCCTCTCAGACAAGCGTCTGCACTGAAGATCCACAGCAGCTTTTCATCAGCCCTGTCTGGCACTATTTCTGTGATGATGGCCCCAAATTGCAGCTCTCTTTATCGGAATAATGTCTTAAAGGACCCACAGAAAAGAAGGTGGATACTTTGGCATTACCTGGAGTTCTGCATTAATTGTAGTTATTTTTTTATCAATTTTTGACAAACACAATCTGACTAAATCAATAACACTCAAATACTTTCTATATTCTGGTCTTTTATTAAACATGTTAACATCCACAGTGCAGGCTAGAAAAAGTAAGTAAAAAGTAACGCTTGAATTAAATAAGCTGTAGACCTGTTGCCTTTAGCAGCAATTACTTTTAACATCTGAGATCATCTTTGTTGTTTGTATTGAGTCACAACTTCAAACTAAGCAGTCTTTGTAGTGAAGACAGATTTGCCAATACCCAGGCTTGGTGTGCTTCTATTTGTAAGCCATTATCACATCTTAACAGCTCCGATCTCTTTTAATTAAACATATTTAACCAATTACCTTGCATACATCATTAACACAGATGTTTACCTTTTTTCTAGCCTGCACTGTAGATATTTACACTGTGTAAACATCCAAACCTCAAAAAAATCTGTTGTATTTTTGACTCCTGTTAAATTTGACTACGTTCTTTTACCATCTTGCCTCTGATACCAGAGACAGTAAAGACCCAAAACGAGCAAAAATGTCTCCCGAAACAAGTCATGGTACAAAGCCAATTGTTCATTGAGAAATTTTTCTGGAAGTTCGACCACTTGTCCTTTACTTCCCCTCGTCTAATCACACAGCTAGAAACTCTTTGTAGGTAGATGATGCCGGTGACTCCACTGAGCTGTGCACTGCCACCTACACAAATGCCAAGATAAATAAAAGAAAGGATCACTCAGAGCAATCCCTTTAACAGTCAGGGTGATATAACTGCAGTTATCTGGGGACACTCCGTGTTAAAATGCCAAAGCCAGTGTTGCACTGATCAAACTGACCCAGACTGAAGTGAATGCACCATACTGGCATGAAATGACACTGAGGCTGCAGTTCAAACATACTCACAAAGAGCTCAGAGAAGAATCTTTAATCATTAATCTTCAATTATTAATTAGACATTCACTCCCCTCCAAAAGTATTGGAACAGGGAGGACAATCCCATTGGGTGGGTTCAGACAGATCTTCTGAACTGTGTATCAGATCCAGATGTAAATACATACAAATAAAAGCTGAAAGGTTGATATTTTGTCTCATATTAATCTTTTAATGTCAAACCCAAATGTTTTCAGTCTACAGCAGAAATAAGGGGACTGGCCTCACTGTTCCAATACTTTTGGAGGGGGGGTGTAGAATTACAAACTATGCTGCAAAATTGGTCTATCCCCTTTATTCATCACTGGGCAGTTGACAGATTGTTGATGAGATATTATGAAGGAGATGGTCCAACAGGACAGCAGTGACACTAGGTGAAGAGTGGGTCCACCACCCAAACAAATATGGCCATAAGCAGCTCTGTGGTCAGAAACTGACCACTGATGAAGGGTTAGAGGATGCAACCTTGATAAAATATACATTGATTCCTCCCATATATGCTGTATGACAGTTTGTTTACTTCTGAAGAAATCTCAACAATTGTCAGAGCTGCAGAAGAATCCTCCATCCACAGGTGACCTTTAACCAAACAGACATCATAAACTTTCAGATTCTCTCTGAGTGACTCAGAATCTACAGATTCCAATGGATACCTTCCAACCAGCCTGTCCAGCCAAATATCACTCAGAGCGGATGACTTATCTCTGTCTGCCTGTTCCAGTATCATCCCTCTCCATCTCTATTTCCAACCTGCATTTTTATATTATCTCTTTTTCTCGCAAGTTCTCTCTACTTCACTCTAAACAAAGCCTTTACTCAATCTCTTTCAAGGTTATTCAAAGACAGGTAAGTACAGAAAAAAACCCACAACATTCCTGGCCAAAAAATCAAACATGAAAGATTGGCATAAAAAAAACCAAACCAGCTAGAAAAGAGAATCCTGAACGAACAGGGCATTTAAAGAGGTTTATGCCACAGGGGTTTGATGTGCTGTTGACGAATAAAGGAGATAAATTCTCTTTCTTTTCAACACTTATCTGTCTACATACACCCTCAACACTGGGCTCCAGTTTTCACATTCAGATTTCTGTATAATGAATGCCTGAAAGAGACATTTTGAGAAAATGAGAAAATTGATTAAACGACAAATAAATAAGAACATTCATTAACATCTAAAAGAGAAAAAATAGTTGGCTTTCCAAGATTTACAATACAAGTAGCCCCTAGTGTTAAAGATGTGGTTAATTATGAATAATTAGTACCTGAAAGAGATTTTATTTTAAACAATGTAAACATGTGAACAGCTATGAATAAAAAATTTAAACCTGAAAATGAAGTTGAAAGAGAAAATTTAAAGCAATGAAAACCTGAAAGAGAATTTTTGCTAAAATAAGAACCAAGAGTTTTTTGGGGCTTTTTTAACAATGAAAACTCAAACGAGAAATTTTGAAACAATGAAAACCTAAAAGACTTTTTTTTTTAATAAGACAGGAAAGAGAAATTTCTAAACAATGAAAATTTGAAAGAGAAATTTTGCTACAAAAAAACAAAAAGAGAAATGTTTAAACAATGAACACTTCAAAGACTCTGTGAAAGCTCTTACAAGAGTAATTCTGACTTGATGAAAAGCCGAAAGAGCAAATTTGACATAATCGTCACCTGAAACAGAAAGCTGTGTTGATGCAGTTCTTTTTTGTCTCACAGCCATGTCATCATCTTTGCTCTTTCAAAACTAATGCCACCTTCTCTCTCCACAGCCTTACAAAAATTACAGTCTGTCTCCGATTTCCCAGCTTCATTCTCCCCATCTACTGTTTTTGTTCCCTTTCAACATTACAATTATCAGACGTCTCCATTGCTCTCGTCTACTCTCCTTCTCCTCTTCGTTATCTGTCTGTGGCCAGGTTCTAAGTGCTCCCCTCTCTATATGTATGCTTTTAAATAATTGAAGCCCAGAGACTGAGGATAATCTTCTCCTTCTCCCTCTTTTCATTAGCTGTGGGTTTGCTCCTCTCTGATGCGTTATCTGATCAATCTCAGGCCGCAGGAAAACCCCCAGTGTGCTCTGAGCCATCATACATCCAAACTAGACATTAAAAGCACAATGAAACCATTTTATTATTTTTATTTTTTTACCTTCACACATGTTGTGCATCAGCAGATAAAAAGCAAAAGGCCAGGTGTGATCAGAGCCAGTTGCAATGGACAGTATTGGAGGGTAAAGAGGAAAGCAGAGATGCTGTAAACTGATGTGGTAATGAGTTAATGCTCAGGTAATGCAGATTGAGGTTTGGTGATTTAAGCACATCGTGTGCACAATGCTATGTCATGGGGTCTTCCATTATACTCTTAAAATTAAAGGTGCAACAAATGAGCAATGCTCCATAAATAACCATGTTTAGAAAAGTGATGTGTTCAGAACCTTTTAAAATGTTAAAGAAGTGGATGAAAATATGCCTTACCAGCTTAAAGGTTCTTCACTCATCTTTATTTGCAGAAATGGATCTTTCTTCTATGCACCTTTTTTTTTTTAAGACTGTACCTGTTGACTTTAAATTTCAGATGGCTGAAGAACTCTCAGTCTCAATTATGAAACTGCTGGTCACTATCTTGACTCCAGCTCAAAGCCACTTAAGAGGTATTTGGCTGCTATTCTGATGCATATTTACTTCACTGACCACGCAGGAACACTTTGTAGTTCTATAATTACAGACTCCTTTCACCCTGTTCTTCAGTGGCCAGGACCCCACAGGACCACCTCTGAGCAGGTATTATATGGGTGGTGGGGAATTCCCAGCACTGCAGTGACACTGACATGGTAGCAGTGCATTAGTGTGTGTTGTGGTGGTATGACTGAATCAGACACAGCAGTGCTGCTGGAGTGCTTAAACCTCAGTGTCACTGCTGAACTAAGAAAAGCCCACAAACCAGAAATATCCAGCTGACAGCGTGAAGGAAAAGAGGATGACCAACACACATTGGGCCCACACCCCTCCTTCTCTAAAGCCACTTTCTAGTGCAGTATACGGATCACACAACACTGGTGTAAATTAACTCAACCTAAAAGAAATAAGCTAGTATTGAATTGTTCAAGAAACGGGTACAATGTCAGATAATGGCAGTGGATAATCAATTAGTCTGCCTATATATCAATCTGCATCCATTAGTCTGCCTATATATCTATAAATCCGTCAGTCTGTTCATCAATACACCTATCAGTCTATTTATCTGTCTGTTCAAGTATTAGTGTCTGTCATCTATCTATCTAGTTTACTAATCAGCCTATCAGTGTGTCACCATTCAGGAGTCCATCCATCCATCCATCCATCCATCCATCACAACACACAGTAAATATAAAAGTAAATGTGTTCTTTAGCCAACTGGCAATTTTTGTATTAGCGGTTCCACTGCTAAGGCCTGATGCTTTAAGCTATTTTACACAAGAAAGAAGCAAACAAAAAACCCAGCACATGAGGTTACTTCTTAAATTCGTAAGTTTTAATATCTTCAACTGTCCAATAAATTAACATTTACATATTTAATACATTAATCATATGGTAAGTTGTATTTCTCTATATCATACATCAATTTGACCTCTGACAAACGTCATATATACAGAGAGCTTGAGTGAAGTTGGGATAGCAGGATTGTACCTGATCAAGTCATTTTCTCTCTTTACAGTGAGTAAAATACAAGTCAATGTGTAGTGAAGTTAAGAAACGCAAATGCTTCTAAAACAATAGAGGATTCACAGCAGGAATCGACAAAAGAAGAGAGGTCAGAGGAATGCAAAGTACCAACAATACAGTACTGCCCACCGTCAAAGTGCTACCATTACAACCTTTCTAGTTCCATTATACACATCTGCCAAAATGAGTTCCGTCCATGTGAATCCATTTCATACTACAGCCAGTTATTCACAAATCCCATTCAAAGCAGAACCTGTAAACATGTATTCGTCACATATAAAAAGACATTGCTGTAAACAATCCAGCACTAAGATGGAACTGTAACACATATGATGCATCAAATAAAAATAAAAAAGCAGTTTGTTCTGGAGCTGCAACACAACATTTCTTAAATACAAAAAACAAATCAATAAATAAACCATAAGACAGCAAACTGACATCCTCAAGTTTCACACTCATTTAGCTCGTCTGTTCAACCATCCCAGCACAGACTAAAAGAAAGGCACTCCAGACCAGCTCCCTTTTCTGCAGCTTTTGTGAATCAAGTTTCAAAACAAAACAACCACTTTACAGTAAAAAATGAAGCAGAAGAGCAGGTACGGCTGTGTACGAGATACGTAATAAAGAAAGTCACTCCAATCAGAATGGCGTGGATGCTACAGTGCATGTATGTAACATCAGCTAATTAAACCAGCACAGATGGAAAGAAGTGATAAACCCATTAACTGTTTACCCATCTCTCTTTCACCTTATCTCCTTCTCCTCTCTTTCTATCTTACTCCCTCTCCACCTCTCCCTTTCTCCTTATATCTCCTATTCCCTCTCTTTCTCACTCCCTATCTCACATGCAGGCCTTTGAGGTTCAGCACAGAGGAAATGGTCAATGCAGCTGCTACTATTTTTATCAGCGGATCCATGATGTGCAGCAGGATCTATTTTCAGTCTTTCGTTTTGACTTCAGTTGCACCTCCTCTTTCCTCTCAGTTTCTTTCCTATTCCTCACTTTCTGTGACTGATTTCATAGTTAAACAGTGCGATAGGATCAGAGTGTGAGAACTACAACTCCCGGCAGGCATGACGAATCCCCCCCATGTGTCCCGCCTCATTGTTATTCATTAATATGTAAAAGACTATCAGATCCAGCTCTGCTCCACTGCAGCATATATATATATATGCTGCAGTGGAGCAGAGCTGGATCTGATAGACTTTTATCAGTTTTTTAGTTAATTCCAAGTAATTCTGAACCATTTCTATTCTACGCATATTAAATTTGGACAGAAGAGAAACAACTGCCAGATTCAAATAATGTCAAATCAGAGTGAAAAATGGCAAAAAAACAACAAAAAAAAAACATATAGATACAAGGTCATTGTGTGACTGCAATGAGATTATTAATGTTTTTCTTCCCTCTGTTGTGGAGTAAAAAAATGAACTTCTATCTCTTGGTTGCAGCAGCAAGGTCCTGGAGTGTCTGAGACCTTCCTATGCAGCTTTTCACGCTTTCCCCTCGTTCACGCTGTGTTCCACTTATTACACCTCTGTCAGTGGTTGCAGAGGAATAGTAGCATCAGTCTAAAGAAAGGCCAACCCTGCAATATGACAGAACACCACGGCTACATATAGAGGTAGGTAATATGACAATATTTCTAATGTTAATGTGATACATTTGTAATAAGAGTTGTTTTTAATAAGAGTATTTCATAGCAGTTCTTATAATCTGGCACCAGTTTCATATTTGCATTTTGCATTTGTGTTAAACCTAAATACTGAGTTTAACACTTTTGATACATTGCCCACCTCTAGCAGACAAATATATATTTGTTCATTTTAGCAGTAATTAACAATTTCCCAACCACAACCCCAGAGGAGTGTTTCAGTGGATGTGATTAACACAGGTGTCACATGTAAATAAATGTAGCTAAAATAAAGCTGACCAATCTTTAAACAAGCCACATCAAATGGTCATGTGTATATAATGTATTGTAAGTCATCTTGCAATTGTTATATCGAAATATAATAACAATTTGATCATTTTATTTGAAAGGAGAAGCTTGCATGAAAGGCTGCAGGCAAGGGTTTGGCCCTCCAGGTTTTGAGGTTTTAAGGCAGGGGTATCTAACTCCAGTCCTACAGGACCACAGCAATGCAGACTTTGGCACTGTACCTCTTTTAACAAACCCAACTCCACTTATGGAAAATCTTGTATAATCTATTATTGTTATATATATTATAATCTACAATTGTTATTTTGTTAGTTTTTTTTTTATGACCTGTAGACCAAAATTAAAGCTGGTTCTTATATGACATGGCACACGGCCCATAGCCAAAGTGATATAATTGTGTGGAGGCCAGGCTATGGGGCATACTGTTCAAAACCTCAAACTACACAGCGAGGAGTGACACAGATGTACATACACGATAGCGCCTTCTGTTTGCTTTCTATCAGCCAACTTCAACATAAGCTCCTTTTCTTTATCGATATTTTCTATTTTTCTATCTTTTTTCTTTGTTTTGTTTTCATACAGGACAAAATAGTGTTGGTCGGGGGTTAAAATTAATTCCCATAATGAAAGAGTTTCTTCTTATGTCTTTTCAGTTAAGTTTGGCCCCTCTTATGTAGGTATGGAGAAGTTTTCAGATCTTTAGACAGCTGCTTAGATTGTGTTTCTACAAGGTTTGATGGGTCAGAGAATTTATAAAGACTAAATATCTGTTTTAGCTGTCAGTTCCTAATTATAATTGGTGGCCTGTTTCAGGCCTGATTTGCTAAACAAGGTCAGTAATGAAACTGTATATTAATATTTACAGAAAACAGTGTTTTATGTCTGATTAACTACTGAGTGTCTAAAAAAACTGGCCAAGGATTCCATATGATCAACCACACAACTTACCATGTCAGTTTTCTAGTTGTTAACAGCAGTTAAAGAATAAGGGATTAGTAACTGAATAATAAGTCTACCATTTATTCCTACCAAGAAAAAAGGCCTTTAAAAATTGGACTGTGTTAGAAGAGGGAGAAAATGCTAATCTCTGCAGGACTGTTGCCCTCCAGCACTTTTGACACCCCTGTTTAAAGGTGTTTCGTCATGGCAATTCTCACAAGCTAACACTCCTGTGATGTTGCTTAACGAAACTCTCCCTGTCCCTCTGCTGCCGCTCTGTTCCAGAAGCGCCCCTTTCTGCTTCCTTTTCTTGTCTGGCCGTGTTTATAGCCTCTCTCACCACTACTATCTCTGGAGCTCTAAAAGCTCTTTCACCCTCTGTCTCTTTCTCTTCTCCAACCAGACTTCCAACATCGCTTAAGTCACCTAGATGCTCCACAGAGTCACATTTCTCCAGGTCGGATGCAATGGTCTGCAGGCTGATGACTGACATTGAGTCTGACCCTGCCCTCTCAACCCGCTCTCTCTGACCCCACCCCTGCTCCCTGTGCTTTTCCACCCACTGCCTCGTTTTTTCTTGATCTGCCCAATCGTTATCCATTAAACTCGCCCCTAGTCCCCCATAAGCTCCTGCCTGTATGACACCCTCAGACTCTGCCCCTACAGGAGAGCTTCGCCCCCCACAGGCTCTGTTGCGCTTCCTGGCTGCTCTGACACGCCCCCTTTGGGCATGGATCTGCTCGCTGATCTGTTCCAGGTTGCGCAGGGCGACGGAGTAACGGGTCTTCACCTTTGCCACACGTTCCTCCAGCTGGACCACTTTGGACTTGTGCTCCTGTAAATTTATTAGAGATTCATGAGAACACTGAACACTAGGCTTACTTTACCATAAACTGACAGACAGATAGACAGAAATGAAATGGAGAGACAGACAGATAATTTTCTCTATCTAGCTGAACTAGGAACTAAATTCCCCTATGATTTCTGCAATGAAAAGGGGGGATAAATAAATAAAAAACCTACCTGAAAATCTCAAAACCCCTAACCCTCCACCACCAAACTGAATGGGAAAGTGAATGAAAATGAAGCACAAATCTGACCCACACCCATAAGTTTGAGACCCAACCCAATTAGGCCCTGCTGACACTGAAAGATTTAAAACCCAACCCTGACCTTTGGTAGCTACTCTGAATGCCCTATTATAGCAGGAGTGAGCAAAATCAAGAGCCAGAACGTGAGAGAGAAAGAGAGAATTATCCTGGGAATTATCCTGGTCTTTCTGATGACCAGACTATCCCAGTTTGTCTACCATGTACTTCAATAATTTCACAAGCTTTGTATTTACAACATGGAAAACTTACAGATTTTAAGAGAGAAAAATTAACTTGTAATGAAAGTTGGACCATTTGTGGATAAAATGACATTAAATTGAAATTGTTACTTTTAAATTATGCAAAAAGACAGATTTGTGACAATACGTGAACAATGGCATATGCTGACATGCTACCATTCTTTTTTTAGATTTTTAATACAAGATAAATTTTGTGAATATGATTTCATATTGCCTTCACAGCAGCCTACTTCTTTCATGTTTAGGACTAGTGTTTACTGTAGTAGAAGGCATATCACACAGTACTTTGTCCTTATCATTCATGTGAAAGAAGGCCAACAAGGCTCTTACCTTTTAGGTTTTGAGGTTTTCTAAAAGTCAAAGCCTGCAATTTACCCAATTCATGACAAAGGCTTACACGTCGTTTCAAGTGTACTACAGGAAGAATACAATGAACACACTATGATTTCAAATTGCCCTAACATGCACATAGCAGCCTGTTCTTATTGTGTGCCTAAAGCAGAATGTTTCATGGTTGTGTGTGAAAACCATGAAAGGAGTGTATTTTGTACATTCATAAGCTGGCATGCAACTCTCAGTTCATTCACATTTTGCATGCCTGTGATTAGAGTAAAGAAGGTTAAGTCATGTATAATAATAACACTGATTTCCCATTTTAAAATAGCTAAAGACTGCAATCTCTTTGTTCAATTGTAATGTTGTGCCTCACTTCTGCAGGTTGTTGATAATGCCTGTTTACATTAGCATAAGTAGAAGCATTAAGTAGAACGCAAAAACACTGAACTACTTTGGCTTAAAATAGCCAATATCTGGCCTATTAAATTATACCTGGGCGGGATGATTCTCAAACACAGCAGAAGATAAATATGCAAATTTTATATACAACAAATATTTACACGTATACACACTGCCAAGATATCAGTGCCCTAGTACGACAACATCAACAGAGACATTCACATTAGGGGTTTGTGTGGGGATATAGGGTACTTATATGAATATGGATATGGATTACTCTGACACTGCAATCATGTTAGTGAGTTATTATTAACTTCTATAAATTACTATGTATCTACTATGAAACTAGGGTGTAGTTCACGTAGCGAGGAATTAACATGTGGAGTGAAAAAAAGGTATTAATAACTAAATGAATTGTGATCTTTATATACATGTGTATTCCTTACACACCCCAAATCAATACACCTTATTGTGCTATTTATAAAAAAATAAAAATAAAAACGTTTCCCAAAGGACAAGTCTTCATTCCTTCTTCAATGTAAAACTAACAATAAAACACTTTAATATCAGACCACCAAGGTGTTAAACCTTGACAACTCTCTATACTCTGAGGATGCAGTTCAGATAAGCTTTTATTAAGAACACTGGCAGGAATTATAAATCAACGCATTAGACAAGGGCAAGTTTCTTACCTCCAATATGTGGTTGAACTGGGCCTTGAGCTCAAAGTAAGGTTTGGACTTGAGGATGACCCTCTTGAGGGCTTTTTGCAGGGTCTGAACTCGGGCTTCGGCCTCCTGGCACAGCTGAGTGACCCGCTGGTGCTCTCTCTCGCTCCTCAGACGCTCCTCCTCGGCTTCGTTCACCTGAAGCACATCAACCAATAAGCTGCCAGAATCTCTCAGAGCAAGATTTTTATATGAACTAAATATTTATATAAAAAAAACACCAACACGTTACAAAACACTGCACTGAGTCAGTATTAAAAAACAGTACAAGTTCTGTGCTTCACCATACACAGATGCTGATCTCAGATAAAATAAAGATCTTACACAGCATAAGTGCAAAGTAAGACTCCAAAGGAATCCAAATGAAGACATGTAACCTTGATCATTAAGTGCAGGTACGCATTAATCACCATCATTGATTGGCCCTGGAGAGCAAGCGTTTAAGCAGCAGAGAGGTCATTAGAATCCAAGCAAACCGGTAATGGGATAAGAGCGTTTACCCACAAACGGACTGTTTATATGACCTGTGCTTTCATGCATCCAGTAAAAGAATTCCAAGTGTGTACTCCCTAATTAGCTTGGCTGATAAGATGGCTATTTAAGTGACCCTTACAAACCAAATAGGTCAGGACCTCATTGTTTATGTGTAGGTGAGAGGTGAGAGGAGCCGGACAGAGTCAAATGAAAGTGGGGATGTTCATTTTCTGCTATGTATTTAAGCAAGATTAATAATCTAATACTGTCACACAAGCAAACTGCACATTTGTGATACAAGTGAAACTATAAGCCTTATTTCCAGCACATTTTGTTTGTGAACAATTAATCAGAGAACAAGTGAAAATGATACATATAACTAAGTGCAAGGGCAGATGTTTTGTATGCTTCAAAATTATATTAGGTTACAGGTACCAAGAGGAAGATTAAAATAATAAGAGTGTGACTTAAACAAAAACCTTTATGATGAAAAGGAGTAATTGTACAGCACAGAATCTTAAGAAACATCTACCTGATTGCTGATAAGCATAATGAAAAATTATGCTTCTAAGATAAGCCTCCATATATTTAATAGAGGCATGTTCCTGGAGACATTTTCAGTAAGGAAAGTGGACATTTTGCAGTGGCAAAGAATGTATTTAATGAGTGTTAAATTCACTCTATGTTGTATAAATAATAATAATAAAAAAATAATGTGTAAAAAAAACCTATCTGCAACTGTTACTTTGCCTGAATGAAACACTAATTTTCCTTTTATGATGGCTTGTAGAAAAACATTCTGTGTTAATTGGCTTTCATAGCTTTTAGCCTTTCCCAGTTTTGGTTTTCTCGAGTCTGAGCAGCAACTTCCAGTAATTTCCCTGTCAAGTGGACACCTCCAGTCTAGATTTTTTTCAAGAGAGCAGACATTGGAGAGAAGAGGGAGTAAAGGACAACACTGACTAGTATTAACTTTTAACCTCGCACAGAAATTAAACTTGGGTTTTTATATTTAACATATGTTTTCACTGTTATATGTAATTGCTGTTGGATCAAATATATATATCCAAAATGGCATCCTTAAAGGAGAAGGGAGACTTCCAATGGAATTCAATGTTAAAAGTAGGGTTGAACCATATTGGAAAGAAATTGACTGTGTATATGTTATTTTCCCCTTAGATAACACAAGTAAACAAGTTGTCATGTGAAGGGGAACAGGAGGAAGGACAAGACCAACAATAACAGTGGCTTCATTCAGTGGTTTATATTTTAGGTCCCACATGCAAACGGCACAATACAAATAATATTTACAAATAAAGTGCAGTGCAATACTTAACTACCAGACACTATATGGTTTGAAATCACAGAAAAATAAGCATGACAAAGTATGAGGTTAGAAGGTTAGACTAGCAATGACGTAGTGTAAACAAGGAAGTAGATTAGTCACTAGATTTCCTTGCCAACTATCCAACCCATATAGGACTCTCCCTCATTGCATACAATGTTTCCGACACAAGGAGGGTGAAGACTCCGATACATGTGAAACCAGTCACTGCGTCTTTTTGAATTGCTGCCATTGCATCATTGCTGGGCAGCCAACGTGCTCGGAGAAAAGTGTTGGGGCCCCAGCTCCAATATAATGGTTAACAGATGTCCGTGCTGACCAGAATCCCAATGGGTGTGATATGGGTAGAGAGCTACATCTACCCACCCTTAGAGAGCATTACCAATTTTGCTCTCTCAGACTCTGGCTGCCAATGGCAAACATCATGACACAGGACTCAATCCTGCAACCATCAGATCATAATGCTAGAGCATTAGACTGCTTAGCCACTTGGAGCCTAACCTGTATTTTTACTTTGGCTTATTTGACGTCGCATGTCCTGGGATGTGACTGTTGCGTATGCACATATTGTAATAATTAAGTTGAAGCTGAATATTGTGCCAGCCTAGTTAAACATTTGTTTAACCTAGTTAAGAAAATCATTTTGGAGCATTTCTTTTGATCAAAAATCTGACAATAACAAAACTATATGCACATTTTGTCAAAATATACAATGGACAATAAGTTTCTTAATGCTATATTCAGATACTATTAAAATACAGATATTATGATTGGCAAAAATAACCAGTCCTCACTTCACTTCACTGTACCTTGGCTGTTGCATGGTTGAGCATCTCCTGCCATGTGGGGTCCATTGTGTTCCTGTCGGCCAGAAGGCCCTGTTCGGCCACGTACACCATTTCCCTAGCAGCTGTGTGCATGGAGACTGCCCTCTCGTAGCGCAGGGCTGCTTTCTGGGTCTCTTGCTGAGCCTGCCGGTGAATCAATCAATCAAACCTTAACTAGAGATACAGGCATCAATCATTCAGCTCTTAAACAGAGCCACATCCATCAGAAGAATCTGAGCGTTTGACCTTTTGGTGAGAAATAAAGTAGATGAGGACAATGTGAATGCATTAAGGGCTCAGAGAATAAAAGCATGACAGAATAAAGAGACATAATAATTCCTGCTATGCATGATGGGGTGAAACCATATGTCATATACAGGGACGTAACCAGTCTCTCTACAATACCAGACCAAGCCATTGACCAATCAAAGTGCAGGAGACTGGAATGGTCACCCAATTATACAACATGCAAGGACATGAGAAAAAACCATTTAGTTAACAAAAAAGGCTTACTCGTCAAGAGGGAAATGCTGTGCTAAAATAAAATGTACACAAGCAATCAATACATGGAAGGAACTTCTAATAACAGGCCATATTTCAGAGGATAAATTGGGGGAGAATGTCACTGCCACAAAGGATGACGTCTAACTTTGTTCTTGACAAGATTCTAGTTGATGAAGAAAGATGCGGGCTCCTGGGGGAAAAAACACTAGGACTAGAGACAACACCCAAAAACGACCACAATGGATGCACAAGGTTGCTCAAAGTTTAAGGTCACGATGAAGAGATTGATGGCAGCTCCTGTTAGACTGCAGGTATAATTTTTGTAAAGCTATGCCTCAGCTGTCTCAAACAGAAAGAGTAAGCCCTAAACCACCGTGTGGACTGAATACCAATTCTCTCAGCACACAGTAAAACATGGGAGCCCAGTGTTGTTTCTACAGAATGTGGTTTGAACTCTAGTGTCAAAAAGAAATGAGAAGATGGCCACTAATCCAGTTTTAAACTAGGCAACATAGTTTGGTCCACTTTTATTGACAGTACATCATGCAGTGTCAGGAACCTCTTAGGCAAGGTTTAAATATAGCCATGCACAAATACAAATATCTTTAAGACAACTAATTCACCCTTAAAAAGACACTATTATTAATTCTATATGCATCATACGTCCAGTAAAAAGTCCAAATCCTTATCTCCATGAATAATTGAGTCGAAAATTAGCTGGTTTTCAAAAGACATAAGGTTAAGAAGAAACATTGCTTTCAACAATTTAATCAAGATTACTAATGTCCTGTACAGTTTTAGAATAAAAATGAAAGAAACACAAGGTCATAAATAGTATATTAACCTCAATACGATAACCTTAGCGTGATAGGGTAATGGCTGATTTGCATGTTAGGGCTAATGATGTTCACGATCATAGTTAGAAAAGTCCAGGTGATGCAGATTTCAAATCTTAAATTTTCTCACAACAATGGTAATCTCTTAACAGCTACCTAGCATTATGAAAATCATAACTTATGCCAACAACGCAGGAGAAGGACTACCAGAAATGGAAATAAAAACCCATGTATGACAGCAAAATACCTTTAGGAAGATTTTGGAGACTGGAGTGGTTGACTGTTCTACTGTGCAGCTACACCTGCACAAATATGACCTTCAGGAAAGGGTCATCAAAAGAAAACCTTGCATTCTCACCACAAAATTCAACTCAGACTTTTTCAAAGGAACATTCAAACAAGACTGTTACATTTTAGAAACATGTTCTGTGGACTGATTAGATATGTTTGGAGGGAAAGGCTGCAGAATTTAGTGAAAAGAAAACCTCTCCAGCTGTTAAGAACCGAGTTGGTCTTTGATCTTATGCAGCAAGTAATGCAGGGAAGAATGGATTCAATTAAATTCCAGCAAATTTTAAATGCAAACATCACAACAACAAAAAAGCTGAAGATAAAAAAATCATCATTAAAAATATGTGGATAGACCTCAAAAGGGCAAAAAAAAAAAGAACAGAAAAAAAACCTGAAAGATATTAAAAGCATTTACAAGTTCTGATCACTACCAAACGCCCTGCTTTGGGACCTTTTCATTATTAATTAATTGTTTAAACTAAATAAGTAATCTCATCAAAGAAATGCATCATCTTTGATTAAAACCTTTTGTAATTCAAATCATATGCATGAGACTAAACACTACAGACAATAGATTGAATTTAACATTTTTATTCCATGGAAAGGAAGAGTTTGAATATGAAGTGAAGAAGGACAATATAAAATATGCTGCACAAAATGATCCCACTACAGTTCGTTAATATTTTATTTTAAATAAATTTTATTTTAGTGTATTATATAAACTGAAAGTCTAGGGTTCAACATTAACTTCTTCCCACAGGTTCACTGTCCAACTAAGAATTTATATAGTCCTAAAACAAATTTTGATTTAGATTTTCTTTTTAAACAGTTATGCACACAAACAGAAATCTTGTTATTTAAAAACTCTAATTATTTCAATAATATGCATCAAAAACGCATTAAAAAGTCAAAATGAACTTTACTTTGAACAGTTAAGTGGACATTTACTGATTTAAAAAAAATCTGTGCATAGACCAACTGGATGTTACTAAACACTGGACAACTATTCACAATAACATGACCGGGGTGCCCAAATTTTTGGATGCCACTGCAGATACTCTTTGGTGCAAAAACATAAAGCAGAAGTGGCAAACACATTTTACATTCTCAAAGAATTACTCTGTAGTTATATTACGTGTTTAAATGACAGGCAGAGAGAAAGAGAGTTTGGGGGGTGATGGGTGAGTTAAGACTGCACCAGAGAAACATTACTACAGATCAAACTCAAACCAAGGAAACAGAATTTTCTGTGAGGGAAACTTCTTATTTGCTTCAATGCACACTTCTAACTAACTGAAATCTTCACACTACAGGCAACAAACTGGAAACCACATTTTTATTCTTACATAAAGAAGGCCAAAGACTGCGCAACAGTTTCCTTCCTGAGGCCATCAGGACAACAAACTCTCTCCACACTACCCTCCATTCTTCCCGTCAGGGATTAAACGAGATAAAACTGAATGAACATGCACTCATAATAAGCACTGCACTCAGGATATTACACAGCACTTTATTACACCCATGCTGATTTGTCACTGTGTTGTTTAATGTGTTTAAATGTCTCTTTTTATTGTGTTTTCCATTTCTCATGACATGCCTGCATGTGACTGCTTGATGATTGTGCATTATGATCTATGGAGAACAGTATATTACTTCTGTATATGTTGTAGGCGTATGATGGAAATGACAATAAACTGAACTGAAAAATATGACGTGAAGTAGGGAAATATAAAATATCAGCTAATTAAACTTTTTATATTTTATTATTAATGTACTTCATTTTATTTATTCAATGTATTCATTTTAGGATTATTATATCAACCACCTCTGTTTATAAATAAAAAGCAGAACAGCCCTCAACTGAACTTCACCGTTCTTCCTTCTTTGTCTGTATCAGGCACCGCAAAGTGGTAACATTTACTATACCTTGTGTTATTACTGCAATGTTATTTACGCATTTCTGTTTAAATATGCAAGAATATGTTTATCATTTTGATTTCTTGATTTTTAGCACTACTGGCCCACTATAGACTATTACCTCCCCCTTGAGGATGAGCTTGTGGCCCACTAGAGAGTGCTTCATGGACCACTGGTGGTGCCTGGACCACAGGTAAAGAGGCCTTGAGATAAACTGAAAGTCATCTTTCCAAACTGGGAGAGTTTTTAATGCTGCTGTTTTAAATTAGTGCTTAACGTGTTACAGTAACCATTAAATGTTGAACCCTGGTGTCTATTAGAATTACTTAACATGTCAATGTGGTCTGAGGCAAGTGTTTTCTTTAGCAGACCAGTTTGTACAAAACTTGTGGTGTAGACCTTTACTAATTACCTACATTAGCTTCAAAGTTCCAGTGGCAAACTGAAAATAATTGGTGCTGCTTGGCCTGACATACTGTCATTTCACATTCTGTTTTTTTTTTTAACCAAACTACTCCTTTCAGAAGGATCTGAATATCTGAAAATAGGAGGAGACCGAACACTTCTGAATTTACCCTTCCATGCAGAATTAGTGTTGAACAGAAATGGTATAAATTAAAGCAAGTTCGTTAGGCCCCAATAATCACACTCTATGTTCAGAGCGGAGTCCACTCAGCCTCTCCCAAAGTGTGTTTATAGTTCTTAAAGCGAAGGACTGACCAGGTCAAACTTACAATCCAATTCTGTTTCAATTGTTTTCAATTACACTCTGTGGCCTCTGAAGAGAGTTTTCACCAGTCCAATTACATGTCTGAGATTGGTTCCTAACAACGCTAATGAAAATTGATCTGCAAATCATATCTTGTATTTCCAGGGGTTAATCGTATTAAGGGGCACACAGGCTGCCTTGCCCAATAATGATCATTAAGCCAAGGGATATTTTCTGGGTCATTTTCACCATACTCACCCAACAGGGGTGATTATTATCTTTCACGAGAGACGCAATGACATACACAATTGGAATGCTTATTTCAGCATCAAGGACAAAATCTTATATCCCTGAAGAAGGTCAGTCAATCCCCTCTTCCTCCAATTTCACATACCTCTTTAGCCAGTCTACGGGCTTCGTAGTATGGCCTGGCCTTCTCTATGCAGGCACCAAGCTGTGAGCCCTGAGCATTGAGTTTACGGGCTGAGTCTGTGAGGATTCTCCGATAGCTGGATCTTGCTTCCTGAAAGGAAGAGAGTCAATGATATACTGGCATGACTGACTGCCATTGAATAAAATGAAGGCAAAAATGTAACCACAACATTTTATGCACTGGACACCAAAACATTTCCACATAACTCCAGCAAACATTCTGCAGCTACTCTGGCATTCTACAGCACACATGATAAAGACTGTCTACTAATTTGCCTATTATGATAAGTCTAACCATTGCCTAAATGTTAGAAGGCTGTCAGACTGATCCCCAAGATGGGTGGGAAATAGTGCTATAAAGAAATGATGGAACAGATCTTTCTCTTTACACAATGTTCTCCCTCCCTGGGTGATGAGATGGCTATCAACGGGTGTATGTTCTCACTTCCCTAATAACTCGTTTTAGTGTGTGTGTGTTCACTGCCAAGGATGGGATAAATACTGAGGTTGAATTCCATTGTACTGCGGTGCAATGGCAATAAACTGTTTTTCTTGTGCATTACATTTAACTTGAAATGAGACAAAGCTATTATGTAAATAAAAGACAATCATTCAACAAGAAAACTGTTCCGAACAGTGTGAGCCCTATTTGACTAAACTGGTAGTCAAATTGAACTACATAGGTTTATCTGTCATACATCAGTTATGCTGGATGTGTTTGAAGGATGGCTCTGTTCAATTTAGTTGCAGAGTCACAATCACTTGATCTCCCAACAACACAATGAAAGACCACACAGTGCTCTTCATATGATGAAGGGGGATGAGGAGTGAGGATGTTCAAGTGATGTCATGAATAACACATTCACCAGATTTAAATCCCATCAAGATCATCAGGGATTGATTTAGGAAATGTTTGCGGCAGAGAAAACCCAGTTTTTATGACTGGAAGGTCGCTGGTTCAAATCCCTGAACTGGCAGGACATGACTGAAGTGCCCTTGAGCAAGGCACTGAACTCCCAAGGTGCTCCCGGGCGCTGAGGATAGGGCCGCCCACCGCTCTGGGCATGTGTGCTCACTGTGTGTGAAGTCACTAGTGTGTATGTGTGTATCACCGTGTGAGGCTGGGTTAAATGCGAAGGATTAATTCCTGTGTAGGCACAACACAGTGGGGTTAAAAAACTATAGTTATTATTACTATCATTTTAAGTAAGCAATATAAAAATACAATAAAGTATGGCTGTAACCAAAAGAGAGCCCTATTCCCTCATAGTATTGTGTTATATAGAGATAGACTATTTAATTCAGACACTACTTCATCAGCAACACATATCAGCACTGGTCCACATGTGAGTGTCTGAGCCATGTTTTAAGCTCTGTACGTACACACACACACACACACTGAATTTGGAATTTAGTAACTAAGTAAAGTTAGTAAAGCTCTGCGCTGTTCATGGAATAATCCTTAATTATGTTGTTTACCAACATAAGCCTCCCATTAATGAACTAATATTACGTGGGAAAACATCCAAACTTCACAGCATCCAGTGGTTCATAACCATTCATTCATTCCACTGTGTTGCTTAGTAACAAGACACAGATGCATTCTGGTCCATATTCCGTTCATGTACTGAGCTACAATGTTTAATTACCAGTAAATTGTGGGAGATTATACACTTTAAATACACGTAAAGATTTACACTTTACGCTTCTGACATACTGTAACATGCAAACATAAATACGGACCTATATGGTCATAGCCCATGATTTACAAAAAAAGTCATGTACAGTCTTTTGTCTGCTTGTGTGTGTAGATTATTCAATTACGATATTCGATTTAGTGATCAATAATAAAATTACGCTTCAGCAATTGTTTCTCGCTGCTGGAGTAGTAGATCAATTGGCTGGGTGATATAATCAACAGATATATGTATATCAGGATATTAAAAAAGACAGGGATAATGGGCTAATGGGATATTATTTATATTGAGTTTTAACATTTTTAAATAAGGTTCTGTTTCATTGCTCCTCATCTTCTCTGCTCCCCTCTGTCCCCATCTGCGCTCTTAAGTTTACCCCATGAAGGCATAAGACTCGGTGTGCATAAAGAAGAAATCAAAAGATAAAATTTCAATATGCTTAATATTTTTAGGATTTAATGGGGTGTGCTACATGTGTATCACCATTCAGAGAGAGATAATTACTATACCTATCTATCTATCTATCTATCTATCTATCTATTTATACATATACACACATAAAAAGATATAGTAATTGTATACCTGGTAATTTATATATACAGGCGTTGGACAATGAAACTGAAACACCTGGTTTTAGACCACAATCATTTATTAGTATGGTGTACTAGGGCCTCCTTTTGTGGCCAATACAGCGTCAATTCGTCTTGGGAATGACATTTTTTGGATACAATCTGGGTTAGCACCTGAACATCTGTTTCAGACAGCTTCCTCCTGCGTCCACAGTTAATCCTGTTGGATGTGGTCGGTCCTTCTTGGTGGTGCTGACATTACCCTGGATACCGTGGCTCTTGATACATCACAAAGACTTGCTGTCTTGGTCACAGATGCGCCAGCAAGACGTGCACCAACACTTTGTCCTCTTTTGAACTCTGGTATGTCACCCATAATGTTGTGTTCATTGCAATATTTTGAGCAAAACTGTGCTCTTACCTGCTAATTGAACCTTCACACTCTGCTCTTACAGGTGCAATGTGCAATTAATGACGTTTGGCCACCAGGCTGCTCCAATTTAGCCATGAAACCTCCCCACACTAAAATGACAGGTGTTTCAGATTCATTGTCCAACCCCTGTAGATTTTAGAAAAGGGAGAACTTACCTGTAGAACTTACTATATCTGTCTATCAATCGATAGATATAGTAATAGTGTATATATATATATATATATATTACACACACACTATTACTATATCTATCTATATGTAGATAGTGTTATTTACTATATCTATTTACACACACACACACACTATCCTTGTCTAAACTTTTATTCCTATGTAACATAAAGAAAGCCCTCTGAATGAAGTGCTCTTCTGAACACTTATTCACTAAACAGAAGAACAAATCTCTCTGTCTCAGACATGTCAGACACATCACCGGACTCACATCCAGCTGCAGCTCCAGTCTGTTGATCTCGTCGCTGGCCTGGTTCAGGTGCTCCAGCTCTTCCTAAGGCGGAGGAGAGAGCCAGAATAAACAAAGCAGAGCAGTGTCTGCGGCTTTAGTACACAGTCCCGCCGCGCTCCTTTAACACCCCAACAAACCGCCCAGTCTACCTGAATTCTGGGGTCCAGCTCTTCTTCTTCGTACTGCTCGTCCTCCGGTTCGTCCTCCGGCTCGTCCTCCACACCGCCGGCTGCGTCAGGGCGGGTCTCGGGCTGCCCGCCGCCCCGCTCTCCGCGGCGCTCCTTCAGCAGCCCACCCGCCTCCTGCGCCCCGGCGGCCGGCGTGTGCTCTGTCCAGCCCGCGGCCTCCGGGGCTCCAGAACCGGGGGGGTTCTCACGCAGCCTCCCCGGTTCCATGCGCGGCCTTGGTGCACAGAGTGCTCGCTGAAATGTGCGAGAAAGGGCAGATATGACGGTGCGGGTCAGAAGGTCTATAAAGGCAGAAAGGCGCGGTTCAGGCTGAGGTTTGGACCGTTACGGAGCGGCAGCTTTACAGAGCCTGCACTTCAACACGCTGACGGCAGCACAGCAACGGGCTGTCCGGGCAGCTCGCTTTACAGCACTGCTCACTTAGTGCCACCAATAAATACATGGCATCAGGAATGTTCCCGACTGTAAAGGAGCATGCATGTGATAAGAAAAGCTGTGCTACCTTGCTTTGGGAGCGTTAGGGTGCCTCTCATCCCCTGCCTCCCTGCCCAGCCTCTGCCTTCCACTCCGGCTTGTTCTGGAGGCTGGGTAGGATTTGCCCCCCTCATCTACTCTGCTTCCCATAACCAGGACTTCAGACATGTGTTCATTCAGGCTCATATAAAACAGCACAACACTGCTTTTATTTGATTAGACTTTATTTCTTTTCCTTTTTTCCGGACAAGCTGTTTTCTCATCCGTCACAAGAAGCCGGAACAGAACCATCCGAAACCCCCAGTGTCCCAGTGGTCCATCAGTTTCTCCCCCACATCCCACCATAAAGCAGACATTTTATAAGCAGGAATTATTCGATGCAAATAGTCGATTACATGAGAAAGACAGATCAGCATTTTCGCTTTGTAAACAAGTCATTTCTTCAGTGGAAAATTTGATATGAAATGGGTAATTGTAGAAGAACCTACTTGGATACCGTCTTCTTGGAGACACAACACAAATCTACACAGACCAAACCTTGTTTCCAAACCTGCATAAATGAATGTTTTAGAAAATAGATTTTTCTGTATCATAGCTTTCAGATGCAAAATACGTAGACGTCGAGTCCTCACCACCATTGTAAACAACTGTTTCCCTAGGATGAAGCATTTCACACCACATTACCCAAAGACATTCAGCTTTGCAGAAATTCTGAAAAATCTGTGGAATTCCCCTTTAAACCCTTCCACGGGGAGAGGCCTGAACTCCAACGTCGACAGTTTCAATTCCATCAAGCCTTGCCTCCGGGCAGTTCCTTTATCCGTCTTACATCTCAGGAAACACAGTGATATGCTGGCATCAGCTCTGTTGTCTTCTGAACACTTTAGAGTCTACTATAGTACATGTCCTATGTATGACTCTTCTGTCTCTTCCAGAACCTCTTCACCTCACTGTGTCCATGCGGTGTAACCACCATAACCCTGTGAGGTGCATTCTGCCACACCAGCACACCCAATCCCTGCGGAGAAACAATAGGTCAGCTGCCAATATGCATAAAGCAAGCATATACAACACATCCTCATTTTGCTACCACATACAATGCCAGACTCAGCAAGTAAAAGGGAGTGAAGTAGTATGTAGGTGTAGACAGGATGAATTTAAAAAGGCTAGAGAAGGTCATGGAGAGAAGAAACTGGCTGCGGATGATGATAAATCCACTGGGAGGAAGAAAGGAGGATAATTTTAGTCACCAACCTGAGCTCTATCCCGTAGAACCTCAAAATCAGCCTGTGACAGGAACTGGTTGTACAATACCCCTGAAACAAAGAGTGGAGGAAAGAGCATGAATATAAGGAGAGCCAGGAGAAAAGAATAGCTTTCATCAGCCTCAGCATAACCATTAAAGCTACATCTGTGAAAATGCTTATTATCGTTCACCTACGCCTGAGTGCCATTGACATTCAGAGGTCACAGGTTGTCATTCAGGAAGGAAAAAAAGGAAGTCTTGCAAAGCCTTCAATCTACTTAGAAGCTTTTTATGAGTCAGGCTTTGTTTTCAGGCTCATATAAGAGTCACCCCAAGCATGTATTCGCTTTGAAATCAACCAAATGACTTCCTCCTGCAGACTAAGGCATTTTCCACCTTACACTGAAAATGACTGCAGCACATCATCCAATCAAAAACCCATCAGTCATGAAGGCATTAAAGCTCTTCCACATGTCCAGTGATAACTAGTTTATGCACAAAAGAGAATGTTTGACTGCTTAACCGTTTTACTGAATGACACTGCCATATGGTGGCAATTACTGTTTTCTTTTATTCCTTCATTTTTTTTTTCCCTTTTCCTCTGGAACTACTAAGGACAAACCCGCCAAGAGAGCACTGTCCACCAGAACTCTCAGACCAGGTAAGGAGGGCATTAATCACAGCGGCATAGAGACCAAAAGAAACCCTGAATGAGCTGCAGAGATCACAAGCAGAGACTGGAGTATCTGTTCATACAACCACATTAAGCCATACACTCCATAGAGCTGGGCTTTATGGAAGAGTGGCCAGAAAAAAGCCTTTAATTTCAGAAAAATAGGAAAGCTTATTTTGAGTTTGGCAAAAGGCACACGAGAGACTGACTCACAAATGTAAGGAGGACGGTGCTCTAGTCAGATGAGACCAAAATTAAACTTTTCAGCCAGCAACTAAAATGCCCTGTCTAGTGCAAAACCAACACCTCTCATCACCCCAAGAACACCACCATTTTTCAGCAGCAGGGAGTGGGAAACTGGTCCGAGTCGAGGAGCAGATGGATGGAATTAATACAGGAATATTTTTGAGCAAAACTTAAGGTCTGTCAGTGATTTGAGCCTTGGACAGAGATTCATCTTTCAACAGGACTATGACCCTGGGCATACAGCTAAAGCAACACTCAAGTGGTTTATGTAAATGTACTGGAATGTCCTAGTCAAAGCCCAGACCTTAATTCAATTGAGAATTTGTGGTCAGACTTGGATTACTGTTCACCAACAGAAACCTAAGAGGCAAAGATGTGGCAAACTTATAGAGACGTGTCCAAAGCAACTTGTATCTGAAATTGTCACAAAAGGGGGCTCTACAAAATCCTGACTTTAGGATCAGGATTTGAATTCCAGGTTGTGAGGTAGCAAAACACAAAATATGCCAAGGGGGGTGAATACTTTCCCAACATGTGTGTGTGTATATATCCATCCTTGTGCCTCCCTTTTCTAAAGTCTTTATTGCCATGCCCCCATTCCCTGAACAGCAGTCCGCAATATGTGTGTGTACATTATTATTGTGTGTGTAATTATATGAGAGAGAGTGTGACACACACACACACAGTTTCGGAAACAGCGGATATAGTTACTAATTGCTTGTTCCTGTTTAGTTTGTTACATACCAGTAGTGCTGCTGGAGTTTTTAAACACTGTGGCCACTCACTGTCCACTCTATTAGACACTCCTACCTAATTGCTCTACTTTGTAAATGTAGAGACAGAAGCTCATCTATTTATGCACAGTTTATGTTGGTCATCATCTAGTCCTCCATCAGTGCTCACAGGATACTGTTGGCTGGATATTTTGTGTGCAATTCTCAACGTAACAGTGACACTGTAAGCTTTAAACAGTCCAGTAGACCTGCTGTGTCTGATCCACTTGTACCGGCACAACACACACCAACACCACCGTGTCAGTATCATTGCAGTGCTGAGAATGACCCATCATCCACATAATACCTGCTCTTTGGTGGTCTTGTGAGGTCCTGACTATTGAAGAACAGTGTGAAAGGAGGCTAACGAACGTATGTAGAGAATCAGATGGACTACAGTCTGTTATTAAAGAACTACAAAGTGCTCCTGTATTAAATGGAGGAGGGTATATCATATATTAGTCGTTTGCTCACATACAGTGAAGGAAATAATTATTTGATCCCTTGATGATTTTGTAAGTTTGCCAACTAACAAAGACATGAACAGTCTATTATCTTAATAGTGAGAGATAGAATATAAAAATAATAATGAATAGATTTTATACATTTATTTGCATTTTGCAGAGAGAAATAAGTATTTGATCCTTTGTGATATAACAAATTGTGATTATTTTCCTCACAAATTAGAAATTAATCTACAGTTGAATCAAAAACCTGGAAGCCCCCCCCGCCCCACCCCACTGAAACTATTCCTTTAAAAATGGCTTAGGTCAGTGGAAATCAAGCTAGCTCTGGAGTACAGTGTATATGCATGATCTGTTTACAGCTGTATTATTCTCACAAACCTAAACAAAATGTTCCTTTGATTTTCAAGTCTCCATGGTAACGAACTGATGGCAGACAGGGTATTTTAAATGCTAGGGAACCAGATCTGTGTCCTGAGCCCAGCTTTATTTCTTCATGCTGGCTGGATTAGTGCTACAAACAATTGCAATATGAAGCTTGAAAGTTATGAATTATCGGTCTAATTTGTTTGGGTTGTTGGCTATAGCGCAGCCAATGCTGAAAGTTGCATTGGAACACTATTTTAGGGAACACAAATTAGGGGTTTATTGAGGTCTTGTTCTTTGAATCAGATACTTCTAAATGCGTTATTCATTACACATAATGATTTATTAATTGTGACCTTTATTAGTACATAATTGGAATTGTGTGAAAAATGTAATGTGATTGTAATAATGTGCAATAAACACTCCCATTATTCAAAATCAATCATGCCAGGTGTGTAGATGCTGCAAATATTAACATATGATCAAAGTACAATGTTCAGGCACTTCTGAATTTTTATGTATTTAAAAATGCATCATACTGAAATTTTCATTACATCAAAGCAATTATTGTATTGACGCATTACGTGCATCATATTGTCTTTTAAAACTATATATTTTTAGCTCACATCATAATTGAATTGCATTTCCCCCCCATGCTTGTTACCAAAGCATGTAATTCATTATTTATTTGTAGCATATTTAATTATCCCCAGGCAGCTGGGCGGTTCAACAGTATGGAATTATCATGCAGTTCATGGATTGCAGATTGCAAGGTAGAGTTGTCAGCTAGCCTGCTTAGCATGTGTAAAGTAGATTTCACACATGATTTGGCAACATGTCGGAAAGCAACACTCTTACCTTCTGTAAACTGAAGCCGATCTCTTTCAAGCTCCCACAGTCTGATCTGGTCTGTGATAGTCGGGGGAAGCACTGGAGTCTGACAAAGAGAGCATATCAAAGAAGCTGTATTATATATACAAAGGAGGAAAAAAAGTGTCTGGGCTTGCTTTCTACAGGCAGATAAGATAAAAGTTGAAAAAAGAATGCAGACCAAGATTCTGAAGCTACCTGTTTGAGCATAACAGGGTGTGCCCTTGTCCTCAGGAAGTGGATTATCTGCAGATCACAGGGAACAAAAGCAACCCAGAAGAATATATCAGTATTATAATGTTCCTTTGACATTACAATCTTATTTCACACGTTATTAGTATGCTTAGATGATAATGATTCATTCCACATCAATTCAGTTAGGGTTGTTGCTGAATGTGGAAAGTATTTCAGCTGAATTCTTAGTGCTACATACCAGTATTAGTTAAAAATACACATTGCTAATATGTATAGGCTACACATTAGATCTTTATAGAACAGTGTGAATATTTTCATCACACAGTTGATGTTCCATGAACTTTTGTAGTCAATGTAACAGTCATTTGTCACATTGAAATGTGTTCCCATCTTAAACATGTCCAAATTCCGGTTGGCTGGATCAGTAAAACAGGCAAAACCATTGACCCATATCTTTGACAACATGGAAGAACCTATATAAGTATTTTTACAAGCGCTGTCAAAATTAACTAATTAATGCATTCAATTAATCTGGATAATTTAATGTATTAATTTAACAACACAATGCATTTTACAGGAGGACGTTTGGCCCAAACTTCCTAACAGATTAGCAGTTCCGTTTAGTGATGTACACATGGCACATTATGGTTGGGGAGGAAGGTGGTGCCCCCCCGGTTCAGAAACTAGATACATTTTTATGTAATTCCGAAATATGGACTGAATCTCTCGTGAGGCATAACTTTAGACTACAGTCTGTAATTCTACAAATACAAAGGGCTCCTGTGTGGTAGAGGAGTTGATAACTTTGTGAGGAGGAGGTCATAATGTTATGGTTGATCAGTGTATGTCACACATCAAGCACAAACTTTGGTTTAAGCATCTCCAACTAATAAACACTTAGTGTCAGTTATGACTTGGACTTTTTCCACACACAACCCCCCCCCCCCCACCCCCCTGCTGAAATCATATTTCAGAGATGAGTATTTCAAAGATTTTAGGAGAGTGTTTGGATAGTTTCCTGTCCTGTGACATATATATATAGTGATAATAAAGACAGGGATCCTCAACAGATTTCTCCAAAATCTAACTTGTCATGATTTTAATAATGCTCTCTGTTTATCAAAGATTAGATACATTATACTGGGCAGATATGTCATAGAAAATAAGAAAAGTGCAATTTTTCCACATTTCATTTTATATTGGCACTGACATTACACATCCTGTGATGTGACTGTTGTGCATGCACCCTCCAATGACACTAATGCTGAAATGATATATTTTGCAGCCCTATCTAAAGCAATTTGAGTACTTACAAGAGAATAGTACTCAAAAGATTGTGGACAATTTTCCAGCCTGCTCAACACGAGTACGTGAAGTACAAGCACAGCTGCAGCAGTATTGCCCAGGCAGTGGAAACAAAATTCTGGGGTGGATTTTTACTTTCTGGAGCTGGATTTGCCAGCACTGGTTACATGCCAGGTCCACAAAATGCTTAATATCTAAAAAAACTAAATATTAAAATCTCATCTGAACTGACATAGAATAACTCTGCTTGATAACAGTGTTGTTTGGATAAGTTTGTCTCTTTTGGAGACATACTCTCTGAATCTGTATCACAGTACAGACTGAAAATGCACTGACTTTAAAACAGTCATCACTGAAATGATGCAGGTAATGGGAAATAAAAACTCAAGCAAAGTCAACAAATATTAAATTCTGTTTGGAGTTTCTGAGTAAATTTGAGTTCAGTCTGATACCTGTTGTGCAGTGATTCCATTAGCAATAGCCTGCTGCACAGACTCCCTGGTGATTTGGGCCACGACCACGTTAGGGATGCGGTAGAGCATCTCGCTGAACAGAGCAACGAGTGCAATCTGCAGCTCAGAGTCTAAGACAGACAAAGAAGCAGCATTTTGTATTCCATCCACACAAATTAACAGCGGTCATTTTTCAATTCTTAGTCTTTTAACATATAACAAATATAACCCCCCAAATACCAAATAGTGCTACACATACAGGGGTTGGACAATGAAACTGAAACACCTGGTTTTAGACCACAATCATTTATTAGTATGGTATTATTGTCTGTAATTAATCTAGAAATTCTAGATACTGTTACTCCTCCCAGTGTTCTCTCACCACAGTGTGCAGTAAACTAGCTGAGTAAACTAACAAGTTGGAGTTTATATTCTAGCTTTCAGCCTAGCACCAACCAAACACATTTGTAACACCTAACACACACTTCTCTAAGGGCTTAGTTAAAGCTAACTCACTGGCTGTGAGGCAAATATTCTTAGGCTGAATAACTGCTGGCAGTCAGTGGGGGAATCAGTGTTTTTTTTCTGTTCTATTCTGGAAGAGAAACATGCTACTTAAAATGTAATCCAGTAGAGCAGTGACTGTAGGAGGATCTTATACAATGTTATTTGCATGTGTGATAATCAACTAAAAATGAATTATGTTTAAGTGTGATTAACATTTGTGTTGTGTTGGACGAGTAAATCATCTCTTTATAGATTTTATCTGAATGGGGATAAAAAAATTTACAGGATACGATACATAATGTGTAAGATTAGGACACCCCATGACATCCTACAGTTATAACTAGTGTGTATAAAGAAGAAATGAAGATGAATGTTTAACAAGTTGTTATGTCAGAGCTCTGTCTTATGTCTGCCTTTTGTGGGGGCAGTGGAGAGGAGGAGCTGAAAGCAGGGGGCGGAGCACCACAAGGAATTAAAAAAATGTTTTCTGCAAGATTGAAACAGACATTATTTAAAACCTTTAAAAGTCAAAATAAATGATATTGCCTCAGCCCATGTTGTGCTCTGTTTATATCTCGACTTCGATATATCTCCCAGCCCTAGTACACACACACACTCCATGTTTGTGGACACCCCTTCTAATGAATGCATTCTGCTATTTTAAGTTGAACCCATTGCTGACACAAATGTGAAAATGCACTTGTCTAGTCCCTGTAGAGAAGTCCTGCAGGCAGACTAGAACTTTCTGGAGCAGATAAACTCAAACTAATGCCAGGTGTTGGCTAGCGGAATATAAAGACCTCCACCACTAAGCTGTGGAACGATGATGCAACTGGAATGATGATGCTCCACCCTGTACTATTAGGATGAGTTGGGGATGAACTGGGGTGGTGACCTTTCAAAATCATCTCACTAATGCTCTCGTCAATATGAGCAATCCAATCCTCAACAAAACGCTCCAAAATCTAGAACACCACTAGTAGACAGATACTCCAACAAAAGCAGGATGAACTTCGATGTTGGAAGAAACAATAAATGAGCAGGTGTACTGTAATCACGTCAGTCATTACACACTTACTTGTGTAAGCATATACACGATAGTTGGTTTCTACTACAATAAAGCCAGACTCTCCTGTTCCAGACATGGTGCTCATAGCTGTGGAGGAGGAAGAGGAGGATGAAGAGTTGGCAGTGACACCTGCAGCTAGAGTTATGACCAGCCTTGTTGGGTAATATCTCCTCGACTTCCTCTGAAAAAATGTGCACAATATAAAATGTAAGCAGGGTCGTTAACTTTATAGAGCAGCTTTTCTACGAGCCCCCTTAGGAGTCCTGCTTCGAGTACAGTAAATACATTTAGTTCCAAACAGCAATGATTGAGGCACTGTATAGCATTATGTGAGCATTACAGGAGGGAAAAAACGATTACCGTTCTTCTTCTTCACAATAACTCACCTTTCTCTGGAATACCAAGCCAAACTCTCGCAGGTGCTGCAGAAATGTCTGCAAAGACTCACTCATGCCCTCCACAGAATAGTCCTATAATATGGGAGAAGTAAAGAGAAATGAACAAGTGGTGCTTTTGTGGGATAAAGCATATGAGCCACGGGCACAATGGAGAATTTACTTGTCTAATCAGGACTTTAAAGCTACATATTTAAACATTTAGACAACTGACATTCACTTTATCAGTACTGAGAGACTGAGGTGATACAACTCAAATTAAATAATTTGTAACAGAAATGTATTTTTTGTTAGGAAAAATTTAGGACACCCTACACTTTTACTGCTTAAAATTAGAATCAGGTGTAGCACATCAGCTGTAGATGATTAGCCCTTAGGTCTTATTTAAACCTTTTATTGCTTGTTAATGTGGAGGTGAGTGGTATAACCGTGGCAAGACCCAAAGAGCTCTCTGGGGCCTTCAGAAAGACGTTGTACATATGAGCTCAGGAAAGTATTTAAAAAAAGATCTCAAAACAACAAGAAATCAGCCAGGAAAGAAACATCCAATTCCAAAATTCCAATTCCTGGTTCTTTTATGTCCAACTCTGACTACATGATAAAACAGATGACGTATGTTCATGGGTTTAAATATGTTTAAAAAAAAAAACAAAAAAAAACAAAAAAACAAAGCTTCCATTGTGTTTCCATATTGTTTCACATCTAACTGACGTAAATGAAATCAGATTCTACTCACCCTGCCAAGAGTGGAGAAACTCAACTGGAACAAGAACGAAAGAATCTCCACAAGGTCCATCCCTCTAGACTGAAACAGGGGAGAAACAGCAGGGCTTACTTTCTACATTTTTTTGTTTTCCCTCCATAATATTTGTGAAAACAGAAAAGATGTAACAATCATACACCAGTTTCTCTTTCTCTCCCAGTATGAATCAGGTATAGGGGTTCTGAAAGCCCCTCAACACACATTATTTTGAAATTGGTTGAGTGAGCAAAGCAATAAACTCTCTCACCCAGTAAAAATGGTCTTGACACTTAAATTCTTATGGGGAAACAAGGCCCAGGCTGTTTAGTGTGGGTTTTGTTTTGGATCTTTAAGACTGATATATGTGAATGACCCCTGTTCTGTGCCTTGAGCAAATGACCGTCTGGACTAAAACAAACTATTAAACTCTGACTGAAATCCTCCGGTACTATAAAAACGTTAAAAATGCCAGCAGCTCCTCACAGATATGTGTGTCCGTATGTCCTTTAGAAGGCCGTGATGTAACAGACTGCAAGAATAGAAATCCACATCCGAGTTGTTGGTCTGTAATACTGTCAGCCTAATGGTCATATGTACAGGGGTTGGACAATGAATCTGAAACACCTGTTATTTTAGTGTGGGGAGGTTTCATGGCTAAATTGGAGCAGCCTGGTGGCCAATCTTCATTAATTGCACATTGCACCAGTAAGAGCAGAGTGTGAAGGTTCAATTAGCAGGTAAGAGCACAGTTTTCTCAAAATGTGCAATGAACACAACATTATAGGTGACACCAGGTTAAGAGGACAAAAGTGTTGGTGCACGTCTTGGACAACAAGTCTTTGTGATGTATCAAACCCGCAGTATCCAGAATTGTCTAGCACCACCAAGAAGGACCAACCACATCAACAGGATTAACTGTGGGCCTTAAGAGAAGCTGTCTGAAAGGGATGTTCGGGTGATAACCTGGATTGTATGCAAACAATGTCATTCCCAAGACGAATTGACTCTGTATTGGCTGCAAAAGGAGGCCCTAGTACACCATACTAATAAATAATTGTGGTCTAAAACCAGGTGTTTGGTTTTATTTAATCCAGCATATTGTGTGTGTATATATATATATATATATATATATATATATATATATATATATATATATATATATATATATATATATATACACATATATACACCACACACACACACACACACACACACACACACATTATATATATATATATATATATATATATATACACACACATATATACACACACACACACATATATATACACACACACACACACACACACACACACTGCTGCTGCGCTGTCTCTGAATCACCCACGCACTCCTGATCAGGCAGAGAAATTGAGTTTTTTTGTAGCTTCCCCCCACTTCCATCATAAGTGGAGGACATTCTGTCACGGTGTAATGAAAAAGTAATCTCAGTTGTTATTCAACAAGCTGTGTTTTATCCATCCACATGAAAAATTGAGTTCTCAAAAATCTCCACCCTGGAGAGCATTTTCAAAAACCTCTGTTTTCAATCACCTAAAATGCTGCACTTGTGTGTACAAGATGCCATAATGCAGAACTAACCTGGAATTCTCTATGACCAAAATAAATGGATTATTCTAAAATCTCTGCTACTCACCCTCAATCTCTGCCTGTACCAAACAAAGGTGCTCAAAATCTGTAATATTTTATCCCATGTCATTTTTTCCTATCAGCATTGGCAAAATTCACAGTCTACAGGACATTCTCACCGGAATTATGGCCGAAAGACATATCTGGGTAAAGGCCTTGTGTGCCACTCTGCTCCATATGTTCATGGTATGCAGTTCCCTGCAGAGTGTTCTTTCAGAAATTGGTTGTGATGGATCTGTGTTGACCAGAAGCAATTCTTGCCTGGTAGTGATTTTCATTTTTGGCTGTGAAACATGCCATCCCTGCCCATCTGTTTCATTTTCAGCCACAATTCTGAGGAGAATTTTGTGTCTACTGCTGGTAGACTCATATGACTGTACACCTCAATGCACCGGCAAATCCAACTAACTATTTCACACGATGGCCGTTGGCACCCCCAAATGCAATCACTACTTTCTGTGAATCATAACATCTGCTTTGTGTCTCATTTTCCAAACATCGAATGAGACATTCACTGCACTGTACAACATCTCATTATATGAACTTTGTTACACACCACACAGGTATATTCTTTACTAAGCCCTTTTTACGTGGTTGTAAAGTAGCCATTTATGACACCAGCAAATTTGTTCCCTTTCAAAAACAATATAAACGGTAGATCCAAGGCCTACCTGGGATCACTGGACACAAGGGAGGAACATGCCCTGGACAAGGCGCCAATCATTGCAGCCCCTTTCACACACACGGGCAATTCAGCATTTCCAATTCACCTACCATGTGCATGCATTGAGTACCACATCAGGACGGGAACAGAGACAGAACAGAAACAACACACAGACAGTGGCTCAAGGGGACAAACCTGGACTGTGTTGAGGTATTGCAGAGTGATGTACCACAGCTGAGAAGCTGTGTCCAGTAGGAGGAACTGAAATCCAGCGGACGTGATGCACGGCGCTTCACCAGCCTCACTTTAAATGCAAAAGGATAGATCAGTATGGAAGTACAATACATGACTTGACATTGTTCGACTGGCTTGACATGGTTCAGCAGAAACCTGTGAAGTGTAGTAGCGTGCACTACCTCTTCATAAGGCCAGCTTGTATGAGGAGTTGAGCCAGGTCCTGGCTGACCGCTGCACTGGGGGAACCCACCATAAAGTGTAGGATCACCTCCCAGCGCTCCATGGCGTAACGGTCCAGGCTGTCTACATCTCGTGCATGTCGATCAGGACCTAGACTGCTGCCTTCATCTGCCCATGCCTTACCACTGCCGGACAAGGATGGGTGGAGGAGACGGAGAAAAGGAAAACAGAACAATAAAAAAGATTTTTTACAAACTGAGTACGGAGGTGATGTCACAGCTGGCGGGAGTCACTGCAGTCACGCTCACTGAGTGGCAGGGCTAGAAATTGGGAAACAACTGTTGAGCAACTGACTGTACAAACTGATTCAGCAGAAATTCAGACTATTTTTAACAGATGACTTAAAGCTAATATAGCAAATGGATTACTGCAAATCACTGAACTTGGATTTGCAGTTAGCTAGCTAGCATTTTGTGGTTAGCTAGCTCCCATGTCAGTTTTGCTGGATTTATATGCAAAATCATACCTTGAAATGTTAAATATTTAGCATCTTCATTTGCATTTACAGTATTTTCTGGACTATAAGCCGCAACTTTTTTTCCACGCTTTAAACCATGCGGCTTATAATGAGGTGCAGATTTTTCTTCGTATACATGTTATTTTCCAGGTCTTTTTGTTTTTTAAACTTATATTCCGGTGCGGCTTATAGTCCAAAAAATACGGTATATGCTGCGGAGCTGTAAAGATGTCCACGATAGTTCATTTGTATTTGCATTTAGAAAAAAAAAAAAGTTGTGTTTGATGTTCATTTAAAAAAATAAACTGCTTTACTTAAACAACCCTGACTTTAAGCTGAACCAACACTCTTACCCGCCAAGCAGTGCTATTCTCAGGTTGTCTTTAAACACAGGGTTGAGAACAATGCCCTGGAGGCCCCCCTGCAGCTGCTGGTTATGCCACAGTCTGAGCCCAGTCAGCACCGACACACACTGGTCATGATCCCTGTGAAAGAGTCAGAAGACGTACGTTGTCCATTGGGGAGAAAGACGAGAAGTTTGGATCTTCTTCGCGATTACATATGAATGTACATAGACTCACTTCTGGCTGTCCTTTCTGACCCACAAGGCCACTGCTGCCTGCGGTAACGGGTGATCCAAGAACAGCATGCGCATCACATAATTCTTGGCCAGGGATGGGAGCTCTCTGTAAATAAATAAAGAGTGTAAAATACAATATTGATTTAAAGTGCATAATGTTTCATACTTATAAAAATGAACTGCATATTTTGAGAAACAAAAAATTAAGAGTAATGAAAGCTATTTAACAACCTGCCATCTCTGTTAACGTAATAATCATTTTTGTTGATTAATTCCTCATCTTTTATCCAGCCTAGTCAGTCACTGATGGTCACTGCAATAAATTTAAGATTGAACACTAAATCTACACACATTTAAGTTGATTTTGGGACAGGTCTGCATACCACATTCATAGGACACAATGTAAAACATATTTTAACTAGAAAGTGCTGTTTGTGAACCACTGTCTGTTTTTCTTCATGATTTTAAACTAAAACTGCGATCACTGCCACAAGTTTTAAAACAAGATAAACCCATCCGGAAATATCAGCGATTAGCAGCCTCATTGTAGTTTGTGTAGGGGCACCTGTCATCAGGCAGTCCAGAAAGGTCCCCAGTTTCAGACCACTTGGGACCACTTGGGAGGTTACCCTTGTGTCCTTAGCCAATAGATTTGAGTAAATTGGGAATTCCTTGGAATTTCCACCAGTCCGTTGGCGAAGGGAGAGGGAAGAATTGAGCAAGTGGCCGATATTTGGACCGACCATGTGTGATCATTGTGTCTGTGCGATAATTCAACCTCAATGCATTAATGCTATGTTTTGTTGTTCACCGTTTAACGTGAATTTTCAAATGACGATTAATTTGTCTGTTAATAGAAGCAGATCTATGTTTAAATTTATAACACTGAGAGACAACCTTGTTCAGAAGGACTTACAGAAGTGCTCTGTTGATGACTGTCATGAGTCTTTGTTCTGATTTTAGCTTGAGTTTAAATATATCCCTTAGTCAGTGTTGATGCCTAGTAACAGAGACACCGTGCATAGATGCATCCATAAAAATGACCCTTAATTAAGTAACATTAGCAAGGATTCTACTATTTTTATGAGTCAAATGGCCCATTTTCAGTACTATGAAGTGCCCTTTTCAGTGGCACTGACATTAGAAATGTGACTCTGTTTTCTGCAATTCTGCATACATTTGATAAAGATAACCAGTTGAACAAAATATGCATTTTAATTCTCTTAGACAAAAACGTTTCTAATGAATTTGACCCCCACCAATCTACTTTGAGATGAAACACTAACGACACCACTGTCATTCACCGATATGGTCCCCGCAAGTAATATTATAGGACGTCAAAAGAGCCCCCTTACATCTAAAGACCTATAGCCCCCCCTGGAATTGAGTAATATGAATTTTTATGACTCCACTATCAGATAAACACTTACGAGGAATGTGTATGTGGTATGGAAGTAAAGAGGGTGCCACTACTTTCCAAACAGAAAGCTACTGCCCAGCTTAAATTCAAGACCACTTCGGTGAGCCAGAAATCTATTTGAAAAATATTCGCATTGTTTGGCGGAAAAAATAACTCTGGTTCCAGCATCAGAACCTCAACCCAACTGTTAAGCATGGGGTGGCAGCATCAAGGTCTGGCTCCTCACATCTCACATGGCTTGTCATTGAATGGCCAAATATCTTTCCTTGGACTGAAGCTTAAGTAGGTCATGTAAACAGCAATAGGTCAAAGTTCCCTCAACACTTTGCATGATTGATCACAGTTAACAAACACTTGATTAAAAGGATTACAGCACAAGTCTTCACATATGCAGGGGTGCGCAGGTGCGCATGCGTGGTCAAAATTAATGTTGCGCGGCATTCAATACAACGAGAATCGCGCAACATTAATTTTGACTACGCATGCGCACCTGTGCACCACGTATGTGCAACCCTGCACATATGGTTTCTGACAAAGAATGTTGGATAATTTTGATCAATTAATAAATACAAAAACTATTTTTGTGCCAATGTTATGCCAATGTTAAGGGTTATGAGCCTTCACGTCAACACAAAAAAAATCTTATTTCTATAGTTACTTACTGCTTACTTTAGTTTTCACCATGAACGCTGTTCCTGAAGTCTAAACTCTTATGGTTAATATACAACTCAATATGACCTTGGTTGAGTTAGACAGCACCAAAAATATGTTTGGGGTGCTCAAATATTCAGTGACAGTTAATAGACTGTTTATGAACACTGTACTCTCACACTTAAATGAATTCATAGATCACTGCTGTCCAATGAAATCTACATTTCCTTTTTCTCCATTTTTAGTGTTCTACAATTCTAACTGTTCTGGAAACTGTGTAAATAATTACAAAAATTACTGTATTTTCCGAACTATAAGCCACTACTTTTTTCCCAAGCTTTAAACCATGCAGCTTATAATGAGGTGCAGCTTTTTCTTCTTATACATGTTATTTTCCAGTTTGTTTGTTTTTTTACTTTGCGGGTGTGGCTTATATTCTGGTGTGGCTTATAGTCCGGAAAATACGGTATATAAAAATTATTATAAAAAATATTTAAAATGCCTAAAATAAATTTTATATTAACTTCCATTAAAAATTAAAAAGGTTCTTGGCTTCTCCTGTACAGCTGCTGTTTTGGATACACTTTTTTTTATTGGAAAGCAATGATATTCAGTCATCTTGAAATGTAGTGTTATCTTTCACAGGGTGTTTTTAAGAGACTTCTGACCAGCACACTGAGGCAGTTTCATGCAGAATAGTTTAAATGCAATATAGGCACATTTCTGCATAGATCAGTGGTTCTCCAGGCCCAGGTTGAGAACCACTAATTTATGCAGAAATGTGCCTATATTACATTACGTTCTACTGGTTTTTGAGTTTTCCCTAAAGCACACCTGAACCATCTAATGAGCCTGTGTTTCTAACTGGGTGTGTGATCACAGGAAAGCACTAAAACAAGCAGGGCAGTGGTTTGGAGAGGTTTATCTTAAATATAGCACTGACCATGTTATTTACACTGACCATGTTATTTACACTCAGAGACCTGAATCATTCATTAATGCAGTTTTATAATTCAGTACACTCAGCCCTAACCTTAGCTCCTGAAAACACACGATGACTGTATTACATGTGTTTACTCACCTGTAAACAGCCAGGCATGTTGCTGGATGATTGTAGAGTCTGTCAAGGATGTCAGGGCTCAGTTCCCTCAAGTACTCATGGAGGTTTTTGCACTGCAGTTGTACTCTCAGCTTCATGTTTACAGAGGAACCCACTGGACACAAAACCAAGAAACACGGCTAGAACTCACTTTTCATTCAGTCCAACACAGAGTAACATCTCACAACTGCCTGCAGAGTTGTGTCTGTGCTGCACCAGCAGCTCTGAAGCAGCAGCAGTCCTGAATCAGAACTGAATCGGAACCGAAGCAGAACTGAATCAGAACTGAAGCAAAACTGATGCAGATCTGAATCAGAAATGAATTGGAACCGAAGCAGAACTGAATCAGAACTGAAGCAAAACTGAAGCAAAACTGAATCGGAACTGAAGAAGAACTGATGCGGAACTGAATCAGAAATGAGGCGGACCGGAATTGGAGCTGAATCGGAACTGAATCGGACCCGAATCGGAACTGAAGCGGAACTATATCGGAACTGAAGCGGAACTAAATCGGAACTGAATTGGAATTGGATCGGAACTGAAGCAGAAATGAATCAGTAGTCCCGTTGAACGAGGACAATCTGAGATGAAGCTCTTCTCAAACTGCGGTTCTTTAACGGTCACCTCATTACCTGCATGTGTTTGTATCTCTTACCTTATATGAAGACGTTAGAAGAGGAAGTTTACAGTACAGAACATTAGCACGCTGCTGCTATTGTACCGCTGAACAGAAAGCCATGTTGGAACGACCACGTGATGCACAGAACGGACTGCTGTGATTGGCTGAAACACAGCTCGACTGAACCTGAGCAGAACATCAATGATCTTCACGTCTTAATGTCAAGAATTACCACTTATCTCCATCTCTTTCGCTCTCTCTCTCTCTTTATATTTATCCACACACACACACACAAATATTGTAATATATATTAATTCAAACTATACCACTAACACCTTAGCAACCACGTAGTAACACCTTAGAAACTGACTTCTATACAATACCAACAACTGTACCAAAGCAAAACACCTTGGCAACCAAACCCTGTACCATAGTAACACCTTAGCAACCACCTAGCAACACCAACACCATAGCAACCAACATAAATCAGCAACACTGCTGAGCTGCAACAACACTGCAGTCACTGCACTCTGGTTAATAACTATTAGTTACATTTGTTGTACATTTGTTCATTTTTACATCATTTTCAATCTTCCTAAACCCATTACAATACATTAGTCATTTAAGACTCTTAAGCTCTGTTCTGAATGACTGCCATCTACTTCCCTTTTAAAAAGCAGGCTGAAAAAGGCTGAAACACTCAACAGGCTTGACTAAACTGATATAGCAGGAAAACACACTACAATAAAATCAGAACAAACACTGCCAGACATCTCTTCATCACACTTTGAAACCTTTTACATAAAATGTCTTTCACAGGGACAGGCAATCCTGGTCAAGGCATGTTGCTGGATGGTTGTAGTCTGTGGAGGATGTAGGGCAGGGGGTTTGGAACTCCAGATTCCTAGTTTTGTGCTTTTGTCAGCCAAACACAGCTTATTACAGGGTGCAATTGGTAGTATTGAGCAGGGACATCAGCAAACTGCTGGACTCTGGCCCTTGGTTCCCTCAGCATACCTGATTCAACTCATCTGTTATTTGCCAGGTTTACTGGGTCTGTAAGAGCAGGGAAAACAATAAACTGTGCAGGCACTTCAGGAGCATGCCTCTTGTCCATTAAACTTTTTCTTCCCAAAAGACCATGAGAGAGGCTCTTAACATTATATATTACTCCCATATAGTTCACCTTAAATCAGCCTCACTAAAGGCTCTGGGTTCTCTACTTCAACTGACTGAGCTAATAAATCTCCCTACAGTTGATTTACGCAGTGAAGTCGGACAGATCTTTTCACCCCTATACACAATTTAAACATAGCATTTTAGCCTCTGAAGCATAATGTCAGAGCAACCTTCAGGTGTATTTATTAATTTATTAATGCTGCTGCTGTTTGCTTTGACGTGAACTCGCCTCTTATACTTGAGAATACTGAATGCAAGGTTACAATTACTGCAAGCTTTTAAAGCAGATACAGACAGAAACATGAAGGTGAAAAAGGCAGACAACTTTTGTACACTTTTTATTACTCTAAAATTTTAATTTTGAGTATACTGCAAAAATGTCCATATCCTTCAAATGAATATACAGCTGTTTCTCCATTCAATTCCAGTACACAGTACTGGATTCATTTTGATGGCCAATGATATAAAACAAGACAGGCAATCCAAACATCTCTCATGAATCTTCCTTTTCTTGATGCCTGCAAGGAAACAATGAAATGAGAAAGCAATTAGTATTCCTAGTATTTCTAGGCAGAAAAACTATTTTGTCTCAGTCATGTTAATAGCATTACAAAATGAAACTGTAATACAGAGGTATATTATTGATTTATTATAGATTTGTGAAGGGAAAAAAACTATATAAAATCTGCTAAATCAATGTAGCAAACAACAGGTGTCATTAAGAAGCCACCTTACCTGCAGTGAATACATGTGAAAAACACTGTCTGTCCTTCATCTGCTGATCTCATCTGTCTTGTATGGTATACCATTCCTTCTTTATTGCAGCGTGAGCACCTTCTGTCCACCTGGTGGAGGATTTGAAAAGAATTCGAATAATATTATCAAGTGCTCATATTCACTAATGCATCTCAAATCAACTTCCCAAGTGGTTGTCTATTCAATGGTATTGGTAGTGGTGAGGTTACTCACCACAGGGCCTTTTAGTTCAGACCCCTCCTCATTGTCTGCAGTAGAAGAGCTCTGCACTAATGGATTAAACACCACTGAAGATTTGATAACTTGCCCGGCAAATTCTGAAGAGACAAAAAAGTGTAAACATGACATTACTTAGGTGGTGGTCTAGGTGGTACTGGTACATGTGTATACAGCACAGCAGAATTCAAGCTTTTTCATATACACCAGTCATTGCTAGGTTAAGTCTAGAGTAAGTTCACCCCTCCAAAATATTCAGTCGAGCTGTGTATCAACAAAACAACTAAACTCTCTAATTGTACACCAGCAATGTGCATGTCATTGTTTCTATTAAAGTGGCCTCAGAGTATATCTGAAATCTTCAAGATCAAATAAAATCTCACCACGGACAGGGATGTTAAATGAGCACCGAGGACATGTAATGAAATCCTGAATCCCGGGGATTGGCAGAATACTCCCACATTCAGGACAGAAGTTTATATCTCCTTGGAAGCCTGACATGGTTCTAGATCAAAAGGGGGGAAACAAATAATATCACAATTAAAGGTTTTTATTACGGTATTATTTAATATTTAGCACTTTATGTATATCAGCACCTACTATTAACTTTTATTTAAACATTTTCTACCTAAATGTGAGATTTATTGATGATACAGAGTTACTAATATTAACACATCAGCAATACTGAAGCATGCAAATACTCACAGAAATATCAAACAAATATAGTTATAGAAATGAGAAGTGTTAGATAAGTAAAAAAATGTAGTGATGTATAAATGCATGTTTGCTACTTTAAGTTATTCACATCTGTTTTTCGACATTGCATACATTCACTATAATATACAGTATGCTTTCTTAAACCATAAACACCTGGATTTTTTTTTTTTGCATACTATAAGGGGTACTTAATCCTAATCCTGGAAATCTACCCTAGAGAATGTGGCCATGAGAATGGGTAACCCAACCAGGATCCTGGAGGTTCTGCCCATCGGATCCATCTTGGACACTCATGTCAATGCCCACCAGGGTCCCTAATGGGGCAAGGAGGGGTGGCGTCTGGGTTGTACATTTCAAATGGGGTCTGGACAAGCCCAACAAGGTTCCAGTAACACTCAAGAGTCCACTCTCACATTCCACCCATGTGATGTGAATATTACACACATGGTTATTACAACAGCATCACAGACGATCTCTGTTTACCACACTTTAAAACAGATACTGGTCAGTTATCTAGATAAATAAGCTACAGGAGTATGATAGACATTTACCACTTCATGTGGGATGACAAGCTGTTTTTGTTATTTAGACACCAAACAAGAAGACTAGAAGAAGATCTATCCAGCTTTCACCTTTAGAAGCAGCACATACGCAGAGATGTGTTTTACCTGTTCTCTGTCCAGCGTTGATAAAGAACCCAACTAACTCTTTCCCAACACCAACACCCACACAGCTCTACCTCTCTCCCCCTCTTTCACTAAAGAGATACAACACACAAGTTTAAAATCAGCCGCCATACTACCCAGTAGGATTAACCGTTCCACCTTAAATATTACAGCAGTTCCGTCCGTGCGCCTGAACCGCCGCCACTGCGTAACTACGGCACAATTTAAGGTGGACCGAATTCGCAAAACACGTGTTAACCAAATAACAGAGCCCACATTTCTGCCACCTTCAAACCTACCAGTTGGAAAGGGGTCGTTGACGCAGGCGGGGCAGTAAACCGCAGAGGTTAAGGCACAGAGCGGGGAAACACGTCCTCTAGGGCTGAGCTCCGCGCAGGCTCTGCGGCAGCCACCTATCCGCCCGAGGTCCTTCGTCTGCAAGCCAATGACGTGAAGGAGAGCAGCGAGCAGGAGAAACATACACACACACAGGAGTTTAAGTGGAGGAAAACGAGGGAAAGGTGGGTTTATTGTTGGTAAAGTGAGAGTAAGTGAGAGCAGCCTGGGCTGGGGACGTGTGTGTCTCAGTGTGGACTGCAGCAGGGCTTTTGAGCAGCTCTGTAAACAAACGCTCCAGCTGTGATTACACACAAACATCTGCTCTCTCTGTGTGTGTGTGTGTGTGTGTGTGTGTGTGTGTGTCTGTCTGTCTGTCTGTCTGTCTGTCACAGACAGACACACATGCATAGCTAGTCAGATAGATAGATAGATAGATAGATAGATAGACTGACAGACAGATACATAGGTATACAGACAGACAGACAGAGGCATAGGTATACAGATAGATATAGAGACAGATGGATACATAGAATGAACTTTATTCAGCCCTTGCGAGGGTTCCCTAAGGGAAATTATGGTTCCATAGTATCATGAATACAGTAGATAGAGAAGAAAATATAAATAATAATAATAATAATAATAATAATAATAATAATAATAATATATTGGTACAACACTATAGAAATATAAAGTATATATATATATATATATATATATATATATATATATATATATATATTAGAATATACAATATAGAGAGTATATGAAAAGTCCCATAGGAGGAAGTATTGCACTTGTTTGACTATTCATTCACTATGTAAAGTTTTAATGCATAATAATGCAATTAAAGCCTGGATAAGGTTTTTGTACTCTGCGTTTATTTGAGATGGAAATCTGTTTTATTATGGATGACTATGTAAGCAGTCACTGGCATTTAATTGGCAGTATTTATTATTTTATCATTGCCATAAAAATCAGCTTGGTTGAGCATAAGGTTAACTGAAGTAGAAATTTGGGTCAGTGTTTCTGTTGGCAGTCTGCAGGGTTTTGTCTTTTTGAGGCTTTGCCAGTTTTTTCACATGTAAACATAACTTATTGTGCAGTTGCAGTTGAGGCTGTGAGTACAATAATCAAAATCAGGTGAATTTAACTGAAATAAATAAAATCCAAATAGCAAATGTATATTAAAAGCTTTAATAGCTTTTAAACTGCCATCTGAATCAAACCCTGGGGATTTGTGCTTTCTGTATCTGGATTTTCCACTTTTACATTGTCATTAATACATTAATAATGTGCAGCATAACATGAGGTTCTGTCTAACATTTTATATCAAAATTGAGTTATTTACATATTTTTATTCTGTGAGAATTTTCTTATTGACATTGTGAGTTATTTTTTTAATTCTATGCATTTTAGACTCTTAATCTAGGAATCAGAAATTGGATCCATCTTGGCCACTCATGTCAATGCCCAACAGTGTCCCTGATGGGGCATGTAGAGGGTGCAATCTGGGTTGTACACTGCACATGGGGTTTGGTCAAGCACAGCAAGGTTCCAGTAACAACACTCAGAGTCCACTCTCACATACCACCCATGTGACAAGTGCAAGACACATGTCACACTCCTGATTAAGGGAGATATGAATATTAGAGCCAGGTGTGTTGGATCTGATCTTCAGGGTGGCAGGAAAGTCTATAGTATTACAGAGGATCTCTATTTACCACACTTAAAAACAGCTACTATAGTCAGTTATCTAGATAAATAAGCTCCAGTAGTATGGTAGATATTTACCCCTTCATGTGGGATGACAAGTTGTTTTTATTCATTTTTATTTAGACATCAAACAAAAAGACTAGAAGAACAATTTATTTATTGACATTATATGAGTTATTTTTTTCAATTATATGCGTTTTAGTTTCTGTTCCCATCGTTTCTGTTCCCATATGTCCTAATGGGCCCTAATGGGCTTGGGTAATTGGAACTTCCAAATTGGATAAAAAAATAATTTGATCACTAGTGGTGATATTAGTATCTATTTATTATTTTTGATGATTATTCACAAAGAAGACCCTGACAGAACCCTATCATACTGGCACAGTAATCCTCAGAATTTTCCCAAGTAAAAACTAGAACAACCTTTTGGACAAAACAATTATGGCAAAATATTGTATAGAAATATATGTGTATCAGGCTCGTCACTTACTGGAACAGATCTGCAGCAGAATGTGATATATGCAGTAGTTAAAACATCTGCAAATATTTCATTTTATTTAATTTTTATAGTACAAATGTGATCTTTAGTGCTGCGTAGCATGAAATAACATTTGTCCTCATAGAAATCTTCTGTTTATGTCTGCTGATGTGAGTTATCTCTATCACAGTGATGTGTATTTTAACAATATGTAGTTAAAATACACATTGCTCTGCACATTTTAGAGGATTCCCTGCTTTAACACACCCCTACAACTCAGAAAGGGCTTGTTAATGAGCTGATTAGTGGAATCAAGTCTGCTGGGATCAAGTAATCCTCTCAGTTTGAGAAAAGTTGGTTTAGCCAGTGGTGTCATGCTGATGTTCATGTACATCTGTTTTAATATGGGTGGCTATGTAAGCAGTCACTGTATAGTGTATATATAGTATCAGTAATTATTATTTCATCATTGCCATAAAAATAAACTTTGTTGAGCATAAGGTAAACTAAAATATTTTTTTACTTAGGTTTTAATATAGGGTCAGTGTTACTGTTGGCAATCTGTAGTGTTTTTGTTTTTTTTAAAGTAAATAACTAAGATCAGAAAAGCTTTAATAGCTTTTTTTGCTGTTAGAATGATTGAGGGAGACGAGTAAACCGAGCTTTTTCTTTTTGTTGATTCTGATTTTCCAGAATGACTGAAAACGATGTGGAGAACGAGCTGTTAGACTATGAAGAGGATGAAGTGGATGCAGCAGGTGGTGCCGGGGACGGAGCACTTACTGGCGATAGTGGTGCGATGACCATAAGAAAGGAGGGGGTCAAAGGCTCCTATGTGTCGATCCACTCTTCAGGGTTCAGGGACTTCCTTCTAAAGCCTGAGCTTCTGAGGGCCATTGTGGACTGTGGCTTTGAGCATCCGTCTGAAGGTGAGGGGGATGAAAGGTGTCTTTAGTCAATGTTAGAGTGATAGAGTTCCACCTGCTGTGCAAGCTCAGGTCCAAAAACCCAAGCAAGGCAGACTAGTCTTGAGGGAAATGTTGGTGTACTGAAGTTTGTTTATAGCTGTGCATCTTTCCAGATGGCTTTCTCAAGCACAAGGGGGTACCTAATTAAGACTCCCAGGCAATAACACTCTCAGACTGTAAGATAGACTGCAGTATTTTGCACTGTGTTTTATTTGGTTGGGCTTTATTATGAAGCTGAGAATTGAGATTTAGGAGGTGCCAAAATATGCAAATTTGTAAGTGGGCAATATAACATAAATATCACAATGCTTGGAGACATTTTTATGAGACACAGTATTTTGGCTTGATAAGTGATAAAGAATAAGTGAGCATTTGTGTTGTTTTTTTGTTAAACCTGTAGTGTCTTGTCAATTTGTGATAATTTTAGTAAGATACTGATATTGCCCAAAATTAGGAGCAAATTTGTTGGGGTGAATAATTACAGTACCATGATTTATCATTGATATTATGGGGAGAAAATTCTAAAGGAAAATGTCATGAATTTCAAGAGAATGTGGGTCATACAGCAGGACAAGGACACTGACCAAACAAGTGGTTCTGCCACTTGGTTAAAGAAGAATACATTTTATGTTATGGAATAACTAAGTCTTAATCTTAATCTATTGTTGTGGAATGACCTGAAGCAATTCATGAAAGGAAACCCACTAGCATCACTGTTTTGGGCTGAAAAAGAAAATCCAAACTGATATGCAGAACATCAGAAATGTGTAGTTGCATTGCAGTTATTGCTTCATAAGCAGGTCACATACTTTTGGCACAGGAAATTGATTTTGGATCATTTTCACCAATAAATAAATAACCAAGTTTAATATTTTTGTTTGATTTGGTTCTCCTTATCTGCTTTAAGGATTTGATTAAGTTTTAGGTCAAATTTATGCAGAAATATAGAACATTCTAAAGCTTTCACACACTTTCAGAACAGTTATCAAAGAAGTTCATTCTCTTTTCACAGACAAATCAAATCAATTCACATGAAATAGTACAACTGTATGAAAACAGTGAAACATATTTGGTGACCCTTCATCTGGCTTTGTAAATCAGGCTGGTTCCCTTTGCAAATGTTTTGGATTTGCTTTGAATGTAAGATCAGAGCTGCATAAAATGTGCTCCTCTTATTGCTTACAGTCCAACATGAGTGCATTCCTCAAGCCATTTTGGGAATGGATGTGTTATGCCAGGCCAAGTCTGGTATGGGGAAGACGGCTGTGTTCGTGTTGGCTACCCTACAGCAGCTAGAGCCAGTGACGGGGCAGGTAAAACTGAAATTTTTCCAACAGAACAGTTTTCCGAATTTTTTTTAAATATATCACACAATAAGATATGAACAATGTCAGAAGGAATCTGTCATAAAGAAGCTTACAACGTTTAGTTTTTCATAATGTTGCTGATAGAAATCATACTAAAAAATGTAATACCTCTTGAAGCTCCCTGAGAGAAAATATTATAAAGAGGATAAACATGTTGCCTTATAAATTAATAGAATGGCATTATAAGTGAGAGTGTACAAAATTGATATATTGAAGTCATTTGTTTTGCAATACTTTAAAAAAATCTAATAATGGTGAATCATTAATCATTTACATACAGAGATTGATGGCAGATAGTATTTCATTGAGTGTTGTGTTTAAACCCCACCCATTAGTAAAGGTTTGGCTTTGTTTTCAGATCCCATTGGTGGGATTGTATAACAAGTAAATGTCTCTTTTATACAGATTTTAGGCAATTTTTTAAAATATGAATTAAATATTGGCAACATATTATCTTACTTGCAGTATCATAGTATATCACAATATATCAAATCATAACCCCTGTATTGTAATTTTTCATCATACTGCTCTGAATGTCTTTGTTTACATCCAAAGCACTGAATGACACATTTGAACAATCAGTGAAATGACTGAATCAATTATGTCCTGTGTAGGTATCAGTACTGGTAATGTGTCATACCCGAGAGCTGGCATTCCAGATTAGCAAGGAGTACGAGCGCTTCTCCAAGTACATGCCTGCTGTCAAGGTAGAATTTTTTTTTACATTTATATGTGTCTGCTTTCACCAGGTCTTGTACGTTCTGTAATGTGGACGTTCTGTAGTTATGAGTACTCACAGAGTGAATTTAGTACTTTGAAGGCTCAACAGCTGCTTCATTTTCTTCTCAATACACAGTTAATTGCTGGAGATGTAGTTGTTTTTGTTTTGTTGCTTTGCTTGTCTTTCTTTTTAATAATCTTCCTCCCTCTCTCCCCGAGGTGGCAGTGTTCTTTGGCGGTTTGTCTATTAAGAAGGATGAGGAGGTGTTGAAGAGAGAGAGCCCTCATGTGGTCGTGGGAACTCCTGGCCGCATCCTGGCCCTGTCTCGTAACAAGAGTCTTAACCTGCGCCACATCAAACATTTCATCCTGGATGAGTGTGACAAGATGTTGGAACAGCTTGGTGAGGGACATTTTATAAATGAAAGAAAAAAAGAAAGAGCAGTACACGCTAGGGATAGGGCATGAATGTATTATTTTCAAAGCCTCAAGAAATATTCATAATGAACAATGTGTGAAGAAGAAAATATACAAAGTGGATTTTTTTTGTTTTGTACAGTTTAGAAGTGAATTAAAAGAAGGAGCGCTTCACAAAACTTTGGGAAGATCAAGAGATTTGAGCTCTTTGAGTGCTTTCACCAAGGTCTCAGGCCTTAAATAGCTTATTAGGGCTATGGTTTATTCTCTGTCCTTGTTAGGAAAGGCCAGGTGAAGTAAATTTCAAATCTCTAAATACTCTTGACTCTTCAAACCTTGTCCAAACGATAAGCGGCCATGCATTCTAAGCTACTACCCAGCACCCAGAGTATGAAAATAATTGATTCCTACAAAGCAGAAGGTGGTTATAAGAAGATAGCAAAGCATTTTCAGGAAGCTGTTGCCTCACATTGGAATGCAATTAAGAAACAGTAGTTAACAGGAAAGGTGAAGGTGAAGTTAAAGTCTGGAAGACAAGAGTACCTCTCATAGGTTTGCTGGAAAGACTCATCAAACCCCAAGACCTGGAAGATTTAGCAGACTCTAGATTGGAGGTGCTCTGTTCTACTGTGCAGGGACACTTGTGCAAAAATGACCTTTGTGGAAGAGCCCTGTTTGATTGATGAGGTTAAACTAGAACTTTTTGGCTGCAATGGTCAAAGGTGTTTGGAGAACAAGGGTGTAGAATATGCTGAAAAATGACACCTCACCAACTGTTAAACATGGGAGTGGATGGATCCAATTAAGTACCAGCATATTCTGGAAACAATAACAGGTCTACGGCAATGTAATGATCCCAACCCTTAGAGCCCTAGCTATACAAGTTGTGTGTCTTTTGGTGAGTTTTTGACGATGCCTCTTTTTTTGTAATAACACATTAATTACATGAGTCACCTCCTCCATGATGATATCTTCATGGAAGGCCTTTGGATTCTTAAATATGCAATTACTTGATGCATACATATTATCAGAAGTTTAATATCTTAATGAAAGTGACCACGTGGTTATCAAAAAAATTCTTATTTTTGAATGTAGAGACTTGGAAACAGTAACAGGTCTACAGCTGTATAATGATCCTAAACAAACATGGTTTTACTGTGACCATCATGGAATTTTGGAATTCAGTAGTAGATGTCTTGTACAAGCAAGAATGGGATAAAATCCCCCAAACAAGAACAGAAAGACTAGCTTAGCTGTTTACAGTAACAGAGGTATTAAATACAGGTGCCCAAACCCTTGCATGGCACTGTATTAAGAAACAAAATTACGTACATATTTTTTCTATTTCACACAGCGCACTGCACTAAATCCAGTTAACCCGCCCTAATTATGCTGTCTCTGTAATGAAACATGCAGTTCATTAGTACTCTGAAATTACTGACTCTCACAAAAGCATATTTGGCATCAATCTCCCTTTAACAAAAACACAGCCACAGCTTGTGTTTGACAGTGGTTAACATTTATTCCTTTTTAAATATTGAATCTTAGATTCATGCTTTGAGTGTCTGCTTTTCAGGAAAAAAATTACACAATACACTGTGAACAGGTGTCCCAATACTTTTGTATACTTTCATTGTTATCTTCTGAAATCAAGGGTATAAAAATATATCTTGCTTTTGTTGGAAGAAATGACTCTACTGTCCAGCGAAGGCTTTCTACTAGATTTTGGAGCATTGCTGTGAGGATTTGATTGTATTCAGCAGCAAAAGCATAAGCTAAACCACCTCATGCCTAACTCCCCAACTCATCCCAAAAGTACTGGATGGGGCAACATCATTCCACAGAGCATAGTTCCACTGCTCCACAGCTCCACAGTGCTAGGGATTTCATACCCTTCTAGCCAATGACTGGCACAGTTCACAGTTCAAATTCCAAAATTTCAAAAGTTTGAAATTTATTTGCATAGTGCTTTTCCAACTGATATCACAGAGCAGCTTGACAGAAATCAAAAAATAAAAAGGTGAACAACACATGAACAAAGGATAAAGACACTGCCGTCCAACTGCTCCACCATCACAAACTTGAGTGATCACGTGAAGCAGCACCAACATCCCAGTTTACCATAAATCTCCATGTCCATCAACCCCTGCATCTGCAGCCTGTAACTAAGCTGAGACATTAACAACCAAATGCTACACTGAACAAGTGAGTTTTCAGCTTAAACTTGAAGATTGAGACTGTGTCTGAGTCCGGAACATTATCTGGTAGGTTATTTCAGAGCTGGGGGGCTTTGTAAGAAAAAGCTCTTTCCCCTGCTGAAGCCTTCTGAACTCTGTGAAACAGTTCATGTGTATCTGCTACAGAGAGTCCTATTATATATGGCTCCTCTACAGGGACTAAATAAGCTGGGTGTGCATTTGCACATCTGTGTCAGCAATGGGTGCAACTTAAAGTAGCTGAATGCTTTCATTAGAAGGGGTGTCCACAAACATTTGCACAGTGCATGTTGAAAATAATGTGATTATAATGTGGTGCTCCAGTGGTGCTCTTGTTATTACAGCAATTTCAAGATAATTCATTCTTTCACTGAAAAGTTATTTTTTTTGTGTGTGTAATTGGCTTTTCGTGCCAGATATCGCTGTGGAAGCTAAGAGGTTGCTGTGGCACTTTCTCTTTTGAGTCTTAATTATACAATACCGTGTAAAGGATTTAGTAAATACTTACTGCCCTGATAAGAAGCATTTTCATTCCAGTTTTTTTAGGTGCCTAAAACCTTTGCACAGTTCCGTAAACAGACGATTAAATAATACATGCAAAACAAAAGTGGCCCGATGGTCCTTTTTCTCCGGAAGATAAACTTAGTTTCAAAAGACAGAAAATCCTGTTTAAATATGACTGGCTGAAGCTTTAAATCCTGCTTTGTGAAACTGGCTCTTGAAGCTGTGTTTAGTTTACTGATCAAAGATTTGGTCAGATTTATCCACACATCCATTCCAGTCCTTTTAAACTGGAATTGGCTAATATCTGCTGTTTGTGCTTGTGTGTGTAGTATAAGGTTTCTTGTCACAAGTGATTCTGGCTTTCAAGTGTGTTCTCGCAGCTTTGTATACTAAAGGACGAAGTTATTGAACGTGGCATATTCATTTTTATGTGTAAAAGTGGAAAGAGATGCAGTGGTAAAATAAGGTGTTTGTTTGAGTGATGCCATGGATCCATATTTGGTTCCATAAAAAACGTTTGTAATCGAGATGCAAAAATGTGGGGAACCTTTAAATTGATACAGAATCATTACATCAAATCATGGTTCTTTAGACCTGTAGAAGGATCTTCACATTCATACATGGTTGTTGACAATACCAGAAATGGTTCTTCTATGGCATGCCCCAAAAGAACCTTTTGAAGTACCTTTTATATTTAGGAATGTGTATAAAGCATGCACTGTTCTCCAGGAGGATTATGATTTAATATCCTTAAACTGTGCTTTCTTGTTCTTGCTCCCTTCAGACATGCGTCGTGACGTCCAGGAGATTTTCCGCATGACCCCCCACGAGAAGCAGGTCATGATGTTCAGTGCTACCCTGAGCAAAGAAATCCGTCCTGTCTGCCGAAAGTTCATGCAAGATGTAATTACTCATCCTCTCCTTTTACAACGGCAACAGCTCTTCCCACTGACCCTCCCTTTAGCACAAGGCCCCGCCCTAAAAATCAGAAAGGGGTGACATTAGGGGAGGAGTCATGTCATGACTACGCTTGAGTTGTAGAATCTAGAGCGAAAAGGCCAGTCATTCTGCCTGTGCTAACAACAGGCTGTTAGCTAACAGGGCACACTGTAAATACCTTAAATCCCTACTTTGGCTGGCAGTGCCACAGTCACAGTTGGCACACTGTAGCCTTTTTGCATTTGGCAGAGAACGGAGAACGGCTCATAGATAATAGACCATCCATCCAGTCCATTCTGCTGCAAAAACAAATAGGGATCACTTCCAGAAAACGTTCTGCCTTGCTCATATTTTTTTTATAGAAAAACCTATGTGGACAACAGAACACAGCTAACTCCAAAGCCTAGGATTCTGGGAGCTCTTAGATTTGACAAATTACCTTCAAATTAGTGAGTAGTACATTGTACAATAATTGGGAACCAGAGGAAGGGCTGTAATTACCATCTTCAGAAACAGTCGTTTTTGACGCACTCCAGTACTTGCATTTGTGGGAGGTTTTTATTTTTGCAGGCCAGAGGAATGGGGATAATTAGGCTAACAAAAGGGCCCAAACAAATGTCTGTGATTTTCAAATGGATTTGAAAGGAAAGATAGAAATCAGGGGCTTGAGAGCATAAGCAAGTCCTAATGAAACCCTGACGTGCTGGGGGAAAAACAATGCAGGACTACTTCCAGTTTTCCATTGTTCCCTCTTTTCTTTTTATTGTCAGTTTATTAAGGTGGCTGGCGGCCCTGTCAGCCTGGAGCTTAGTGCCCACAAATCCTCCTGTCCTTTCATTAACGCAAACCCCAGGTGGATCTGCATGAGGTTAGCAGGCAATAGTCGAGGGCTCCTGAGTGCAGAGTGGAGCTAATTAAGTAAAACACAAATTATACCCAAAACAAACAAAGGAGGCAAAGTTAAATAGGGCCGGCAGGGAAAACGGAACTCAGCAGGCTTTGCTATTAATTCCCTTCTCAACAAAGAAGACAGTGCAATTAAATCATTCTTGTTTAGTCTTTTTGAGTCAAAATCTGCTCCAGAAAAAGCCACAGAGGCAGCAGCTCAATGCCAGATGTCTGTAGATGGACGAATGTTTCTTGAAGGCTTTCGCCAAATCACAGATCCAGCAGTGCCTCATCTGTGCAAAGAGAAGCGATAAGCTACAGAGGAGGTTTGAATCAGAAGATAAAGAGTGCGCGGGTGTGAGGAGAGGGCAGTGTGAGGGAGGCTTAAGATGCGGAAGAAGTCGCGGGAAGGATAAGATGAAGAAGAAAGTTGGAGGAAAGAGGAGAGACGCGCGGGTTGTAGGCCAAGACTCCCGTAGTAACAAAAATAACAGAGAGAGAAGGTAACTCTTCCATGGAAATCAGTCTTCATGAAGTACTAAAAGAACCACGGTCCAGTTCAAAGGAAACCATCTACATCTGTACCTTGGCTGTGCATCATCTAACATATTCAAAGCTGTTGTTCATCATCTGACGTAGTTCAAGCCGTAGTTCATCATCTGACGTAGTTGCTTGGAAAGGCCTAGACGCAGCTAACAGGGACAGGCTTGTAAGACGATGCATCCCATAGTCTATACTGACAGAATAGACCAGGGTCTGGATTCTCAAAACACAGGCCAGTATAACACATTTATAGCCAATGAGCTGCAGTTATGTCTTGTGATTCAGTCTTAGAAGGTGAAGTATTGTCACCATATTGTCACATATGCAGTCTTTACTAGTGGGCGTGACTGTACTGAAGGCTAGGACCATCTCTGAGCATCCCAGGCAGGATAAGACCAGAAGTCGGTCATCATTTCTGAACTGTGACATTAAGAGGACATGCTTGCTCGCTCGCTATAAATCATATACTTATATAAAAAAGCTGTAAAGTCATCAATACGTGGAAAACAATATTTGTAGGATACAATAACACTGATTTGCCTTATAGGAGAAATGAAATGGGAGAAAGATGTTTTAATGTTATTTATCAAACCATCTCATCAATAACATTGATTACAATTGGTACAACTGAGCCCATCAGACAATCAGATTTCAAGGATACATTTTCTGCATGGCCCACCTCAGTCCTTCCCTTGCTTGGCTATACTGATCTCAGTCATGTTCAGTCACAGAGCGAACACTGAGCACCTTTGGATAAGGAGGATATCAAATTTGAGGTGAGGTCTTAGACAGAAAGCATTGTGCTCCTGTCAGGACAGATGGAGTATTTCTGACAGGCAGTGAGTCGGCTGATGAAACGCGGCTTTCACTGCAAGGCTTCTGCAGGTAAGTGGAGCAGTGTGCATTCAATGATGGAGGCTGACTGTGGGATTTGAATGTTCGTTAGTGTCCGTGTCAGGCCACATCTGGTCCTCTACTACCTTGACGGATTACGCAGAGCATTGTTCCTCCTTGAATGCACACTCTTGAAGAGTTGAGAGTGAGTGTTGGTGTGGGTGTAGTGATAATACGCTCATTGACAAAAAATATGCAGCAAGAAGGTGGTGCTGGAATCAGAAATACTTTACTAATCGCAGAAAGAACATTTCAAATCCCAGAGGGAAATTGCAGTTGCACTGAAACTTCATGTCTGGATATAATGATATATATATGCAAGTGATTACAATGTTAAAGTAAAAGGATAAGTTTCTTGAGGCCTGGATACAAGATGAGATATGTTTGGGCATGGAGGGATATGGGTTCCATATGGCATCTTGCCATCTTGCACATATTACTGAGCTGTTAGCGTCCCTCGTCACATTGTTAGGGGTGAACGACTGATTGCTCTCTGATCACTTCAGAGAAAAGGCAGGACTGAAACACTCACAATGTCTCCTTACTCAACTCCAACCTTTGTTGGATCCCAAGCAGGAGCTGGGTTTTTTGGTAAAGGATACGGTTCCAGTCCATAGCAGTGGTGTCTCGTTGAAGACACCACTTCAGGTGCAGGCAGTGGTGGCTGGCTGTCAGTAGTAAGACACTGAATGGGTGCTGTGACACCAAATTTCATATTTGTCAAAATAACCATCCTGCTTCTCCAAGTCAAATGACACTCAACATCTCAAAGTCAGCTGTGCAAAATGTCTTCGAGTGCAGTGTGGAGGCAGTCAGCATTCTCTCAGGACATGGTACACCCAAACGTAGCATCTGAGAGCCTTTTATAGGCTAGCAAGGGAGGCAGGATCCAGTGTCTAATCCAGGAGTGTCCAATCGTCTCTGTAAAGGGCCGGAGTGGCTGCAGGTTTTCGATCCAACAAAGCAGGAGCTTTGAAGACTGAGAACAGCTAATTAAAGAGTAGAATTAGGTGTGCTGCAGGTTGTTTGGAATGAAAAGCCGCAGCCGCACTGGCCCTTTGCGGATAAGATTGAACACCCCTGGTCTAATTAGAACCCACCTGTAATCGTTTGCCTCATCAGACCACACCTTTAATCATCTGCCTGAGACAGAACTGCATGCAGAGATTTGGATGTGTTTTTGTTAATGAGTGTATTCTCTCTTTTATAAATTGCCATGTAGAAAGTCAATAACTGTTTGCCATTCATCAAATTGGGCTGTTCATTAAGATGAACAAAGAACAGGACCAATCCACATTAGTAATGTGTGCAAAGTGGATTAATTCATGAATAGAACAGTATTGTAGTTCTTTATTAGTTTAGATTGCTGCAGTGGTTAGTGTACGTGTGAGTGCATTCTCAGTGGCTTTGGGATGGGAGGGGAGGGTGTATCTAACCCCATCCCTTCTCTCTCCTCCCCCCACCCTCTTTCCTGTTTCACGTCTTTTATACCTTTCATATCTGACTTGGTCCTTCCTTTTGCGAAACCCTCAAACATCTCTTTCCTGATTTTTTTTTTTTTTACTTTTGCTCACTAACCTCAATCATTCCCCAACACTTCCCTTTTTTTTAACACCTGGTGAAAAAACTGTTAACCCCCCTGCTTCTGTTCTCACACCTTTAACTGTCTCCATGTGCCATTCTGCACTCTAACGACCCCCCTCCTCCCACTCTCAACCCCTTTTAAAATCACACCTGCCCCGTCGTCCGCTGGTTATCCTAGCCGATGGAAATATTTGTGGATGACGAGACCAAGTTGACCCTGCATGGCCTGCAGCAGTACTATGTCAAGCTGAAGGACAACGAGAAGAACAGGAAGCTCTTTGATCTCCTGGACGTGCTGGAGTTCAACCAGGTATCTCCGTCTTGCAGACTAAGCATAAACACATTCCACATTTAACCTGAAGCATCAAGCACTTTCTGTAAAGATTTGTCAAAGAATTGGGGGTTTATTTTCCATGCCTTTGTATTTGTGTACCTCATAGTATCTGATAAAGGTGGGCGATATGAATATACATGTTAATATAGTGGCATGCAATATTAAGAGCAACTCTATGGTTGTTTCTGTAAAATTATTAAATAATTAAAATTAAAGTAAAATAATTTTTTTTTACATTTTAAGCAAGATTATGGTACTATTTTGGGAGTTTTTTTAAGCCAGTGTTTCTCAACCCTGGTCCTGAAGGCACCCCTACCCTGCAAATGCTTTCCCTGCTCCCTACTGATTCACCTAATCAGCTCATTAAAAGCCCTTCAGAATCACAGGAATACTTCCAGGACCTGGGTTGAGAAACGCTGCTCTAAGCAACTGTCCAGCACTATAAAAGGTCAAATAATGGATACTTACAAAGCATTTCAGGTCAGCCATTTCCAGGGAATTAGAGTGGTGGTGCACTGTACTATTGTGCAGCAACAGCTGCAGAAATATGACCTTCATGGAAGAGTCAGTTCCCACATCCTCACCACATAATTCAGCGTCAGATGTTTGTTTAAAAAAAAAACATCTAAAGAAGATGACAACAATTTCTGACTGTAGAAGTTAAAATAGAATGTATTGCTCACAACTACATCTCACTTGCAAGTCAAATTTGAGGTAGTTTGTTTGTACTAATATCTTTAATAGGAATACAAATCGATTGTACTTTTGATTTCATCTTATCTCAAGATCATACGTGACTCGCATCCGGAGTTATAATGGTATGAAATGATCTTTTGCATGCTCTCTGTAGCTTTCCATAGTGTTTATATGTGTGCATTTATTTGTTTCAACCAAAAAAACAGATATTGTGATACATGTTGCATATTGTGCCTTTGGTGCTTTATTGTAGGGTCACTGGTTTGCTCCTCTGTGAAGTGACCTTGGGTTTGACAAAGACACAACATAAATAAAACATTACTATTATTATGATTATGCTAAGTGGTATCAAATTGGCACATGTGTTTGGATGCTGCAGGTGGTGATCTTCGTGAAGTCAGTGCAGCGCTGCATTGCCCTTGCGCAGCTGCTGGTGGAACAGAATTTTCCTGCCATCGCTATCCACAGAGCAATGCCCCAGGAGGAAAGGTGGGACAAAGCAACATTCAGACAAAAACATGTTTGCTAATGGAAAACCCCAGTATTTTTCAGGTTAATCAGTGTCTGCAGTATCTGTATCATGTTGCTAATTACTATGGTCAACGCATTTTATGCCCTTCTTTGGAAAGGACAGAAAATGAGTTGAAACACACATTCTTCAAAAGCCAATAGGAAGCGGCTGAATTCCGTGAGTATACTTGCATGCAAAGCACACGTTTTTGTATCCACAATGAATCCTTCAGCCAAATGTGTTCATAAATGTGGCCAAATCTATATAATTCATTGGTTCAGAGATTGAACTAGATGCTTAGAGGAACGAATCTTGTCAGAAAGCATTGGAGAAGTGGCCACAAACTAGTTTCCTAGTTTTCAAAAGGATGAAATATCTTGTATTGTCCAGGCTATGATCTTATTGTGTGGTTCTTTGTGGGTGTAAAAGCAGTACCATTAAAAAGAGGCTAAAATAGCAAGGCATTTGAAGTCAAAGATTTTGGTGAAGACTTCTGAGCGCACCTTGGCTGGCAGAGAAATCTGATAATTCTTGTCACTTGAAGTCCAGAAAACTCAATTAAAGCTTTTTTTTTTTTTTTTTTTTTTCATTCATTTATTTATTTATTTTTGAAAACCCAGGTTAGCTTGGAACAGTTGAAGTTAAAAGAGAAGACGGGCAACAATTAGATGGACAGATAGAGTTAGGGAAATCATGGTATTAGGACCCAAATGGACAACAGGAATTTAGACCAGAGAAACCCAATTTACACAGACAGGATTCCAATTTACAAACATTACAGGGTGTGCACATATCCAGGGGTATAAAAGCACTATGGTTATGTAGGCAACTGCAAAAAAACATCATTAGTCAAGTGCTATAATCAATTTATATTTCACACAGATAAGATCTTGTTGACTCAATAATAAAATCTCAGAGTTAGATCGGTTTGTATTTCATTGCATATTAATGTCCATCCATCCATTTTCTGTACCGCTTATTCCTGAATAGGGTCACGGGGGACCCGGTGCCCAGCCGGCAACTCTGAGCGCAAGGGCAGGAAACAACACTAGACAGGGCGCTAATCCATCATAGGGCACACACACACATACACACACCCACACACTAAGGGCCACTTTAGTGTCACCAGTTCACCTACCACACATGTCTTTGGACTGTGGTGGAAACCAGAGTACCCGGAGGAAACCCATGCGAACATGCAAACTCCACACAGAAACTTCCCAGGTTGCCCCACCCGGGAATCGAACCCAGGTCCTTCTTGCTGTGAGGCAACATTGCTATCCGCTTCTGGTAACAGCAGTTGACTTGCAGTGTATGAACTATAGTCATGAACACCTCACTAACTGTGCTCTTTGCTAAACCACAGAAAAGTGTCACTAAGTTAATGTTGTCAAAGAAAATGTTGTTTAAAACGTGAGCAAGTCCAGCCACTGTGTCTGTTAGCAGCACAGGTCCATCCTGGTCATTGGAATTGCTGGTAACCAGTGCAAATCCAGCTTTGGTGTTTGTTAGCATTGCATATAACTGGTGTATAACACAAACAAGTCTGGCTGTTGTCTGTTAGCATCACAAGTCCAACCTGGCCGTTTGCTGTTATCCTGCGCAATCTTTGTGATGATGTTGCACAGAAATGTGTCTATAGAATTTCCAATTGACACTTCAATGGGGGACTCCTTGTATACAAAAATGTGCTTAATCTAATGTTTGAAAAAAGGATAAATAAATGTACTTTGCTCCGAGAGGTCTACTGATGTTATTGGCCTTAATAAGTGAGCATATGGAACAGATGCTGTAGAGATTACTGACGGGAATGCTGGAATATTTAATTCAGTGTTTGTATCTGTGTAGCAGTTTGAAGTTTTGATTGTTATTTCCAGACTAGCCAGATATCAGCAGTTTAAGGACTTTCAGAGACGGATCCTTGTGGCCACTAATCTGTTCGGCAGAGGAATGGATATCGAAAGGGTCAACATTGCCTTCAACTATGACATGCCGGAGGATTCTGACACATACCTACACAGGGTTGGTTATTAGTGTGATCCAAGCCCATAGAGCATTTTATAACCTTCACTGTTATGCTCACAGTTATGTAAGCGTTGTAATTTATACAAGATGTCATTGATCCAACCTGTCATTGACAATAATAAAGCACTTTATCCAGTGTTGGAGTAAAAATAAACAATACAGATAAAATCTGCCCCTAGATGAAATGTGGGGAGGAAAAAAATGAATTTTGTATCAAACAGCAAAAAAGTTCGACTTATGTGACATGTACACATTGCAATGACGATGCTGAAATGATATTTGTGCAGCCCTATTATGAAGGTATGGGGGGAAGGGGGTGTACACTAGAGGTGGGCAATGTGGTAAAACTATTGTATCATGATATTGATAGACATGTTCACAGTATTTATCACTGTTAAAGCAATACTCTTTGCTTAAAACAGTGATTTTTTTTTTAAATTCAAACTGGTATTTTTGATATGATTTAAAATTTAATACGATATAATTAAATAGTGTCATATTGCCCAGCTCTAGTCTACACTTAAATTGTTTTCAAAGCTACAATGCGTATGTCTTAGAATGGTCCCCCTCAGCTTTGTACAATCACCTATAGAAAGCTAGGGGGCCAGGATTTGCAAGAAATTCAACAGAAATGGGTTTGTTGAAATGCCACATTGAAATGCCACTGACATAAGACAGATTTACTGTGATGATATCAGCTCAAATTGAGAATTTAAAGAATCAGTATTGTCTAGTTATGTGTTGCTTATTGAAGGCTTGCCTTTTCAGATAAAGTCTCATACAGTGTAATCCATTTGTCAAGATTACTCTAAACGATTAATAATGGCAGTTACATTCACTATGCATTTGGAATCGATTGATTGTCATTGTTATTCTCCCGCCACGCTTTCCACAGGTGGCAAGAGCAGGCCGGTTTGGGACGAAAGGTTTGGCTATCACATTTGTGTCTGATGAAAACGATGCCCGTACACTGAATGATGTTCAGGACCGGTTTGAGGTGAACATCAGTGAACTTCCCGAAGAGATCGACATATCGTCCTACAGTAAGTGCTTTACAAGGGTTTCATTTTGTTTGTTTTTTTTAGTTTTAGTTTTATTAAAAGTATTATTAGTCAAATGGTGAATATTACTCATATAATTCCAAACTGGAATTGTTCCCTGTGGATGTATTGGTTTAAATGGGCTAAATTAATAGGGACATCAGAGTTCGATTGTGTGTTATTCTTGTAAACGAGTTTATTTTAGATCGTACTGGTATTTTACTATTGACTGTTTGCTTTTCTGGCTATGGATAGATTCTTGCAGGCGAATGTCCATAATTATAATACATATCTGTAGTATATGTTTTTATATATTATAACGTTAATATAAAATGTGTGTGTATATATATATATATATTATATGTTGTAAATTTATAATATATACATCATTTTAAGTGCATATCCATTGCAAAGTGCGTGGGCAGATCGACGCTGTTAAAATCGCTGCTGCGTATTGTGGTTTTTGATTTGTTTCAGTCTGCTAGTTATACCTTTAATAGAAACTGACATTAACAGTAATAACTCCAGTCATCATCACCAACTTTTTGCAGAATCAAAGGCAAAAGTGTCTACATATTTTGTAGACTTTATAGATGCATAATTTAAAACCCTGTACTTTACACAGGCCTACCCAGAGTTGATTTCTCCTCTTTGAATTGAAGCTTTTTAATGGCTGTCGAAATTATGTGTAATAGGTCGGGTCTGATTATGCGTTTGCAAAGTGAACATTAATATTTTATGTGGTTTATCCCAGAAGACCTTGTATTAACCATGGGTAAGGACGGTGCCCATGTGCACACAGAGGCGCCTTTGAGGGTGTTTTACTGAAGCTGTTATCTGCTAGGGTCAAACCTTTATATCATAACCCTGTTTTCCAATGGCTGAACTACACTTTCTCTTTTTTATTTATTGCATGAAGCTGTCCGAGTGGAACGAATGCTATATTTACAGGGCTGTTTCCAAGGAAATCTCTCACTCACACACACACACACACACACACACACACACACACACACACACAATAAAAAGAATAACACAAGGTCTAAATGTCTCTTCTGGGAGCTAATGTTTTTATCATTCATCATATGCAGTGTTGTGCAGAACACTGCACATATCTAGTGGAACAGCTGTTAGCTTCAATATGGCACAGCTCTGCACACTGTAGAGCACAATGTAAAAAGTGTCCACACAAATCCCTGTCTGGAGCTGAAACATTGTTAATATCTTGAAAACTTAGGGATGAGTGCCCCCAAATCCAGGCTGAGAATAATGATTGTAACTGGTAGTAGGGTTGCAATGGTATGAGATTTTCAGTGTGATCTGTGAAAAGATCACGGTTTTATGGATTTGCGGTGGTATGCAGTGGGTTAGTTGGTTTGTTACACCGTTTGTTACACGGTGACAAGTGGCAGCCAATGGCAATGGGCTCTCACACACCAGGGCAATTTAGAGTAGCCAACTATCTTGTTGTCCATGCTTTTGGAATGTGGGAGGAAACTGGAGTCCCCAGAAGAGACCCATGCAGACAAGGGGAGATCATATCCACCCCAATAGGACCTTGTACCCAAGAACCCAACACCAAGCCACTGTGCTGCTCAGTATTTCATAATTCTTCTTATAATAATAATTATTCATTGACCTATAAAGTAAAGAAAACAGGTTTTTGGTTAAAGAAATGCTTGAGTGTTTGAACTATTTTGTATCCTGTTAATGTTTATGTTTATTATGGATTAATCTGCTGACTATTTTCTCCATTCATTGATTGGTTGTTTGGATTTTAAATTCTGAAAACAATGATGTTCCGTTGAAATTTGATCTATCAGTATTAAGCAAATGTACAACTATAGAATTTCATACCATGGTATACTGAAAATGGATGTACCACTGCAGTCCTACACTAGAGGTACAATTCAAAGAACCTTTCGGTTAGTGTGTGTGTGCTCATTTTAAGGGGTTCTCTTCATTTTTAAATGTCATTAACACCATTTTCCCATTGGTTGGTTTGATATGCAGTTGCGTATCTGGAAAGCTGTTATTCAATTTTGACTGTGATCTTTTCCTTCAACGCTGTGATAAAATCATTTCATTTACCCCGGCGTCATTTCCTCCTCTGCCTGTTTCAGTTGAGCAGACGCGGTAAAGAAGATAAGCTGTGGTGAAGATGCGGCAAGCTTCGCGGGGAGAGCAGCTTTCAGCAGCTTTGCATTTCACATCAACTGTTGCGGTGACGTTTAGTGAGGACGTATAACTGATAGAACGCTAGAGACCCTACTTTTTAAAGGGGTGCTTACATGCTTCTGATGTTCGATGCTATATCATTACTCTTGTAAAACGAGCTTTGTTCATTTTGAGATGTTAAAAGTATGTGTTTGTAAAAGATTGTATTTTCATTTTCCTGTTTATTCTTGGGTGTGATACTGAGATTTTTTTTTTTAATGGGAGCTTCATTTCCGTTTTTTTGTTTTTGTTTTTGTTTTTGTTTTTTTTGGTGGAGTGTTTGGATGAGGTACTTTATTTCAAGCATATGAAGTAAATAGTAAAATACTAAAGTATTAGTAGCTCTTGATGGAGGCATGTCTGAATTACAGGAATGGGAGTGTGAGGTGTGGTGTACAAGAATTACAGTAATTAGTGTTGTGTATTTGTTGGAGGTCAAATACACTTTTGTTGTTTGATTATTCACGGATGTGTTTGTTCAATAACTCCTGAAATGTAGGTGTTGTAGGAATCGGCCGTAGTACTGACACTATGCATTAAAGGTGCATTATGTTCGATTCTGCTTTTCTGTTCCACACTTTAGAACCTCTTCAGTTGGTTGCCGTTTCAAATGTGACGCAATATCTCGAGTTTGTTTTGTAAAATGACTTCATGAAACTGTTGACTGTTCTGACGAGAAATGCAAAACACTACGGAATCCGATTTTAACTTGTGTTTACAGCATTTTTAACCTCAGTTGAAAGAAAAGACAGAGAACCCAGTTATTCCCTCATAATGCACCTTTAGTACTTTTGGTACCAGTAGTTCTCAAGCTATTTTCCAGTATTCAGAAGCACTGACTGAATTTCATAAATAAATACAAACTGAATTTGCTCTTTTCTCTCAAGTTGTTTCCTCTGGTTCTGTCTCTTTTATGTATCTGAGCTGTGAGACATTTTTTTTTTTTAGCCGCCATCACAAGAACAGGCCTTCTCACTCCTTGCCAATCCGTACAGTGAATCAGTGACAGTGGAAAGTTGTAATTGAAGGATGTTTGGAGGACGTTTTGAACACTAATCCAGACAGCAGGTTGATTAAAGGTTAATTATAGCGTTTGACTAATTAGATGGTTAATTTTTCCCCCTCAGTTGATTTTGTATCTCACAGGATTTAAATGAATTCACAGTGGTGAAGATGGTGGTAGTGATGGGGAACAGATGTCTAAAGAGTTTAATGCCTCTAAAAGCTACTTTACAGAAAGTTGTTAAATATGCCACCTGCTGCCCAAGGTTAAAAGCCACTAAGATAAAACAGTCTGACTGTTTGGTCATCCTCAGCATAGCTAGAGTATCTCCAAAAATTGTGAAGAAGTTCATTTTTGTTCATTATTCAATTCAAAAAGCTAAACGTCATGTGTTCATTACATGTAAAGTGAAATATCTCAAGCCTTTTGTCTTCATACTATTTTGCACTGATGCAGTAATTCATCATCAAACCACAACCAAGAATAAAATGTACAAATGAACAGACTTGTCATAAGATGGACATTTTATGAATCGGTCATCCTTTTCTAGATAATCTTATGAAATATTCTAACAACCTTAGATTCAGAGTATTGGTTCCTGGAAGGAGATCATTTAATCTATGGATGCTTTACTAAGCTCTTGTTGTTCCAACGCTTCATATTTTTATTTTTATTTAATAACAACTTCACCTGCATACATGTTTTTCCTTTTTTTTAAAAAAACAAACAAACATGGTTTACATATTAATGTACCATCATTAATATATGATATATTCTGGGAGAGAGAGAGAGAGAGAGTGTGTGTGTGTGTGTGTGTGTGTGTGTGTGTTATTGCATCTCAGAAAATTTAAATATTGCTCATTTGTGTTCATTATTTTATACAAAAAGTCAGATTTCATATTCATTACATGTAAAGTGACATTTCATACCTTTTCTGTTGATCTGGACGGCTTATAGCTCATGAAAATCAGAAATCTCACATTATTACAATACTTAAACTCAGGTTTACAAATCAGTATTAAAAATTGCAACAAAACCTTTATATCACTTTAATGAATATGAGTGAATTTTTGGATTTAATAATGAACAAAAAACTTGCACAATAATCAAACATTTTGAGATGCACTAGTGTGTAAATATGTGTAATATATATATATATATATATATATATATATATATATATATATATATATACACACACACTAACACACACATACTCAGAAGTCCCATGTAGGTCCACAATTGGTTTTGAATTGTATGGTTCCTTTCACAATCCAAGTCAGTAAGTGTCTTTTTAATGACCTTCACTACTGAATTGGGGGGGGGGGAAAATAGGAAAGCTGGTGGAATTTTCCGAAATCCATTTGATGTCAATTTGAATGCAAGTTCTTCTGGTCTGACCAAATGATCCTGTGCCCTTTACAATGCTGATGTTTTGTAAAAGAGAGGAAGTAAGCACACTGGTGTCAGCAGTGAGATTTTATAAGTGGAAGTCAACAGGATGAGAAGAGAGTGTGAAAGGAAATCTGTGGAAGAACAAAAGGTGGTGGTTGGTGGGTGGGTGCAATGTGAGGGGGCAGGAGCTAGAAATATAGTGAAGTAAACAAGCTGATTCTTAAGGTCTTAAAAGGGTCTCGCTAAAAGAGCTCTGAATGTTCGACCCAGCCATGGCCTTCAGATGAACATTTTGTTATTCAGCTTTCGTAGGGTTGTCAGAATTGTTCACCTAAGAGAAGTCATGGATCAAAATGGACTTTACTCATGATTAAGAAATTGTTCGTGATAACAATGGACATTTTAAATGAACTGAATTTCCCCTCATTGTACAAGAGTTTGAAGTAAAATTTAAACACCCTTAAAAGTTATAAACCATCCCCCAGCCCATGAATGGAAACTAAGCTGTGAAAACAGATTCACAGAATGAATCCATCAACCCAGCCTACCTACCAACAGGCCAGGCTAGTGGAGGTGGTGTGTTGGTGTGGAGCATGTCTTCTAGGCTTTCATGGGGGCTGTTAAAATTACTCAGTCGTCTCTTCAATGCACAATTGAATGCAATCGACTGCACAATTTACCATCTTCCAACGGTTACTTCCAGCATGATAATACACTATTTCACAAGGCAAAGGTCATCTCAAACTGGATTCAGGAAGGACATGTTAAGTGTGTCAGTGACTCCAAATCCAGCCAAGCACTGTTGTTTATGAAAAATCTGCAGGAATTATGTGACCATGTGTGTCAATATGGACCAGAATCACAAATGGAATATTTCCTCCAGTTTGTGGAATCCATGCCACGAGGAACTGTTTTGACAGCAAAAGGAACATTAAATTCATTCATACAGTCAAAATAACTGCTACTGTGAACAGTTAAGCAAGATGAAAATGAAATGAATTCTAGGCACTAACCACACGGATGGCTTTGGACCCTTTTCCATCTTCGTCTTCGTCTTCTTCCGCTTATCCGGGGCCGGGTTGCGGCGCAGCAGTCTAAGCAGGGATGCCCAAACCTCAGCCAGCTCCCTGGGAGGTACCCCGAGGCGTTCCCAGGCCAGCCGAGAGACATAGTCCCTCCAGCTTGTCCTAGGTTCTACCCCGTGGTCTCCTCCCGTTGGAGCGAGCCTGGAACACCTCCCCGGGGAGACGTCCAGGGGGCATCCGAAAAAGGTGCCCGAGCCACCTCAACTGGTTCCTCTTGATGTAGGGGAGCAGCGGCTCTACTCCAAGCTCCTCCCGGGTGACTGCGGATCTCACCCTATCTCTAAGGGAGCGCCCGGCCACCCTACGGAGGAAACTCATTTCGGATTTTTTTTTATATATAAACCATAATTATGATAATCATTGATTTTAATGCACTGTGACAGAATGTTCATCACAGTTCAACACACAAGCAAGAGAGATATCCTGTATACTGACATATCAAAATAGGTCATTTATTCTCAATGTATTAAATTTATAAACAACACATCAGGCAGTGGTTTTTATACTTCATCATACAGACATTTAAACATCAATCAATCTCTCATTCACAAATAGTATCGTTAAATTATATTAGAATTTTCCTCTCATCCCACCTACTGAAACGAATGCATTCAACAGAACATGTAAAGCGATATCTGTTGTCATTGGTTTTGCAACAAACCGAACATCTGGGACATATTTGTAACGTATGAATCTCTCCCAAATTAGGGAGAATGAAAAGGGTTCAAGTATGTTACTTCCAAAGAATTTTAAAAAATAAAATAAAATAAAATAAAATAAAATAAAAAATAAATAAAAATCACAGGATCTGTCTATTATGAGTTTTGGTGCTTCATATGCATGAATCTGTTTAGGCTAATCATTCCCGGCACAAAACAGAACAGTCATCAAAATAGTGCTACTTTAAAAAGGTACAACTTATGAATGGGCTCTCAAACTGCACAACAATTATGACCATTGTACTTTTATAAATGTCGGTAACTTCATTCAGAAGTAACTCAAACAGCCACCGTTCAGAAATACATGACATCCAGTATTAGTATGAGAACATCCAGTTTAAGTAGCCAACTCATCAGCACCCTCAGATTGAGACCGGGAACAAGAGAAAGTTGCTACTTTGAAGGAAAATAAATCACAAATTTTAGACATTTCCCTCTTAGCCCCAATGTCACAGCAGCTAAAACACATTTGGGCTCTGACGTTTGTTTCTTTTGAGCTTTTCTGCTGGAGCTTCAAGGCTAATGGAGCTTACAAAGGCTTGTGTACAATCAGTGAACTGCACAGATTAATGCAGCGGTTGGGTAACACCACCACCGTTCCAGTGGGGACTAGGGTTCAATTTTTGTGCAGTCTTGTGCAAGACTCCTAATGTTAGAAACATACTTGCTGTTAACTACGTGTACGTATCATGGCTACCATGGCGTCCGTTTGGCATAGTGTTTGTGCAAGTCCTCAGAAATTACACATAAATGTAACTTTACATCAACTTGTAAAAAAAAATGAACAAAGAATCTCTTAAATTTAGAAGAAAAGGCAAAACCCTTAACTTTCAAGCGAATCAAATGTACATTTTTTTTTGTCTTTCTATCGATCCATTCATCACGAAATTGTAAAGAGAACCTGACTCACATTCAGTCAAAAAGTCAAAAAACGCCAAGGTTTTGAGTTTCTCTCCATTTGGTAGCACCAGTTAACCCACCCACTCACCAAAACTCCCCCAATCACCTGCAATGCGTCCAAGACTACAAGGGTGAGGGCAATACGTGTGAGGTCAACCCGCTTCACTGGGCATCCGACACCATCATATATCAGCCAACACCTGCGCCAGCCCGCAGGGTCAGTGGCGTGCGCTCTGGGGCTCCGGCTGCTGATGGCGAAGCAACATGACCATGGATTCAGATTCATGGTCCTTAGGCCACAGTGCCAGCACCTTAGTACAGTGAGCCTTTAAGCGTTTTGTTGTTTCCCACACTGTATGATATACTTTTGTTAGCTAAAACCAATAACAGCAGATCTGGTTATAATCTGGTTAAGATCTGATAAAAAGAGCAGCATGTCATACAATGTTCAGAAACCACAAGTTAAAATGAGGCCTCAAACAGGAGGATATTTAGTCTTCGGGCGATAAGATTTCATTATTTGTTGAACACATTAGCCTTGTTTGACCAGTATAGAAGCGAAGAGAAGCAAACTTCAGATACTAAACGTGTGTTAGCCCACTGATTATGTTGGTAAATCATTTTTCACCAAACTATGGTTTGGAATTCAAAAACGAGTGTTGTAATCCTGAGAAGAACAGCATTTCCTCTGTTACAAACAGCAGGTCTATGTTAAGGTCTTCTCCGAGTAGGACTGCTGTGCCAAATGTTGTGTTCCCGATGTGACAGGGTGGTCCATCCTCATTTACATTACAAAAATAAGTTGCCTCCCCCAATCAATTCACTATAATTTGACCCTAATCCCATGTCATTAAACCGCACGTTAACCGTCATCTTGTTGATCTTTCACACCTCGCCTGTTTTCTTTGGTTTGAGAGGGTGATCCTCTCTTCCTGTAAGTTTGTCATAATTCTCAGTCTGTCTGGCCAAAGTCCCTGCCCAGAATGCATCCTTTCAGCTCCAGCTAGTATCATATTTTGTCCAGCCTTCCGGGGGCGCCAGGTAAATTCTTCGTCCACGTGACAGAAAGCTGACCACTCCTCTGTAGCCAGCTCGGGGAACCCCTGACTTTAAGTCATCCATCACCCCCAAGTTACGAGCCAGTACTTTAAAACTGTCTCTGCTAGAATACTGCACCCTGAATGGGCCCGAGCCCTTCAAACTGCCACCCTGCTGCAGGTCCTCCACCTTCACCAAGGGGGCACTGTACACCTCCTTCTCGAAGGTTTCATCATAGTGCTCCCTGACCAAATAAGACAAATCCTGTGTAGTGAAAGGCACAAATTCAGTATTGAGTTTGATGTAGCGCAGGTACTGGTCAAAAAACTGACCCAAACTGACTCCTTTCCGGCCGAATGTCATAGTCCTGGAGATCTCTGGCCGAATGCAAGAACGGTCCTTCCTCTGCTCTGGGTGACGCATCCAGTCATCCCAAAAAGCTTTGGGCCATTTGGGCTCCAGCTCTGCCCACACTTCCTTTAGGAGCATCCATCCCAAGCCAGGGAAAAAATCTGTCCGGTAGAGGAGGTCAGGCTTGCCTGGGTCCACCAAGCCATCCCGTCCGTTATCGTTCCAGGCCGAAATGCACCACAGAGTAGGGTCGGAGTGGAGGATCGGGTACAGAGCACGGAAATACTCAAAAAAGTCAGGCGCTACCTACACGAACAAAGAGAAGAACATTTTGAGTTAATGAAATCAACCAGGATACAGACTTTAAAATAAAGGTTCCTCCAATGGGTCTGTGAATGGTGCCATAGATCAATCACTTATTGTTCCATACAGAACTGTGTTTGTAACAGATGCACGAAAAGGAAAAACCTTTCAAAGAACTAAAAACATCATTTGATGTATGCAGGTATATACCAATTTAAAAGGTTCACACTTACACATCACTATTAAAAATAAGGTTCTTTATGGAACTTAAATTGGCTCTCCTATGGCACTCCTCAAATAGTAGAACTCAAACCTATTAAGGGGCTCATTTAATCAAAAATCTAACTATATTCACTGCACATAAAGTAAAGACTGTTCAAGTGTCAAAACTGTACCACTCACGTTCCTCATCCATACAGCCCATTTTGACTGTCATGTCAGTGATGTCACAAAAACTAATACATCATCTACAGCAGTTTAGCTCCACCTATTCATATGCAAGACCAGTTTATAAGAGTCATTATAAGTCAGGAAACTGGTCACAGGTTGGAATGTGAATGTGAATTCTCGTAAAAGATAGCATAGTGTCCGATTAAGGATCAAGTCCCACCCTTTAACAAAAAGAAGCAAGCTCCTCCTCTGATGTGCAGATTTTTGTAAGGGAAGTACAGAACAAGCCAAAGAAAGAATTTATTGAGCCAAACACTACAGACTATCCATGTTTGTCAGATTTGATCAGCATTTTAAAACGTTTCTGAAATGGTCATTTGATGTTCAGTTTTGAGTATTTTGGGCTCATTCATAGAGTTTGGATCCAGAGTGGACAGACTTGCAGGACATGGCAGCCCATCAGAATGGAGCTACTTAATAACAAATACATTTTAAAGAAGAGTTTAAAACTGGTCAGAAACCATAGATTGTAAAATAAAGTATGACTGTTTAAGGTAAATAAAATCACAAACATCTTTATACATACAGGCGTTGGACAATGAAACAGAAACACCTGGTTTTAGACCACAATCATTTATTAGTATGGTGTATTAGGGCCTCCTTTTACGGCCAATACAGCGTCAGTTCATCTTGGGAATGACATTTTTTGGATACAATCTGGGTTAGCACCCGAACATCTGTTTCAGACAGCTTCCTCTTGCGTCCACAGTTAATCCTGTTGGATGTGGTTGGTCCTTTTTGGTGGTGCTGACATTACCCTGGATACCGTGGCTCTTGCGCCAGCAAGACGTGCACCAACAATTTGTCCTCTTTTGAACTCTGGTATGTCACCCATAATGTTGTGTTCATTGCAGTATTTTGAGCAAAACTGTGCTCTTACCTGCTAATTGAACCTCCACACTCTGCTCTTACTGGTTCAATGTGCAATTAATGAAGATTGGCCACCAGGCTGCTCCAATTTAGCCATGAAACCTCCCCACACTAAAATGACAGGTGTTTCAGTTTCATTGTCCAACCCCTGTAGGTTATAGCCCCTTTAAGCCTAGAGCTGGTCCTGGACGGCTTTAATCCAGCACACTGTGGTAATTGTCCTTCCCAAGCACATCTGATTCCACTCTGGCAGATAGTTATCAGATGCAGTGTGTGTTTGAGTAGGGAAATGACCGGGAAATGACCAAACTGTGCTGGACAGGACACTGTAGACTTGCAGAGGAACAGGGTTTGAAATCAAAGGTCTTTTAAGGGGTCCGTGGCTTTCGTCACATTAATTTATCAAAAATGTTAACTGAGCATTTGTTTATCCAGCTGGCCCTTTTATATCTGGATTCATAACAGAAACAGACTATTCCTTCGAGACCTTTAGAGGAGCACAACCTTCTCAGCTTCAGTTGTGCCAAGTTGCTTAATCCACTGATCAGTTAAACGTGCTAATCTGGGGGAACAAACTGGGATTACAGCTGTTGTCAGGATTAGGGAGCAGGATTGAAAAAAAAAAAATCATCCTTTGTGCTATACAGCATTCTCACTAGACTGACTTCCTGGACAAAATGTCCCCCAATGAGCTGAAATCATTTAAATATGGCAGATGCTGACTGCACAATCCAGTTTTTCCTGCATCGCACACAATGGAGGAGCAAGCAACAAGATCAACAATACGTCTTTACTTTACTAGGACAAAAAAAAAAAAAAAAAAAAAAAAAGCAATCCAACCAAATAACAGGGTTTGAAGTGAAACTCAAAACCTAAAAATGATTGTAACGAGACAGGAGAGTGCATCGTTTACTCTGAATAAGACGGGTCAAACCAAATAAAGGGGGTATATTGAAGTAATAATATCTAACAGCACATTTTGATTCATTAGGCAGAAAGTGTTTCCACTGCCTCAACTTCACGGACAGAATCGTTTGACTGTTACCCACTTCTCAGGTGGAAATTAGACTTTTTAATCAGTTTGGCTTTGAGATTTTCAAAAGAACAAGTTCAGAAAACTTGCACATAAAAGAGCCCAGCGACAGTGATGGCCACTTTCATCCTTCTTCCATACATATTTTATTAAGCTTTTTTTAAGAGGAAAAAAAAAAGAAGCTCTTTTCAACAATTTCAAATGTGCCACACCACCTATACAACCATCCGTTTCAGTTTATATATTATACGATGCACTGAAACAAACTGCAACTTTAGAAGAACTAAAGTTTCCTGTTCCGTCATACTTTTCTGGTGTGTAGAGAAACAGAGGTCAAGAAAAATCTCAAAAGATTTAAGGCTTTTAAAATTCAATCATGCATTATTAAATAATATTCGATGAATTGCATTTTCTCAACATTCTGTATAAAATGTAAATAATTATTCCAACATGTCTAAGTATCCTATGTAAAAAAAAAAGTTGTCAACTGCCCTGAAATCATTTTCTTATATTGTGGAGGAATATGAGATTCCATGATGCACTGAATTGCTTCCAAATCCAAGTTGTTGTGAAGTCGGAGGTTTATTCTTTCACAAATATGTCATTACCACAGGGACCTCTCCCCTCTCGCCTCGAAGTCAGGATTCAATTAAAAAGCCATCACAATTGCTGATTCAGACACAGCGTATAAAACAGTGTTAAACTCATAAAAGACTTATAGTCTGAGAAGCTCAGTTACTCTGTGTTGCATGAAGTCGTTTCATTCTTTGCAGAGCAGTGCATGTATGAACATATATAAACTAAGTGCTGTGGACATTTGCTTAGTTGCATTTACAAGCATCTCTCTGTTGTGGTTGGTGGCTTGGTGGCTTCGCCCAACCCGAGTCGAGCTCAGCAGGTCACACTGTTAAATGGATCACTAACTCCTCAATGAACTGACTTTCTGAATAACATGTGCACGAGCGCAATATGCTCAAGACCCATCTGTCCAAAGCACACCGTTTCAGAGGTACAGCTTACTGTGTAGGTGCTCTCTGCCCTTCTTTTCATTGTTTACATCAAATTCGTATGGTCTCGCTCTCTCTGATGATAGCTGCTGTGTTTTGACTTCAACTGAGTTGAGAGCTGTAGGTCTTGTGATGATATTTTAGGATTGTTGGATCACCTACTAAGAATGACCCATGACCCAAATAATACCTGTTCCACCTGTTCTTTGGCTCAACTTTCTGACCTGGCCATATTTGCAGTTGTGGAATAAGCTCTGGGAAATGCTTCTACAACCTTCTTTCTGAAGGCCTCAGAGAGCTGTTTGGATCTCGCCATGGCAATACCACTTATTTCAACAATCAAGAGCCAACCAAACTCATTTCTGAGGTTTAAACCAGACAGCCTCTTCTCTAATCTCTAATAATGGTCTTATCATTTGGTGCACCTGCTTCTAATTTTACACATTTTAAAGAGTAATAAATGTGGTGAGGAGTTCTCTACATTCCTCACAGAAATGAATTACATTTGACAAATTATTTTAGACATTTCTCAGTATTTTACCTCAATCTATCGATTTTGTTCAAATGAAGATCAAATGTCCACATTTAAATAATGTTGAAGACAGTTTTGATGGCATGTCATTTTTTCACGACTGCATGTTTATACATGTTATTCGAAGGTGTCTAATAATAACAGAAGACGAACCAAAGGAGATGGGACATCTAGTGCCTTTTTTAAGTAAATCAAAAATTTAAATTTTAGCCTGCCATTATTACAGTGGCACTGTTTGCACAATGTTTACACAATGAGGCACAGAAAACAGATTTTTTTTTTTTCCAACACCAGTAAGCAAACACAGCATTCCCCTGCTTCTCTGTTTCTACCGATTGTGGGAAGTTGTGTTGTTCAAGTTCCCAAAGTGGGTTGACAATAATCGCAACCATCAACCATTGATCCCTAAACATCGACAGCTGTTGTACTAAACAATTTAATCTAAGATCAAAAATCCTGGGTTTTGTATTTAAAGTGTCGTATTTTAAAGCTACAGTGAAGTACACAAGTACTTCCTTTAACAATGTATCTGGGATATAATGCATCCTTCTTGTAACAGTCCCAGGCTTGTAACATGTAACATGTATTTGGTCAGAATCCTTACCTCCAAGTCATCTTCTACAATGACCACAGTGGAGTAACTGAAGGTGTTGAACACTTGGTTGAGGGCCCATCGGTAGTGTCTTGAAATCTTGTAGTAGCCCTGGAACTTCCTGTGGTCTGGCCGTACTGGAATGTCTGTGAGGTCTGGTTGGCTAATGTGGGTCACCTGACTGCCATAGGAGTCGATGACCCGTGCCGTATCGCCGTGACCACAGTCCTGGCTGACGATGATGGGATGAAGCTCCACCGAAGGCCGGTACTGTATCAGTTTATCCAAGCTCCGCTTCACTGTGACTCTGTCACAGGCTATTACCAAGATTGGGATGACTGTTTGATGGCTGGAGTCAGTAAGGGCCACTTTGTTTTGATCGTCTGAGTTTCTGTCCTGCTTTATCTCTGGCGGAGGGGTGGTGATGACAGGAGGCTGTGCTTTTTTCAGATCAACTTTGTTTTCCTCCAAGAACGGTAACTGGGGCACCTGCTGAGGCTCCTTAAGCTCATCCTTCTTTTCCTTCTCCTTTCCGTCTTCTGTCTCTCTTTTGTCCAAATCTTTACGCTGTTCCCACAGTGACCTGTGGCTCTGTATCTGTTTCAGGAGCTTTTTTTGAGTCTCCAGTTCTGACTCCACCTCTTCGGCCAATCGGATCACTTCGCCTGCCAGACCGCTAGCTCCGCCCTTTTTCCCTTTACCAGCTACCCATTCCTCTCCTGCACCGGGTTCGGCTCCACCTCCTTCTCCAAGTCGACCGATGGGTGGCCTTCCCCACAGAAAGAGAAGAAGCAGGGCATTCCAGGCGACAAAGAGAAATGCTCCACACAAGATAAGGGTCCCTTTCTTGCGGACCATGGCCCAGTGACACCACAGGAGGGACTGAAGTGATGAAAAGGCTAAAGCACGATCAAGAGACAGTAATTAGAAACAGGTTAAAAAGGACACCAGTTAAATCAAAGGCAGTTACCCTACTTATATCACCTAGAGAACAACTGTATTTTTCAACTCCTTTTTTAAAGAATAAATTCAGCATAATTAAGTCATTCAGATGTAAATCAAGACATTCAGGCTGGATTCAGCGTGAAATGCTTCATTGTACAGAAACTTGCTGACTTAAGTAGTGATGGAAACAAAGTATCCCAACATCTGACAAGCAAATTAGTTTCATTTTATTTATTATCCAAAATGACCAGGGATCCTTCAGGTGTCTACAGGAACAAAGACTTGTTTCAAGTTATAACTTATTATTAATTGGCAAATATTAGCATTTTTTTTTCATTTTTTAAGAAAAGATCTTGAGGTCTTTTTATATATACAGTTGAGGTGTAGTACAGAAGTAAATTATGAAGTGTCCTCATGGACTTGATAATAAGAATGTATACATACATATATACACATATGCATCTACAGGGGTTGGACAATGAATCTGAAACACCTGTCATTTTAGTGTGGGGAGGTTTCATGGCTAAATTGGAGCAGCCTGGTGGCTTCATTAATTGCACATTGAACCAGTAAGAGCAGAGTGTGAAGGTTCAATTAGCAGGTAAGAGCACAGTTTTGCTCAAAATACTGCAATGAACACAACATTATGGGTGACATACCAGAGTTCAAAAGAGGACAAAGTGTTGGTGCACGTCTTGCAGGCGCAAGAGCCACAGTATCCAGGGTAATGTCAGCACCACCAAAAAGGACCAACCACATCCAACAGGATTAACTGTGGACGCAAGAGGAAGCTGCCTGAAACAGATGTTCGGGTGCTAACCCAGATTGTATCCAAAAAATGTCATTCCCAAGACGAACTGACGCTGTATTGGCCGAAAAAGGAGGCCCTAATACACCATACTAATAAATGATTGTGGTCTAAAACCAGGTGTTTCAGTTTTATTGTCCAACCCCTGTACATTGATTTCTCCACCTGTTCAGATTAAGGCCAGGACTGAAAAGGTTTTCACTGTAAATTCTATTCTATTAAAGTTGGGGTAATTTCTTTCCTAATGAAAGATTTTTATGAAATTAAAATAACTGAAGAAACACAGACATCTTCATTATACAAAAACAACAGAAATGAGTGAAAATCAAATGGTAACATCCACCACCAAATGCTAACTGCTGCCAGCTCCTTTCCTGGAGCAAAGACTGTTCTACCCTACAACGCATAAAATTAGACCTGGTTCCCTCTGGATTCACCTTACACTTCCCTTTGAAAGAAGCCAAAAGAGTTGTCTTGGGCTGATAAAGTGTGAATAGAGAAAACAAAAGGCTGAACAATGAGAAATAGGTTATTCAGAAAGGCTTCACACAAAATGAGGGAGACTACAGCTAGTATTCAGTATTGAAGGTGAAGGCGAAGGCGAAGCTGGAACCGTATATAGTATCTGTTACCAGCCTGAAAAACAGGAAAACATGAGGGTAAAAGTCAGTCTCGTCCTCAGGCCGAGAGCATGTGTTGTCATTGTAATGGAACCGAATGAGACACCTACATTTTATTTACACCATCAGAAGGTTAATGTAGACATAACAGTTACATAACACAATGCCATTAACTCGGGTTAAGTCTGCAGTCGTACAGCTGCTCTCACTCACGGAAAATTGCTGAATGACCCCAGAACTGATGAATCACTCTAAAGCTCCTGAACCTGAAGACGGATCTTTGTGGGAGTTCTAGTTACATACAGGCCTTCTCTCTCTGCTCTACACACCCAGTCCCAGTTTTATGAGGGTACCTTAAATAACACAAACACTGCCCCATTTTAAATGGATTTAACCCTTTCTGCTCCATAAGCTGCTTATGGAAGTTCATCTAAACACTAGACACCGTCTTCACTTCACTGAAGAAGCACATTAACATTTTTGGGTTGAGATGCAGAAAATGGGTTCATGAGAAATTGTAGCTCTAAAAAAGGTAACAGACGTCCAAAATCTCAACTAGGTTTCATGCTAATCTGACATGCTAAGCTAAGCAAATGCTATTTACCTCACTGGTAGACTGAAGGGGGGTGTGGATGAGACATTAATCAACCCAGAACAGAAGCAGTACAACACTGACATTAGGAAGTGTAACACTGCAGATACTTACAGTTTAGGTCGTAAATTCAGTTACGTGTACCACCACCTCAGAATTCTTCTTCATAATCTCAAACCATCAGTTAGACAGCTTAACACATTTGTTACAAATGTATTCCAATGGAACAGAGATCCACATCAAAGGCTGCCAAACAAGCAACCATTTCCAAGTATCCCCATTTGAATGTTGGCACACATCACACGTCACACACACACACACACACACACACACACACACACACACACACACACACACACACACACACACACACACGTTCATCACAGTTGAACCCAGCCTTTACAGCTGAAGCATGTTAAGGGACTGTTGCTGAAGTGGTAGCTTGTTCCAAGACCTTATACTAGCATCATGTTAACCCCCAACACGCCTTGGCTGACATACTACATGTGTTGTCAGGGAAAACACTGTGTAAAGGAGAATTTTGAGTGATGTCCTCAAAAATGCATGAAGGCATTAGTAAATTATGTGACTATACACTCGTGGATAGTTGATAGGTCAAGGACTTTAAAAAAAGGGTTAAAAAAAACTACACGTCACTACACGAAAAGGCTAATCCTTTTAGTTTTCATATGAAAATAACAATGTTCCTGTTTATATAAATTTTATATTGTAATATAGTCTCTATATTACAATATAAACTATATTACATCACCACATGGGGATACTTGGGAATGGTTGCTTGTTTGGCAGCCTTTGATGTGGATCTCTGTTCTGTTGGAATACATTTGTAACAAATGTGTTAAGCTGTCTAACTGATCGTTTGAGATTATGATGAAGAATTCTGAGGTGGTTGTCCTTCTTCACTGACCTTCCATTTTGTTCTTAATGAATTTCCCTTTCCTTTGGGATTGTAGGGATCAATAAAGTATTTATCTATCTATATCATATTTTCTTTATATTTATATAGTGTTTCTTCTTATATAGTATAATTATCATCTTATCTTTCTACTCTTTTCTGTACTGTACTGATGCTGCTGCTGGAGCCTTAATTTCCCCGAGGGAACCCTCCCAAAGATCAATAAAGTTCTATTCTATTCTATTTTATTCTATTCTAGATTGGGTGGAGTACACTGTACTGGATGCACCAGAAATAATGTTATTTAAATGTTTCTTTAGTAATGAAAACTGTTGTATATAGAACAAAGAACAAAAAAAAACCCATTTGCCCGACTAAAGGGTTGTTTGCATCATGAAAAAGGTGATTGTGAGACTCCAAAAAAGGGTTCTTCTATTGTTAAGATGTTGGCCTCGTACCAGATCATCCTTTTTGGTGCCATAATGAAGCATTTTGAAAAAGGTTTTATTTCAACCCCTGAATCTGAAGAATCCTTTTATGGTGGGGAAAAAAGCAGCTCTACATCTTAACCCGAACAAATGCAATTGGTTCAGAGAATATCATAAACGGAACCAATAGACCGAGCTTTGGAAAGGTATCTGTTTCTTAGAGCTTTAAATGTGGATGAAAGGTGTGTGATCCAGTTTTAATTGAATATCGTATTTACCGATTGCATTTGCTCGGCCTCAGAGGTCGAGCTGCTTCCAGAACCGTTTTGACTAGTTTTTCCACACAAGCTTCACCGAGTTCTCATGGTTCTATAAGAACAACTCTCTTTACTAAAGAATCATTCAAGAATTCTGCTTGTGTACATCAACAGTCCTGAAACGTCACCGAGTTATCCTTGGCAAACAACCTGGAATGTATGTTTTGCTTTTACTGTCAAATACACTAATACACTAAAGTAAACCACTGTTGAAAAGAAAAAAAAAAAAGATTGAACATTGAAGAAATCAGAACCTTCACCCAGTGGTAAAATGCACATTGTTATAAAAATTACAGGCTGCAAAAAAAAAAAAAAAAAAAAAAAAAAAACAGAGGAAGAAGGATTTGGGGACATGGCATGATGTTAAAACCCCCTGGAATTTTTTCCTTCAAAAAAAAAAAAAAAAAAAAACGCACAAAGCCTGTCCTTATCAGAGCAAGCCACTCTAGGGGAACTGAAAGTGACAGTTTGATGAAGCTGCCTGGTGTTATTATGGAGTGTGTATCCAGTAATTACTCTGACAGATGATGGCGTTTATTTTTCAGTTAGAACTGAACCAAAAGACCATTTAATAATAACACAGCTGCTGTGGACTACAGCGGCGTAACTCAGGGAAAAATACAACATATTCGACTACAGCCAACAAGTGGTAGCCTATTTTCTAAGTAGGGCAGACCTATTCCTATTTTGTGTACAAGGCACTATGAACACATGCTTTCATTTTAAAATATAAATATTATCTGGACATCATCTGAGTGGAAGAAACATCCACGAATCCAAATATCAGTACTATGTTGTTGAGTCCACAGCATGGCACAGGAAAGATCTTGGTGATATCTCCACAAAGTGAGGTCCGACCTTTAAAGGAGGGACGGTTACAGCTCAGGGGAGGCTCTGTAGACATTATGACTAGTTAAAATTTCTATTGCACAATATATATATATATTGGGCCTTTTTAATACTTAAAACAGTTTAGTCATCAGGTCTAAAGGAACGGACAGGTTCAAAATCAATAAGTCATCACTGATTCAAGGTGCAGACGATTAGCCACAATATGTCTCTCTGCACAATACGTCTGTGCACTGCTGTCCAGATTTAAAGTGGACATTGTGTGCATCACTCTACTCGGTTGGTCCACTGAAGATGACTCGTAGATGATCACCTATCATTCAAACTAAACATATTTTAAGTTGAAAGTAAATGAGCGTGTATGGAATATGACCTTCAACCTAACCCTCACTTTAACCTTAAATCAGATCCAAAACCCAACCCTGGAATGGTATGGTCAGCTAGGGTTAGGAAGCAGGTCACAGTCAACAGAAAATCGTTACGTTTAACTTCAGTTGCATTTCGTAGATATTCATTTGAGCGTCTACAAGACATCTTCAGCCAAGTAAAGTGTTACTGAACTGTACAATCAAACAGCAGATTATGGACATTTTTATTTTAAATCCAGCAGCTTGTGCACTTTTTGGGGTGGAGGTGGGGCTATTTCACAACGTACAAAGTGCACTACATAAGGACGAGGGAGTGATTACAGAAAAGGCCTCACAGAATGAAATGGATGAAAGAAAGAAAGACTGAAAAAACAATGCTCGTTCACAGCATTTGGGGCATAAGAAGCCAGTTAGCACCGTCTATTAGTATCTTGTGTCACATAAATGTTTCAGCCAATCCAATGCATCTCGGATCAGTAACAAAGAGATGGCTTTTGGTTAAACTACTGCTTTACCACAGACTTTCAATCTCCATTTCCTGCAGAAATACAATCTGCAAAGTCTTTACCTGGATAGTTCAACATCAAACCTTTGAACTGATATTATCTGCGGTAATAAAATATTTCATTTATTACTTACAGTGCATCCGGAAAGTATTCACAGTGCTTCACTTTCTGCACCTTTTGTTATGTTACAGATTATTTCCAAAATTGAGTGATTTTTTCCATCAAAATTCTACACATAATATCCCACAATGACGAGTCGTTTGAAATCTTTGCAAATTTATTAAAAATAAAACAGAAAATTTAACATGTAACTCAAAATTGAACTCAGGCACAATTTCCAAGCACTTGTTTCCAAGCTGTGTCTACAGCTTGACTGGACCAGATTTGGAAAGACACATGTCTGTTTATATAAGGTCTCATAGTATACAGTGCAAATCAGAGAACAAACCAAGCCACGAAGTCTAAGGAATTGTCTGTAGACCTCAGAGACTGGATTGTATTGAGACACAGATCTGGGGAAGATCTCAATGAGCACAGTAGCCTCCATCATCTGTAAATGAAAGAAGTTTGGAACCACCAGGACTCTTCATAGAGCTTGCTGCCCTGCCAAACTGAGTGATTGTGGTAGGAGGGCCTTAGTCAGGGAGGTGAGAAAGATCCCAATGGTCACTCTGACAGAACTCCAACGGGGCTCTGTGCAGAGAGGAGAACCTTCCAGAAGGACATCCACTTCTCCACCAATCAGACATGTATGGTAGACAGGCCAAACAGAAGCCACTCTTCAGTAAAATGCATGTGACAGCCCATCTAGAATTTGCCAAAAGGCACCTAAAGGACTCTAAAATCTAACTTTTTGGACTGAATGCTGATCATCATGTCTGGAGGAAACCAGGCACTGCTCATCACCTAGCCAATACCATTCCTACAGTGACGCACGGTGGTGGCACCATTGTGCCGTGGGGATGTTTTTCTGGAACTGGGAGATTAATCAGGTTCACAGAAAAGATGACTGCAGCAATTTACAGAGACATCATTGATGATAACCTGCTTCAGAGCACACTGGACCTCAGACTTGGACGAAGGTTTATCTTCCAACAGGACAACAACTCTAAGCACACAGCCGAGATAAAGGCGTAGCTTCAGCACAACTATGTATGTCCTTGAGTGGGAGAAACTTCCCAAAACTGATTTATGTGCCAATTACTGTCTGATTACATCAGATCAGAACGTCACTATTTAAAATAGTTTTAACCACATCATTAAAAGTTCCATCATACTGTAAATCGGTAACTGATACCCTGGTTACAGGTACAGATATTAAACATTAAACCATTTACCTCTATAGTTTAATTATATCCACTTATTGAATTAAGAAATATATTAAGTAAAAGAGACGATGTCACATCCAGCAGTACTGGCTTCTAAAGACTGTTTGTATAGGATATATTGTGGGGGTTCAGAGCACTGCAGCTGTTTCTATCTGTCCAACAGTGACACACTTATCAGCCAATCACAGTCTAGATGATGGCCTGTTCTTACTGGCTCACAGATGCTGACAAGGTACTAGAATTAAAGCTACACAAAGTGTTGTAACAATGTAAGCTAGCACCAGGTTGACACTGCAGTTTGCCTGCAGCTGAAGAGTTTTATATTGTTTAAAAACACAAACACTTTAGTTGAGCCAGATAAAAAAAATGCTTTCAAAAAAAGGCCCAGTTTTTATTCACAGTTTGCTGCACTGCATACTGTTCAAACAAAGGCCAATTATGTCACTTACAAAAAAAAACCCCAACAACATATGGTTTGTGTTCAATGCTGAGAAAATGACTATTGTGCATCACAATAAAAATCACAACACATTACCATCACATATTAAAAAAATCATTTGGTGAAGGATATGAAATGAATCGATTTCAATACATTGAGCCCTAATGTTAAAAGGTGGTGGTCGAGGTTCAATACTAGAATGAGGGACAATTATACATCCCACAAACCACGGTTCAACTCATCCGTTAAAGTGCCAGGTTCGGTCAGTGTGTTCAAACAGGGAAATCAGCAAACATACTGGACTCCAGCCCTTAGTTCCCCACCCCTGCTGTAGAACTACACTCGGGAACGAGGAGTCCTGCCAGCCAGTGGTCTACACCAATGCTGACTCTAACGCATTACTGAAGCCCTCCTTCAGCCGCCACAGAAACATGGCACTGCCATCTTTTTCCATCATATGCTGGATTTATAAGGTCATAAATATTCTCAGTGTAAGCACTTTTTCATTAGCGAGCAAACCTGCACTGCCCTTCAGCGCTGTGAAAATGATGCAAACCATATTCAAATAAGCACATCCACTATTCGACAGCGGAGAGAGAGAAAAAAACCAAAAAAAAAAACCACTGCTGTGAATCATTCGCATCAAACAATTTCACAACTGAGAGGAAATAAAGTCTTGATGCAGTCTGAGAAGGCACACAAATCATTTTAAAGACCACAGTAAACAGAGCCTGAATTAGTCTGTCAGTCACCCAAGACTACCTCTGAGAACTGTCGCCGAGGAGACTAAAGCTGTGAAACCTGTAATACATGAAAAACACAGGTTTAACCACAACCAATCTTCTCTCACAAGAGCCAGAGTCTCCTTAAACCCAGCATGATGTAGGGAATTCAAATAAAACAGGTTTGCCTTGTTTAGATCTGCCTCTGAAACAACAATTGGAAAACTTTCAGGAGTGAGGCAAGCATTCTGGCATGACAAAGTCCATTCATCCACAGTGTCAGACACGAGTCTGCACAGGAAAGTCAATACAGAGCAGAACCTCACTTGACCCGCACTTCTCAACATGATGCATGAGAAAACAAAAGTTAACATATCTAAAAAAAATACAGCAGTAACTGGTAGACGTGTTACGTGGACGACTAACTGCTCTGTCTTACTTTCTTGACTTGCAACTTTATGACTTGCAACTAGGGCTGGGTTTCCGGAGGGATGACCGTGTCAGAGAACAGTCTCAGCAAATTATGCTGAAGTTAAAGGAAGGAGCAGAACCGACTTTATTTCATCACAGACTGCAAACACAGAGCAGTTTGCACTCAGTGGACCAGCACATACAGCTTCTGATCGGTACTATTTAAATACACAGCATGCTGTGGTTTCAGAGTTACAAATAATGGAACTCTAAAAACGTGATTTTTCATATCAAATCATATCATCGATTAGAGTCATTTCTTTAAAGCATACTGAGATACATTTTGTAGGTCTGATGGCCAAACCTACTCGCAAATATTCTTTAAATCTAAATACATTTTTTTACTTTTATAAATCCTTACAGCACATTTAAAAGAACACACTTCAGCCAAAGCTGGAGAATAAAATCATAAAATCAACAATTAACTAGTTCTCTTTGCTTAACATTTGTATGCTTTGTCATCCAAGCATCATTCCTGCTTTCAAAGGTCATTTTCCAGCCTCTCTTTAACTCTTAAACTGCCCATTTTCTTTTGTTACTGTACCAATAAGACACGATATATGGAAACGAGCTCTGCTCTGGGCTCGGACAACCCCTCTGAATACACTGCCTACCAGTCGAGATCATCATAGCACTAATGGGCTTTTGCAAAATGCTTCAAAACCTGATTTAAAAAGCAGTATCCCTACATCCATCAATGCAAACAGGCAAAATGACTTTGTGAAAAACACAGTATAGAAAAGTTACGAACAAGCGTTTCCATGACATGAACCCTTACCAATAGGAGCTTTTACATACACTATATGGGTAAACAGGTATATAAATTAATAAAGAAGCTATAAAATGAATATATATATTTATAGAAAGGTACGTACACACTACAAGTGCAGATCACTGGTTCCAATCCTAGGTAAGATGCACAGAAGGTGTCTGTACTAAATCGTTGTGACAATAATAACAGCAATAATCTTAGGGATACAACTGACTGACTAATCTCCACTCTGATCCTGTTAAAGAGGAAGCATGCAGTTGCTTTACTCTCCACCGCAGATGGAACACGGCAGAAGGAACTGGTAAACTGCATGGAAAGCACCTTTATCTATTTACTTAGTAACAATTCTTTTTTTTTTTTTATTCATTTCAATGAATGAACTATGACCAAAAGTTAGAAACACAGCAGCAGCAGCAGCCAGCTTTGCTTCAATCCTACCAACGCACACATTTCAGCCTCAAAAAGTGCAACTAGACATAGAGCATATCCTCACGCCACATATGCCAACAAATGCTCACAGGCTCTAAGATTTCATCAAAACCACATGTAGGCATGACAAGAACCTTTTAGAAAAACATGAAGAAAGAGAAAGAGAGCGAGAGAGAGCGAGCAAGAGAGAGAGAAAGCGAGAGAGAGAGAGAGAGAGAGAGAATAGTAGACGATCAGATAAGAGGTAAGAGCAACAGAGGTGAAGTTAAGAGGAAACTACTGTTTAGGCAAAAAGAATAAAAACATTTAAGTTTAAGTGCCAATAAGTCCTGAAACACTAAATTCTGTCTTTCAACACGAGAAGCCGACCAATGAAAAAGTAGCAGAGAGTAAAGCAGCAGTTTGCAGATTAGTGAGAGCAGAAAACAGTTCAAAAGAGCAGAGCAGTACCTGAGTAAATCTGCAGTACACTTTCTCCACGTCTCTCTTTCACACACTGACCAACAAAAAAAAAAAAAAAAAAAAAAAAAAAAAAAGAAAAAGTAGAAAAGACGTACGAGAGAGTGAGAAAGAGGAGGAGTAAAGCAAGGGGAGGGAAATACTGAGCCTCTGCCTTCCTTTAACCCCCTCCCTCCTCCTCCTCCTCCTCCACCTCCTCTTACCCATTACTCCTGCAAACGTGGGACAGCCTGGTAGGCTGTTTTGCAGGACTAGGGTCAAAGATCATTCCTGCCAGTACTAAACCTGAACCACGCTAAAACTGGACACTGCCAGCGCTGCACTAAACATCTAATCATGTGCGACTGTCATATGTGATTTGTTAGACCAAATAAAATCTGAAAATTAAAATCACTGTCCAATTAGTTGCGGTGAAAATGTTTCATTTCCAAATGCATTTAGTCGTCATCATATCCTTGTTTATATGTCTATATGTAAGAAAACTGTGGCAAATGAACTGCTCTGGAATTAAAATGCTCATGTAAACATTTAGACATTCATACCTTAATAATTAGTTAACAATTATAACTGAGTAATTATGTTAATAGAATGCACATAAACAAACTGTATTAATAAAACAAGTATTAAAAATAATATTTAAAAGAATCATAAAAATGCTAAATAAAAAATAGCTCCCTCCAAAAATCTGTAAAAATATGTGAAAGGAAAACTGGAAGGTGAAAATCTATTTTCAATAAATAAAAATCATATAAAAGTACATATGGTGAGAATCTTTAGTTTTCAAATGCTGTTGAATAAACATGAGTTTGTGTGTACACTAGCTTGAGAAAGAAAGGCTTTAATAATTATTCAGATTGAATCGTTTTAGACATATCCAGACCTCAATTTAACTTTTCGTTTTAGATATATTTAAACCAACCAGTTTTTTCAATATAACTTTATTTATAACATTAAGTAACGTTAAATTAACTTACTATTTCATTGTAGAAGCACTTTGAGCTGCTAGTGTACACATAACATGTTGGCTCTTCAAATAAAGTTAGTAAAATAATTCATTATAATAATAATAATAATAATAATAAATATATTAAATTAATAATAATAATAATAATTTTCCAAGCACTGAAGTCTGAAAAAGGATGCAATCATTGATAATTACTGCTCCAGTAGCTTTAATGTGCTTTATGTGCTTCTTTCTTCCACTGTCAGTGTTTAAACACCAAACCTGTCAACAAATTCTGATGGTTATTTCCTCTCATCGGTTCATTTCTGGTTACTGAAAAAGGATTACACTGACTGACTGACTGACTCAATGACCGAAAGACTGATGAACTGACTGCATGACTGACTGACTCAGTGACTGACCGGTGGATGGACTGACCGGTGGATGGACTGGCTGGATGAATGATGGAGTGACTGATGGAGAGAATGACTGATGGAGAGAATGACTGATGGAGAGAATGACTGATGGAGAGAATGACTGATGAACTGATGTATGGACTGACTGATGGATGGACTGACTGATGAACTGGCTGAATGAATGACGGACTGACTGAGGGACTGAATGACTGACAATGAAGTACAGACTGAATGACTGACGGATGGACTGACTGGCGGACTGAATGATGGACTGATGGACTGAACGAAGAGTGACTGACGGATGGGTCGCTGGTCACTGCAGTTTACAGAGCTGTGCCTTGATGAAGCAGTTTCAGCAGTGAAGTACAGACTCTGGCAGAGTTGCGGCTCCAGGACGTAGTTTGAGCTGCAGCTCAGTGAGAGAATCAGCCGGTAATGAGGGAATCAAAGCCTGCAGCGGATTTTCTCCTTCTGGACCTGGATCACCACCTCTGTCCAGGAGAAACTATCAGTCCACACACACACACACACACACACACACACACACACACACACACAGTGTCCCACAACCCGTCCAGAGCCCGGTCCTCACCTGTCTTCATTTCAGCTCGTGTTCAGCAGGCGAGCTCGACCTCACCCGGCGCTGCTACGATGGATCAGATAATCTCAGCGCTGTCTGTTCTCCGGACATTGGCAGCTTCTCGCCGTTATTTCAGCTCCCCCTTCACTCCTTCGCTCCTCATTCTCCTGTCTCTCCTTCTCTCCACATCTACGGAGCCGCCATTCAGAGCAGCGGGATTCGGACTCCCCTGCAGCGGCTGGAGCCCCGGGCGAGGCCTAGCGCTCCAGCCGGGCTCAGACAACCTCCTCACGTTTTCAGTGTGGAGCTCCTGCGCTCATCTCCACTCGACACCGCGGTGTGTGTGTCTGTGTGTGTGTGTGTGTGTGTGTGTGTGTGGCACTTCCGGGTTGACTCACGCGAAGCCACGCCCCCAGCGAGCCCCTCCCCCCACAGGTTTCTCCTAGCTACAGCGCGCCTTAACAACCGTTGCGAGGTACCGGTACACTGGCAAGCAAATAAAATAACATTATTAAAAAAAGAATAATAATAACAACATGACAGTGTTAATAATAATAAATAATAATATTAATAATAATGATAATAATAAATAATAAAATAACAATAATAATAAAACAATAACAACAATAATATAAATATAATAGTAATAATAATAATAATTATTATTAATAATAATTATAATAATAGTAGTAGTAGAAAATAATTACTAAATTGCTACAGTGAAAATGTTTAGTTTTCAGACACATTTAAAGTAATGTATAACTTCCTTTCTAGTTCATGTGTACACTAGCTTGAGAATGAAAAGCTTTAATAATTATTTAATAATCATTAATATTTAATCACCTTTTACTCATTTTAAATATTTAACCAGTTTCCAATATTACTTTCTATTATTTCTTCAATATTACTTTATTCTGGGTACTATTTTGTATTGTAGTAATGTTAAATTAATAACTTCTGAATTTCCTCACTGCAGTACTATTTTAGGATTATGTCAGGATCTATTCAAGATTGTTTCATTTTCAAAGCACTTTGAGCTGCTAGTTTACATGAAACATGGCTCTACAAATAAAATAATCATTAAAATAATTCACTTCTTAGTTGACTCACGCAAAGTCATTCCCCCTATGAGATCCTTAACAACCTTTGCGAGGTATCAGTACACAGGCTTAAAAGAACATCGACTCTGACTGCAGCTATCTGTGGAGTCAATTTCCCAAAATGTACCTAATTAAAAAATAATTTACAAAGAGTTCAGTCAAGGTACATGGAATATTATGGCTGATCACATGAATGACAAATTATGCTTATTCTGCTCCCAGGGAAAAAACTGTCATAAATAAACAAACAAACAAACACACAAGTGTTGGGAGTCTTTTAAAATCCTGTTTGCAAAAATACAATTATAAAATCTTAATTAAAAGATAGCAGTGTGTCTCAGAAAGCTGAAATCATTTATTTATAACTGAATTTTAATTTTACTTTTGATGGGTAAGACAAATAGCTCATGAAATCTAGTTTTTAAACAAAAACAAAAAATAATGTACAATACAGAAATGTCCAATGTCTGATGTTCATTTATATCTTACTTTTATACTTTTATCTTTGTCCAGCTCACAGCCCACCTGTTTATACCTAGAACATGTACTAGCCCACAAGAAAACAAAACTCAACTTTTAACGTAAAATTGTTTTTGGATTTTATTTCTTGGACAATGAAACCATGAGAATTAGGAACTGATTTAGTATTTAAGTGCTATTTCTGACCCACTATGGAAGATAAGGATGGGCCTGCGTACCCAGAGAGTGGTACTGGTGGTCCCCAGCCCACAGGTTGAGAAACCCTGCTGTAAAACCCTACATCCTATGTTCTTTATGGGGTACAGTCAAGCACTACTATATCATGACCGTGAGACTCTAGGACTCCCAATTCCAAATTGTTTGATTTCCAAATGAAATGCAAAATTTACATTCATCTAAAAAAATAACTTTGGAGCACTGAGTCCAGTTTTCTTTCTCCTTAGTTCAGGTAAGATTCATCTGATGTTGTCTCTACTTCAGGACAGGGGTGGATCCAAACATTTTAAACACAGGGACTTGGCCCAATAAGTCTTTTCTGTCCATGAGTCACCGGTTTACCACTGAATCCTCCTCTGACCACTTTTGATGAATTCTGACCACTGCAGACTGGGAACACCCCACGAGCTGCAGTTTTGGAGATGCTCAGACCCAGTCATTTAGCTGTCAAAATTTGGCCCTCTCAAACTCTTATTATGGCACCTGGTAGTGGGTGGGATGTATTAGGCAGAAAATTAACATTTTATCCTTGTTGATGTGTTAAAAGCAGGAAAAATGTGCAAGTGCAAGGATGGCTCAAATGGGAATTTAATTATTTTAGAGCATTTCAATTCATCCAGAGTTGTTTACACAGAACAGCTCCTGAGTTGGAACCATGAAGAAAACTAAAATTCTACCAAAGTGGAGATACATGTTTTTCGTTGGATAGGAGCGATATGAAGATTATCAGAATATATGGTACACTAGTACACTAGTATCATAGCATTTACTAAGCAAGCTTGCATACACGTAACATTTTATTGGTAGTTAACTTAAAAGTACCTCAACTGCAAGAGCTGGCACCTTTCTGGTGATGTCACCACACAGTCTTGGTAGACTGATCTATTTGTGTGACCAGTAGGAGGACTCTACACAGGACACTCCTGGCAAAGACACGCAACATTTCATTGTACTAATTAATTAATTAGTTGATTAATTCTGGCCATACAAAAAGTTGAACTTTGTGACTGTGCCCCAATGAAAATGCATTCGGTAGTCAGCTGGCAGTAAAGCTAACACCATACTGATCAAACGTTTGCTGTTGGAAAAACAGAACTGATAAGTTGTTGTTGGCGTTGTGATACTTCTACTTCCCAATATTCTGTATGAAACACTAGAGCAATATTTCAGCTGTTCAGAAGAAACCATTCACTGAGGACTCACTTACATGCGCCCTCTACAGCCAGAACATACTATGTCCACATCACTTTCCTTCGCCGTCTCATTTCAGTAACCTTGTTTTGGTTCATCTTCAGTCAAGAGTAATATTTAATTAAAATTACAAGGAACAACAATTTCACCCTGCTCTTATACTAATGCGGTAGAGCACACTAGCAATGGCAGCCATTGTTACAGTGCATTAGATAAGCAGTCAAGTTTTCATTTTGGAATGCAGCAAATATTTCTTGGTGGCATTACAGCAGCGCTGCTTACTGGATTACCTTGACTTTGGGATTAATTATAAACTGATTATGGCTACTTTGGAAAGCAAATATGAAGTCTGTCTCACTTCTGTTTTGCTAGGTACGGGAGCAACAAAATGATCAATTTCTTATAATAATTTATTTCAATATTTTAATGTACAGACAAATATGTACAAAATTCAACAACCCTTATACTCTTGTCCAATAGGTACGCTTGATGTCTACTTCTTCTAATAAATTCAGCTACTTTGTTTGTACCCAGTAGACACTGATGTGCAAATGCACACACACAGTTTGTCTTGTCCCTGTACAGAAGCACTGCCAAGAGAATAAGACTCTCTGGAGCAGATAAACATGAAACTATTGCATAGCCGTTGAGCTGTGGAGCAGTGGAACTGTGCTCTCTGCAATGATAGTGCTCCATCCAGTTCCTTTGGGATGAACCGGGGTAGTTGGAGATGAGGTACCCCACAGGTAAAAATCTTACCTCCTAACTTCACTATTGTACTTGTAACTGAATGCAATCAACTCCTCACAGCAATGCTCCAAATATCGTAGAAAGTCTTTCCTGGACAGTAGAGTCAGGTGCTTAAATAAAAACAGGACTCCTCCCCCCTTGATTTCAGAAGAAACAATGAATATGGTGTCCCAATACTTTTGTCCTTATAGTGTATCTTCACCTTTCAGCTTGAAGTATCAGTACAGTTCATTTCCCAAACTCCAGACTTGATTAACTTGTCTTTTTTATGGGCTCCAAAGCCAAAAGCTGGTACTCAATGTTTTCTAGCTCCTGCTCCAAAGCTGCAATCTGTGGATTTTATGAACAAGAGGAAAGAATCATGTTAAATACGGATATGTGAAAACTACATTACTGGTGGTCTACTCTTAACTGAAACAAAGATGAATATAATTGCTACAGCTCACCTTCTTTTTGGTCTCTTGACGAATATGCTGAGGAACCTTTTCTAGATAGTTTGGTATTCTAGTTTGTGAGAGGGATTGCTGAAGTCTAAGGAGAAGCATTTCTCTTCGCTGGGACAAGAGGATTATCTGTTTGTCAGCATCAACACTGTTCTAAAAGAGAGGTGAAAGAGATCATGGCATTAAGAATTCATGGAAATACTGCTCAATGCTAAAAGAAAACACAGACCTTTATAATCAATCTGGATTCATGTTATATTGGGACACACTGTCATTTTACCCAGTAAGCAGTAGAGAGTTTAATTTGCATTGTGTGTAGTATTTACAGTCAGACAGTCATATTCATAGAGTGCTTTAATCTAGTGTGAATCTGCAGTTTGTGTAGCTTTTACAGTCTGATATTAATAATCAGTCAGGAATTCTTTATTAATCCTAGAGATAAAATGCAAACAATTCATTTTGCAATAATTATTGCAAATTATAATCTAGTATAAATTTGCAGTGTCTGTAGTTTAACAGTCTGATAGTAATAACTGGAGGGAGCTTTAATCCAGTATGAATCTGCATTGTCTATGTAGTTTTTCTGTCCTAGTAATCATACAACATGAATCTGCAGTATTTTTAAGCATGACAGTAATAATTGTGGATTGGTTTTATTCAGTATGAATATGTAGAATAATTTAAGGTTGTTGTCCTCATCGCAGTCTGACATCCAGAGTGCTCTGGTGCAGGGTATCATCAAGAATGTCTCTGTACATCACTGCAGTCATCTTTCACCCTGACTAGTCTCCCTGTTGCTGCAGAAACACATCCCCACAGCATGAGGCTGCCACCACCATGCTTCACTGTAGGAATGGTATTGGCTAGGTGATGAGCACTGCTTGGTTTCCTCCAGACATGATGATTGGCATTCAGTCCAAACAGTTCAATCTTTATGTTTCTCATGGTCAGAGAGTCATTTAGATCCAGATGGGTTGTCATGTGCCTTTTACTGAGAAGTGGCTTCCATCTGGCCATTCTACCATACAGGCCTGTTTGGTGGAGTGCTGCAGAAATGGTTGTCCTTCTGGAAGGTTGTCCTCTCCACAGAGCAAATGTTGGTCACCTGCCTAACTAAGACCATTCTACCATGTTCACTCAGTTTGACTGGGCGGCCAGCTCTAGGAAGAGTCCTGGTGCTTCCAAACTTCTTCCATTTACTGATCATGGAGGCCACTGTGCTCATTGCATCAATGCAGCAGAATCTTTTTCTGTACCCTCAATTTTGAGTGTCATATCAAAGGCACAGTATTGAGCAAAGCCTGTAAATACTTATATGTGTAAATTTTTTGTGTTTTATTCTCAATAAATTTGCAAGTTACACAGTAACAGGAAATCTGTGGATTTACACATGCCTTCATACCAATATCAAATGGCCACTAAAATTCCACAAATTCTCACAAATCCTCTGGGAAAACTATTCCAGCTCCACTAGGACGTCAGTTAAGTTCTGTGTGTTTTCACTTTTACCTGAATATTAAGGTGTAACCGGATAGAATGGTCAACGACATCAAAGGGACTGCCTTCAGGTGGAGGCAGGACAGAGGTGAATGGGAGAGAAGTAGCGCCCTCTTGAGGACAGTACAGGTGCAGATTAGAGACTCTGCCCAGGACACAAATAGCAGAGCTGAAACCGTGGAGGGTTTGAGCTTGGTCTGGTGTGCACACTGCCCACACTAGGAAAAGAAAAGAAGTTCAATTTAACTGGAAGTATGACAGTTATTTTCATAGGGCATTTTCATTTTCTAATGGTGGCTATAGTGGACATTTATGTTCATAGTGTGTCAGTGGTAGAGTTATTGAATTTCTACAACTGAATATTATTCTATATTAATATTCACAACAAGAAAGCCATTAGTGGTCCATGATGCACTGACCTGCGTTAATTTTTAAATATATGTACATTCATTACAACTAATTATAAGATTGAATAAAGTACAAACTCATTTGTTTGCTGAAATATATTTTTTAAAATCTCAAAATACTTTATGAAATATTGTCATTCTATAATATAACAAATGAAAAGCAATCAGATTCTATTGTGGTGAAGCAGAAGCTTTTATGAAGCACTAAAGCATTTCCTACAAAACTATATCCAAAGTGAATCAATGTGAGATCAGACACATCTGTACTACACAGCGTTCAAATACTGTCTTAATGGTAAAGTCTTAGTACTACAAAATGAAGCCAGTTAATTACACAAAGTGAAATGTACATTAGCCACCAGAGGAAAGTGGAGCTATGACATAACTAAAATTTAGGAGAACCATGCCCTGAACTCCTCCCCATTCAGTTCCATATATACTCTGCATATATAAGCTTCTTACTTCACCTTTGTGACGAAAAACCTTACACTTTACCACATCTCATCTCTTATTCTCAAAGCTCACCTTAATTACATCTGTAATGTATTCACAGCACTTCACTTTTTGTGGATTTTGTTATGATACAGCCTTATTTCAAAATGGATTAAATTCAGATAACAAAATATAACAAGCTTGTCACACCTGTTTGTGGGAAGTTTCTCCCATTCTTGTTTGCAGAACCACTCAAACTCCATCAGATCGGATGGGGAGCATCAGTGAACAGCCCTTTTTACATATCTCCAGAAACTGGTTTCAAGTCTGGGTTCTGGCTGGGCCACTTAAGGACAGTCAAAGAGTTGTGAACCCACTTCTTTGTTATCTTGGCTGTGCGCTTTGGGTCATTGTCCTGTTGGAAGATAAACCTCCATCCCAGTCTGAGGTCCAGAGGGATCTGGAGAAGGTTATCATAAAGGATGCCTCTGTACATCACTACAGAGTCATCTTTCCCTTGTCCCTGACTAGTCTCCCAGTTCCTGCTACAGAAAAACATCCCCACAGCATGATGCTGCCACCATCATGCCTCACTGTAGGAATGGTATCGTTTAGCTAATGAGCAGAGTCTGGTTTCCTCCAGACATGACACTTGACACTGAGACAAAAGAGTTAAATCTTTGTTTCATCAGAGCAGATCATATTGTTTCTCATGCTCATCTTTAGATTGGCTGTCATGTGCATTTTACTGAGGAGTGACTGTGTCTGGCCACTCTAAAGAAATGGTTTTCCTGGAAGGTTCTATTCTCTCCAAAGAGCAACGTTGGAGTTCTGTCAGAGTGACCATTGAGTTCTTGGTCACCTCCCTGACTAAGGTACTCCTTCCACTTATGGGTGATTGAGGCCTCTGTGCTCATTGGGACCTTCAACACAGCAGAAATCTTTCTGTACCCTTCCCCAGATTTGTTTCTCCATATAATCCTGTCTCACAAGTCTACAAACAATTCCATAGACTTCATGGCTTGTGCTCTGACATGCACTGTCTACTATGGGACCTTATATAAACAGGTGTGTGCCTTTCCAAATCATGTCCACTCAACTGAATTTACCACAAGTGTTCTCCAGTCAAGCTGTACAAACACCTGAAGGATCATTGGAAACAAGATGCACCTGCAGGCTGTGAATACTTCAAACCTTCCTCACTTTGTCATTGTGGGGTATTCTGTGTATAATTTTGAAGGAGAAAATGATTTTATTCCATTTTGAAACATACCAAATTGCAAAAAGTGAAGCGATATGTTGGGATATATATTTCAGAGAAAAATAAAAAATAAAAATGACTGTGTCTATTAGAGGAATTATGGTACTCACTATCTGGTCTTTCCTTAGTTATGTGATACTGGGCTCTCAGTGCTCTCACCACTCTGACCACATCCTGAACCAAAGGGAAATCAGCTTCTTCCAGAGGAAAATGCCAGTGAAGCTGGAAGGAAGTGGGTGACAAAAAGATAAGAGAGGAATTGGGAAACATACAGAAATATAAACAACAGTTTTTCCTGTTCAGCACAAGTGAGACAACTATCAACTGATGACAGAATCATTCATTTGTTTATAAGACCACTTCTGGTAATCAGATCTTTTGTATGTCATCATGTATCTGTATCAATGCTGTAGACTTTATAGAATAAGGAACAATATGTTGACTTGTTTTAAATGTACATTAAATGTAATTAAAAATTTAAACTTTGGAGCAATACCTGCTTCTACTTTCTCAAAGAATTTGTTAAAATCATGGGAATGGGAAGGGGATGTCATGGGAGTACCACTTCTGGTTCCATAAAGAACCAGATTTGTAAAATACACTGTATGTGAAAAACGTTTCACCTGATTTAAAGTTTCTTCATCAGTTTAAAGGTTCTTCACACATCACGTCTTTCCTCAAATGGTTCTTTATGCTAAGGCCATGGTCCTAATTAAAACTTTTACTTCAGATGAAAGAAACAACATATGAGATACCATAACAACACCATATGCATCACAGCTACCTTCCTACAGGTTTTAGATGCATCCCTAATGCACCCCACCTAATCCAACTATTTGCTTCCTTTAGAAGTTCTTGACTGGCGGAATAGAGTTATAGAGGTGTGTTAGATTTGGGTTGAACCCTGCAGGGGGTTAGCTCTCCAGGAGCAGGGTTGGTGACCCCTGCTGTCAGCCAGCCAGTCAGTCTTATCTGCCTCTCCCTGAATAGGGTCACGGTTAATCCAGAGTCCACCTGGAGACATGGAATGCAAGGCAGGAATACACCCTGGTGCCAGTCTATCACAGGGTGCCACAGGGGGCAATTTAGCATGGTCAATTCACCTACCAAGGGCATTTTTGGGAGGTGGGAGGAAACCGGAGTACCCAGAAGAAACCTGCACAGACACAGGGAGAACACACCAAACTCCTTTTGTTGAATCCCAGGCTCCTTTTTGCTTAATGTGTTTAATATTTGAATAGTTGGACTGTTTGTTTATAATCTGCATAGGGTTGGCTGAAAAAAAGTCTGAGAACCCCTGCTTCAAGCATTGATGCACACCTGATGTGTTAATTTGGCTGCAATTACCCAACTCCCTTAGGACTGTTCCCCATCACATATGATGCTTCCAACACTATAAGGGTGAAGACAAGCACATGTCTCTTCTGATACATGAGAAGCCAGCCATCACCTCTATTAGAACAGCCACCATTGCATTATTGCTTGGCCACCAATGTGCTATGAGGAAAGTGCTGAATACATAGCCTGTGCTGGGCAGCATTGCACAGGGTGTGATGTGGGGAGAGATCTCCATCTACCCACTCAGAGAGAGCATGGACAATTTTGCTCCTCTGGCTAAGCCTCAGCCATTAGGGGTGTAGTTTGTGCATTTTCTGGTGCCGGTCCCAAGCCTGGATAAATGGTGAAGGTTGTGTCAGGAAGGGCATCTGGCGTAAACTTGTGCCAAAACTATAATGCGGATCATTAATATGATGATGTGCTGTGGCGACCCCTAAAGGGAGCAGTCGAAAGAAGAAGAAGAGACTCTGGCTGCCGATGGTAAGCAGAAAAACGTGGGATTTGAACCTGTGATCCTGCAAGCAACTTGGAGCCCATCTGCCTAAGTTTAAAGAAGCTCCACATAAAATAAAGGTACCAATTAATTTTTTCTTGAACCATGTAATCCATACCTTTTAGGGATTTTATTTCAACTACATTCTGACCATACCTCTACATTTCCCATCAGTCCATTCATCACAAAACCATCTACTCAATGTAAAGCAGAGTTTGTGTTTTTTCAGTGATTAAAAATGGACACCGTATATGACAGAGACAACACAGTATGCTTTAGATTCCCTCTGCTCACCAGCTGAGAAGATGTTGGATAGGGCTGCACACACAAGCTCGTCTGAGCCGTACTAGACATCGGGTCAGCAGTCTGCAGTCTTTGCCAAAGCTCCTCAGTGAGAAATGGCATTAAAGGTGAAAGGAGGCACAGAGAAGTGGACACACAGTGATATAGCACAGCAGCGGCAGTCTGCTTCCTGACTGCACTTTCTCCATTATTTTCAGTGGCCTGCTGTTTCAAGACTGGTTTGATGCACTCCTTATGTAGAAGGAAAAAGAGAAACATTAAAATCAGGACAGCATGTAAGGACAGTGGGTAGACAAGGCAGGCATATGAGAAATATAGTGCTAACTTTTATAACTCATTTTAGTGGGTAGATCAGAAACCAGTCAAGTTCAGAGTTCTAGTTCTAGATTGAAATAGATTGCTTTAGAAATCTTCTAGTGGAAAGTGGGGCATAAAGCTATTCATCTGGGCAGGAATTTATTTTCATGTGCAATAATATATTAGAAATGTTGTATGTGAGTGTGTTAGCTTAACCATTGTTAAGCTCTCCTGGATGAAGTCCAATATTTTAAGTAAGTTTGCACTGACTTTCAATATAACAGTAACAAAACCTCAAAATTGTATTGTAGTAAATTGTATAAACTACATTATTTAACAGTTCGTTCCGGATGTGCAAGCTGAGAGGCGTACAAACTGTGCTGTTATCTCACCACAACAGCATGTTTTTTTTTTTTCACAAACACTGTATCACTGCTTAGTAAATAATGGTAAAAAGCACCACAAGAGCAAATAAAACTAAAACAAGTATTGAGACTATTAAGATGAGGTTGAGACTATTAGACCCAGAGGTTGATTCACCAGTTTCTTTTTGACCTGATTACAGACCAGCTGCTACCATATAGGAGGACTTTTACAATGGCTTTTATAAACTTAACCCTCGCTGGCTCAGAGGGAGGCATACGGACACAGAGACTTGATTATAGTGGGAAACAAGCAATCTGGTCAGGGCTCAGTGTAGTTCAGTTCCCCTTCATGTACGTAGTTTGTCTGTGTTATGTGACTCAAAGTAATATGATGAGTTGGAGTTTAATGTTTTGATTTGAGAAGGAGCTGGAAAAGGAGCACCGGCTGTGCAGTAAGTGAGTAGAGTTTGATACGTAGCAACAAGCAGCTAGTTCAAGAACTATGAGTGGCTGGAAGGAAATGCTAACAATAAAACAATAAATTTGATGTTCACACATCAGTCCGTTATTTTCTTGCTTTAGTCATTTTCCAAACTACACAACACAACCCTCAAGGTCATGTTCATAAATTATAGATCATAAATAGCAGTGCAGCTGTAATGAAACCTGTGTCATCAAATCTGTGCTGTCCTTTAATGATAACACACTCCCTCTTGTGTTCTATTGCTTTATTAAAAGAGGAATTCCACACATGGTTAAGAAAAACCATGAGAAAGAAAAAAAAGCCAGAGAGATCTATTTTAGAGAATTTTGTTGAGTCAGAATTGTTCACAGTGGTGGTGGGTGTAACTGGAAGTGTTTCATGCCATTAAATGGTCTCTCACAGAAACCTATTAGACATGATAAAGTCTCAGGCATCATGCAGTGTATTTGTTAACACAAACCCTTTTAAGGATGTAGTTATAAACAGCACTGGAAAACAAAACTTACTAGGTAGACATCACAGAGGTTGTGATGCCAGAAGGATTGCAGAATGGAGGTGACTGTGTGCAGCTCATAACTCTCAAACCCCCTCTCACACTGTTCCACTGTGCTGTAAAGTCGTGAACAGATCCACCTGTCTATCCGAGACATAGGGAAGGTCTGGAACAGCATAAAAGAAAGAATAGGCATAAAACCTGAGACCACAGCATCAAAAACCTCCTATACATTACAGAAACATGCAGTGAAGTATACATAAATGAAACGCACATTACAGCATTGTTCAAAAGTTTGAAATCAGTGCATTGTGTAATATGATGCTGGTTTCAGATGAATGTGTAATCAGGTCATCAATGTGAAGCTAAAAAAAGTGTAATAGAAAGTGTAATAAAGTCTAAAGAAAAAAATCTAAACTGATCTGATCAAATAAATGATGAAAAAATAAACTTGACAAAATGACTATAGGAACATTATAGCATATTAGTTGTCATGAATCATACAACAGTTAGTTCCAGCCAAGCTAATTGGTTGAGAAGTGTTTAAATTGAGCTATCTTGCCTCAAAAACTATCACTCTGCTGAATCACGCTGTTCAGTAAATAATGGCAGAAACTGTTTGGGCTGAGCAGTGAGTGAGTTAATTACTGTGATGTAGCAACAAGCGTCTAATTACTGAACTATAATTTAGCGTAAGGAAATGCTAACATTATAACATTAACCTCGATGTTCACACTCAGTTCATTATTTTCTTACTTTATTTTCTCAACTGTTATATAAAAGCAACAGAACACGAGAGGGAGTGTGTTATGGTGCAATAACACCTTCTGCTTCATCACACCTGAAGAACAAAATTCCTGTGTCATTAATTCTATTTCTAAATCTTTATGTCTAATAAAGTTCAAACGTAGTTGGTGTTTAGTTTATAATATTACATTTTCATTGCACACGTCATTCATTCATTCATTCATTTTCTTATCCACTTTGCCGCAGTGGATCCAGATCCCACTGTGAATCATCGGGCACAAGGCAGAAATACCTCATGGACAGGGCACCAGTCCATCACAAGGCACCATAAACACATACACACACCTCGGGGCAATTTAGCATGGCCAATTCACCTACCTTGTGCATTTTCTGGAGGTGAAGGAAACATGGAGACAGGGAGAATAAACGAAACACCTCACAGACAGTGACCCAAGCAATGATTGAACAACCAACCCCCAGGAGCTGGTGCTGTGACACACACACACTACCTGGTGCCACTTTGCCACCCAATTGCACAAGTTATTATTGTAAAAAAATGTTAATATGACAAATGATTCCTATTTAATATATTTTTAAAATGAAATGAAATTTTAATAAAAGTCTAAAATTAGTTTTGAGATGGTAATATTAGTTTTGGTCAAAATCTGTTTTTAGATTTAAAGCCTTTTGTCTGGGGTAAAAATCTCAAAGCTTACAATGATTCAGTTCCATTGTTTAAGAATTCAACACATGAATTTGATTTCTTTTTCTACACATTTTTAATTAATTCTAAAAGCATACTGAATACTCAGATGTGATTGATGAACAATAGAGATAATATAAATAATATAAAAAAGACCTTATGAGCCTTTGCTGGAAAACAGTCAGGAAACTGTATAATGACCAAAATTTATTATTAGGGCTTTTTATTCTAACACTGCAAAACCAATGCAGGTGAAATGGAATGGAACTGATAAATAAACATGCACTGTTGCATCTTCACAGCCCTTCTGTTGACTGATAACCTCTGAAAACATTAGCTGCTGTCTAGTATATTAGCATAAGCAGGAAAAATGGGGAGATTAGGAAACTGAACTGAGGGGCCAGAGGGAAGATGCAATGAGACGAGACATTCTATGCTCTAAATTTAAACCCAAAGCAGGAGAACAGAAGGGAGAGATCATTAATTTATAGCTCAGGAATATCTAGATCACCTCTCCCTGGAGGGATGCTTAGCACTGTGCAGTAGTTTCAAGATTTGTTAGGGCTCTACCTTAGGTAGCGGTGTCAGTGGAGCTCCTAGGTCCAGCAGAGCTCCAAGAGTGAAACGTACGGTCTGCCACATCTTATTACAGAAGTATCTAGCGTTCAGCACCTGAGACACAGAGAGACTGATATCCTCTCCTGCCAGACAGACAAACAGACAGACAGTCAGAAAAATGTTAGTTACAAAAAATAGTTTCCAGAAATAGTTTGGAAGTAAATAGCTTTCTATGCATTTTAATATTTAATATAAAATTAAAATATTGATGTTTTAGTATTTTAGTACATACAGTATAACACAAAAATCGTCTTGGTAATAATAGGGCAGATTATTTTTTTCAAAAATATTAGCAATAAAATAAACTGTAATAAACTAAAAAGTTTAGATTTCTTTTTGTCCATTTAGATGTTCATTTTTTTAAACACAATTGACACAGGTTTGGCCCCAACTTCCTCCCATAATTCTTTTTTTTTTTTTTTTTTTTTTTTTTTTTACAGAAAATAGTATCCAAAACCCAGCATCACTGGTTGATTATATTTTATTTATGCTGAAATATGAATAAAGAGATAAATAATAGTACACTTATATAGCACAATTCTAGGTACCCAACAATGCTGAACAATCAACCCTCTTCACAATCGCACTCAACCAACACACACTGGTGACAAGCAGTAGCCAATTGCACACAGTGTGCTCTCTACTGGAAAAGACTGCATACGCCAAGAGAGGGGTTCACCCAGGACAGAATGCCAGTCTATATCTGGACACACACAGCAGTTTAGAGTACCCAATTCAACTGATCTCCATGTTTTTAGAATGTGGAAGAATAGCATTCATTTTTTTTCTATTATAGCCTTTATGTCCAAGCATCATTGAGTTTAGTGCTAAAGCTCGCTCTCATACTTTACTCAGTTTCTAAAAATGAAAAAATAAATTAACAAAAACATCACAGTGATTTATATTACAGTAAAGAAAAAAAACAGATTCCTGTAGCCATTTATTTGTTTTGTCTCCCTCCCAAAGCTACACAGAAGTAAAAACATTTAAACTTGTGATTAATCACAGAACAGCGTTGTGACACCTCTAATACACAGTAAATATTAAAAGTCTAGTTTCTTATTTTTATTCTTTTATTTTACATGTAAATATCCATTATTAAAATCTTCAGTCTTCAGGAGGAGGGAAATGTGCTAATTGAAAATTAATTATGATTAACTGGTACAAACTGTGCAATCAATATTTTTTTGTAATTGTTTGCCCTCGAATACACAAAAAAGTGATTTTGAGTTCGTCTCTGAAGCCCTCTTGGAGGACAAACCAGGTGATGCATGGGAACTGAAAATGCTACCCTATCTAATCCAGGGGTCACCAACCTTGGTCCTGGAGAACTACTTTCCTGCAGGTTTCAAATCCAACCCAAATCTAAAACACCCTATTCAGGCAATCAGGAACTTGTGAAGGCAGTAATTAATTGGACCAAAAGTAGAAAAAAGTACATCGGGTGAGCTTTTGATTTAACTGAACAAAACCATACACTGACTGGAGTTCACACAAGTGTCATCAACTTTTTTTTATTTTTTATTTTTTATCTGTGGTAATGACTTTACCAGCCATCAGCACACTCTGACTTCAATATTATATAAATAGAAAAAAAAATCATAATTACATTAGGTATAGTAACTATATCCACTTAGCTGAGGAGATGATTAAGTTTATACTGAAACCCACATGGGGACTCTCACCCTGAGCTTTGTAGGAGCAGAGAGCAAATCGCAGTGCATCGGTCCCACACTCTGGAATACCGTTTGGGAAATCTTTCTTCTGCAGAGGGGAATTATGAATTACATGATGAATCAGCTTATTTAAGAGAAACATCTTGAACCTCAGTGGAACATAAAGCATCTCTTACTGACCTGTGCTTCCATAGCAACAGCTTTCTCTCTTGGGTCCAAGTTACCTTCAGTAACCTTCTCTTGAAGTCTCTAAATAGACCAGAACAATAAATGACTGACATGAAGATCTACCAACACTGTTAGAAGGTCTTGCTGCAAAGCTTTTATTGTAAAAACCAATATCATAGGAAACAAGTGGTTGGACAAGTCTGTACATAATTAAAATAATTAACACAGCAAACAGGTCTGCATATTTCCCCCTCTTCCTTTCATGAGCTCTACAATCTTCAGTCCTGCTTTCAGTGAGCTCTACTGGGTGTACCGATTTTATTGCTGGGGCCCACAGCACCATTACTGGCCTCAGTGTATAATCAATGTCTTCCACTGGGTAATGGAGCTGCCTACCCAGGTACACCTCCATTCTCAAATTGACGCCTGGTGTCAGGATCTTAGATGTTCAGTGCATCTGGAAGTTATTCACAGCGCTTCACTTTTTGCACGTTACAGCCTTAGTCCAAAATGAATTAAACTGATCATCCTTTAGATGTTACACCTGTGGTAAATTGACTTTATTGGACATGATAGACACACTCCTGTTTATATAAGGTCCCATAGTAGACAGTGCACGTCAGAGCAAAAACCAAGCCATGAAAACTAATGTATTGTCAGTAGACCTCCTATTGAGACACAGATCTGAGGAAAGGTACAGAAAAATATCTGCTGCATTGAGTGGCCCAGTCAGAGCCCAGACTCAAAACCTGATTGAACATCTCAGGATATATCTAAGAATACCTGTGCACTGACACTCCCCATCCAATATGATGGAGCTTGAGAGGTTCTGCAAAGAAGAATGGGTGACACATCCCAGAAACAGGTCTGCCAAGCTTGTAGCATCATACTCAAAAAGACTTGAGGCTGTAATTGCTTCAACAAAGCATTGAGCAAAGACTGCGAATACTTATGAACATGTAATATTTTTTAAGTTTATAGTTTTAGGTTACTAAATTTGCAAAAATGTCAAACGTTATTCACGGTCATCATTGGGTATTATGTGTAGTATTTTGAGGGACAAAATTAAGTTAATCCAATTTGAAATAAGGCTGTAACATAACAAAATGTGGAAAGTAAAGTACTGCAAATACTTTCCGGATGTACTATATAACACCTGACGAAGGATGTTACTACCTATCCTGTCCTGAGAAAGTAAATCCTCTGTTGGTTCCCTGCTAGAGTCTCATTACACACCTCTTGCCTTCTCCTCCACAAACTCTGCCAGCTTCATGAGCACTTGATCATGTTGCCACCTGGATTGGCCCTGTGCCAGTGCAGTTCAGCAGCTTGACAGGATGTGCTGCAGGGAGGCTTTGGCACACAGGTTGCATGCTTTGTCTGCACCGAACCACTGGAAAATATTTTTTGATGAGGGCAAGGTGTGGTATGTTGCCCCCGATCAGGAAACTAAGTCTAGCCTGTGGCAGTTTCCAGATGTCAGCCCACTCAATCTTGTGGCTCACAACTCCCTCCCATGTCATCCATCATCCTTGCTGGCCCTGTGCAATGGCCTTCTTCCTGTGGCCATATACATATACTGGACCATATACTCAATGGATCGCCCAATTCAAAGCCTGCCCGTCCTATCTGAACCCTTCCCTCCTATTCCTGGTGTTGCAAACTGCTTACTGTCCTTTTTACTTGTTCCTCTGCCCTCTGATTCCTACATGTGGATACTCAAACACAACTCCCCTTACTGTGTTACTTTGTCTTCTCATGCCTGTACTCAAGGGTAATGGATTTAAAGGGTAGTTTAAAGGCTTTCTGATGATTAGCATTGAGGGAGCCCTAGTCATTTCTGAATGTAAACATTGTCCCTAGCATCCATTTTATTCATGGCTGATAAGGTGACCTCACATAGCTTCAGTGGGCACATGGTTTTTAGATACAGTATGTAGTTATAACACCACACTTTATACCTTCCCAGCTGGCTCATGGTAATGTTTAGCAGGTCCGCTCATCTGTCTGAAAGGCTGGATGTAAAGTGGGGCAAAACAGTATTTAGTCAACCACTGATTTTCCTACATAAAAAGTTTAGAAAAGCCTGTAATTTTCATCATATGTACACTATGACAAAATGAGAAACAAAATCACAGGAAATGACATTGTAGAATTAACAAATTATGTTCAATAACAAATGCTCAAATCAATACTTTGTAACCTAAACTTTGTTGGCAATGACAGAAGACAAACATTTCCTGTAAGTTTTCATCAGGTTTGCACACACTGAAGCTAATATTTTGGCCCATTCCTCCATGCAGTTATCCTTTAGAGCAGTGATGTTTTGGAGCTGTTTCTGGGCAACACAGACTTTCTACTTCCTCCACAAATTTGCTATGGGGTTCAGGTCTGGAGATTGGCTAGGCCACTCCAGCACCTTGAACTGCTTTTTATGGAGCCATTCCTTCACTGCCCGAGCTGTGTGTTTGGGATCATTGTCATGCTGGAAGACCCAACCACGTTCCATCTTCAACGCTCTCATTGATGGAAAGAGGTTTTGACTTAAAATCTCACAATTACATGGCCCAGATCATTCTTGTCCCCTTTGCAGAAAAACAGCCCCAAAGCATGATATTTCCTCCCCCATACTTCACAGTAGGTATGATGTTCTTGGGGTGCAACTTAGCATTCTTCTTCCTCCAAACACGACAAGTAGAGTTTTTACCAAAAAGTTCTATTTTGGTTTTATCTGACCACATAATATTCTCCCGGTCCTTTTCTGGATCATCCATATGCTCTTTGGCAAACTTCAGACAGGGCTGGACATGTACTGGATTAAGCAGGATTTGAGTACCTCTCGGCATAATTTGTTACTTATGGTAGCCTTTGTTACTTTGGTCCCAGCTCTGTGCAGGTCATTCATCAGGTCGCTTGATTTAGTTCTGGGTTTTTTGCTCACTGTTCTCAAGAAGGACAGAAGAGCTTCTTAAGAAGAAGTTACAGGTCTGTGAGAGCCAAAAATCTTGCTTATTTGTGGGTGACCAAATACTTATTTTCCACCATCATTTACAAATAAATTCTTTAAAAATCCTACAATGTGATTTCTTGGATTTTTTTTTCTCATTGTTGAAGTTTTCTCATAGTTTCTCATTAGTTTCTCATAGTTGAAGTGTACCTATGATGAAAATTACAGACCTCTCTCATCTTTATGAGTAGGAGAACTTGCACAATCAGTGGTTGACTAAATACTTTTTGGCCAACTGTATATAAGACTTCATAAGGTCTACAGTTTGGGGAATGTCTTTCCCACCTATGGAATGAGAAAAGGGGCTGGCCTTCATTTTTGCCAGGTGATCCACTCATTCAGTCTGCTCAAGAGTCTGCTACTTGTAGCTCCTTAATTAAACATTTCATTGCAATCCCCACTTCTAGCTGCTGGTCAGGTGAAACACATTAAGAGATTATGGAAGTACTTCATAATCCTGGCTTTGATGTTGTCCGTGATAGCAATGAGTTGATTGAGTACTGATCCATATGGATTAGGCAGATCTAACCATACAACATGCAGGTCTTTCTTATATCACTTAGTAGACTGTATCTGCTCCCAGATCATCAAGGCATGTTTCACACAGCCTGGAAAGCCCAGATGGCAGCTGATGTCTATACAGCAATTTTCCATCAGATAGGTAGTTATTGTCCTAAGCAGAATTTCAATAGAGTTATACTTCTGAACTGGCTAACTGACTTGCCGTTCTGCTCTGTAGGGATGAAGAACAGTCTAAAGCAGCTTCAGCAGTTATTCTATAACTTGTAGGATATTCTGTTTGGCCCTGGTGCTGATGCTGACTTTGCCTTTTGGATCATTTGCCAGATTTGCCTGATGAGTCAAAGGGTACTGCGGGCATGGGTACATAACCGGAGACCCGGAGAGTAAAAATGTGGTTTGATGAAGCCCCCTCTCCAAATGATTGCTGTCAACCTCTGAAAGAACACTAACAGCACTGGAACAAATATTGGAGGTGTTCCAAATGATAAACTAGGAAAGGTATATATCAAGTGTCATCACACAGACTTGACCAGGGGCCAAACTCTTGCAGAGTAAATATTCTTTGAGCTAGGTCCAAGCAAATTGAGCCATAAATACAAACTCAATTCACCTGAAAGCATATAACCTTTACTGATTAGCTAGGAAGTAACACTGTCAACAAACAAACTAGAAAAAATATCTTAGTCAAAATATAATAAATAAGAAACTTATGCTTACATAATTAGAATTTAAATAAGTAAACAATGTGCCTTTATGCCACAGTAGGGACTAACATTTTTGGTACAATGATAACCTACTGAAGAGAAATCCACAGTCTATTTATCACACTTTGCACGATGCCTGCTGTCTCATCTCAAACAAAGATAGGTAAGAAGGACAGAGTTTGGTTCTTTTCTCATTCTAGATTCTGTGCAGCATTAAATTTGACTGTAAAATGTGTAGAAGATCATTTTGGGTCCTTTATCAACCTCTTATTTCATCACAGGTTCGAATCCCAGGTCATGCTGCCTCAACCATAGTCCAACAGAGAAAAATTGCCTGTGCTCTCTCAAACATCTTTGAGTTTGTAGATGATGCTCAGTCGTCTGTTAGCCATTGTGGCGCTTTCCGCCAAGAACAGTGGCTGCCCACCAGTGATGCGATGGTGGCAGTTTAAAAATAGGTGGTGGCAGGATTTACACAGATGAGAGGAAGCATATGCTTGTTGGGAGCAGTGTGTGTGAAAGTCCTAACAGGGGTTGGGTAATTGGCACTTCCAAATTGGGATAGAAAATGTAGGTAATCTATTTATTTATTTATTTATTTATTTATTTCATCTTGTTGGTCTCAAACTATCAGAATGAAACTTGTTGATTGTCATCAGCATTAGGATCAGAATTAGGCCTTTTGGTTTAGGGAAATGTTAGGGTTAGGGAAAACTGATACGAAAGAATGCAAGCTAAATGCAAAATAAGCCTCTACAAAGCACCGACAGTGGTCTATCAAAATATAATGGCCAGAAAATATAAAAATATTATATAATGTGTTGCAAATGAATGTTCCAAGATGAGTATATAGAGTATATGTTTAGAGAAACCTGCATAGAAAACTTTTAAAACCTCAGTATGGTGTTTCAAATCAAGTAAGAAAAATTTACCAGAGATGGGGATTAAGAACAGCCCAACAAAGGCAGTTCAGTCTAAAGGGGAGATATAAACCATATAGTTTCACCTCTAGGTGTCAAGAGATTTGGCAGTATTGATTCACTAGACACTGTATGCTTCAAGGACTATGAGGATTTACTGTCCTCATGAGGAGTGTGAGTATATGGTGCTCTGGACGCTGGGCAAAGTCATAAGAGTGTAAAATAACATTCACTGTCAGCATACCTCTAGAGAGACACCTGAGATTACATCCAGAGGGTCGATGACATTTCCCAAAGACTTACTCATCTTCCGACCATGCTTATCCCTCACCAGAGAATGAAAGAGCACCTGAGATGTAGAGAAATATAATGGTCAGATGGGTTAAAAACATTATATTTCGGTAACATTTATTTCATATATTTCTAATAAATGTTCAATGTAACTTTGTAGTTCATTTCTTTCTTGGAAAGTAATACAATTACTGCAGTACTTGTTTAAAGGGCAGCTGGCCAGTCAGCTCCGTCCCAAGCATTACCATCCTGGCCACCCAGAAAAAGATGAGGTCACTTCCAGTCTCCAGAATGGTGTTGGGATAGAACTGCTTCATGTCTTCTGTCTGTGCATCGTAAAGACAAAAATACCTTCATAACTAAGCTTCTGTAAAAAAAATATGTTGCCTATCAAATGTATCCAACCCTTTCAAATTGTTTTCAATACAAATGAGTAAACAACATCCATCCATGAGAGTTAATAGGGAGCCTGTTCCCTCCTTGCTGCAGTTACAGCCTCTGATATTCTGGGAAGGTTTCACACTAGATGCTGGAACATTGCTTTGAAGATTCTGACTTTGAAGTCACAGGACATTAGTAAGGTCAGGTTCTTCTTGGATCATGGAAGATCAGTTCTGGTTGACAAACAGCACTCCATCTCATCCCAAAAGAATTGTATGGATCAGGGTATGGATTAGGGGTACACGATAGTCAAATAATCTGATATTGTAATATCAAACCATATAGGATTTTTCACCCCGACACAAGCCAAGGCCCCAGCTCTGATACAAGAGCCAACAGACACCTGTGCTGACCAGTGTGATGTGGGAAGGGAGCACCATCTACCCACCAAGAGAGAGCATGGCCAATTTTGCTCTCTCAGAATCTGGCTGCCGATACCTGTGATCCTCTGATCGTAGTACTAGCAAATTAGACCGCTAAGCCCCTCTGAGCCCTCCTTCACCAGATTCAAGGCCCTATGATTTCCACAATTCAGTGTATGTGATGGCATGTGTTTTTTAAAGGAAAAAAATCCTAAAAACCTAAATGGTAGAAGGGAAATACGAAAAAACAAACAAAAAGAAAACAAAAACTATGAAAAATAAAATGGAAGGTTCAACTGAAGTCAGAAATTTCAATAATCCAACATGAGACAATATTAATAATTCACTCTGTGCATTCAATATTGGAGCAAAATTAATGATATTGGGCGGCCCAAAACTGCTTCTGGTAAATATGGCATGAAAATGAGAACCATATGAATATTCATTTAAGTCAAGCAGAAACTTAAAATTTTACATTTTATATTTAAGGTATTGCACATCCTGCAATGTGACTATTACAAATGTGCACATTGTGATAATGAGCCTGAAACTATTGATTGTGCAGGTTTAATATGGACCTCCAGAAAATAAAGATACACCTGCTACACATGCGGTTCTGCAGCTGACACTTGGCATTAAGCACAGTGACTCTGAGCTCTGGCATGGCTGCCCCATTGTGTCAGCAATAAGCAAACCTTAAAGAAACTGAAACCTCTCATTAGATTACTATTGATTAATACTATGATGAACTTGAAGCTGGTATGTTGAAACTAAACATATCCAAAGTCATTATGCTACCTTTGCTGGAGTTTCTTTCAAGCCTATTCAAAAGTAACAAAAAGTAACAGTAATATGTTTCTGCAGCACAGACTTCAGTAGAGTCTTAATTCCCAAACCAATCAATAAAAAGTCTACCTGCTGAGGCCAACCCAGCATGGCGAAGGGGAAAAGGGCTGAAGAGAACCATGTGTCCAACACATCTGGATCTGAGAGAGAAATATACAGGCTGAATTTACATTAGACATTAACAGTGACTTTGGGCCTTAACAATAAAAATCACAGTACAGAAAAAAGAAAAATGACATGCAAACGGTCATACAAACATACCATACTAACAATGAAATATGACTTTTGTTTTTGTATATTAAACCACATTAACATCTTAGTAGAGAAACTTTTTAAAGAAGAAAATGTTACTTTCCAGTAAACAGCTGAATCATAAAATAAAATAATCTTCCTTTCTGTGAAGTAGTTCAGGACCATGACCACAAGACACAGAAACATCATCTTTTCCCAAGAGATTCTTCCCTCAAAATTCTGTGTATATATAGTCATTAATGCACATTTTTATGGCCAAACTTTAGCATAGCTGCTACCACCTCATAGTATATATTCCACCAGAATAGTATTTATTTTGTATAGTACATAAAGTATACTATCTTTATAGCTTGGATTTCTGCTTGTGTGTGATTCAAAATGAAACACATTACTTGAATATGACTGATTTTGTTGCTGATTCTGCATGCAGATATTTTTCACGACAAATGATTTCAGGGCTTTAGCTTAACCTGTGATTTTAAAAACATGTTGAGGATTAGCCTGCGTGTGTGTGTGTGTGTGTGTGTGTGAGTGTGTGAGTTTGTGAGAGACCATTTGTGTATAAAGAAGAAATTAAGATCAAATTTCAAAATGTTTAAATGATAATGTTTAAAATATGTTTTAAAGAGAACAGATTTCAAGGGGTGTCCTAGTTTTATTGTGTATTACATGAAAAATGAATTATGTTTCTTCACACTGTATTCTTTCCACGTCATATTTCACATCATATATTGTATATTTCGTAATTCAGCTAAAATATATCAATATATGTTTTTTGTCCATATCACCAGCCCCAGTGTGTGTATGTGTGTGTGCGTGTATATACTAACATTAAACATGATCAGTTTATGACTACAGAATCTGACCAACTGCACAGCAGCATGGTAGACCTTTAAAGGAAGGTTAAAGACCACTGAGAGTTTAGAATGAATATTGAATTAAATATATATAAAACATGAACTATAAAATGAGGTCACCTTGTGTGAGAATTACAGCATGAGGGGACACTCCATATTTCGCAGCTGCACGCTCTCTAGCTTCGGCTTCACTCCTGCCCCACACCCACTGTTCCTGGACAGGGATGCAGTCACAGCAGAACACACATCACATACTGCATAAATCACACTGCTTAGACCTGCTGAGACAAAAGAAGCGAAAGAAACTCCAGGCCAAATATATCTGTTTCTTTCACATCTGCTTCAATGAGAGGAATGTTTGGATTCTTATTTGAATTATAAGATTATAGAATTAAAGGATTTTACCAGATTCAATGATTTTACCAGATTTCATTATTAATCTACAAACAAGTTTCTGTCAGAAGTGAAAAAACTGACAAGAAAAAAAAACATGAATTCTAACATGAATTCTAACAAACACTCATTTGATTAATAATCTAAAGACTTCCTGTTCAAAAATGAACAATGAAGTTAATATAGAAATAGGGTAAGGACACCCAACATCAGCCAGTCCAAACAGTTCCCCAATATTGACCACTTAGCACCTAGTTACCCTTCTTTCCTTAGCCAATCGATTTGAGTACATTGGGAATTTCTGGGGATTTCCTCCAATCGTTTGGCTAAGGGAAAGAGGCAAATTGAGTAAGACATCGAAGTGACTGATATTTGGACTGGCCAAGAATAAGGGATCTGATGCCAACACATTTCTGAGAGTAAGGAATTAAAGTCTGCGTCTACATACTAGAGCATCTCATTAAATTAGAATATCGTTAAAATGCTCATTCGTGACACAATTTCATTCAAAAAGATAAACTGTTATATTTTATATAACAAATATATTTTATATTCATTACATGTAAAGTGGAATTTCAAGCCTTTTTTGTTTTCTGAAGATCATTATGGCTTATAGCTTTATTTCAAATTTGAATGGATTACTAAGCACAGTATTAACTGTAAAACAAAAAAATCTTGAAAAATCACTTTAAATGTAATGAACATGAAACATACAAGTTATTTTTTTATTAAAATATCAAAACCCTTTTTTCACAGTATTAAAATTGTTTTCAAAATGTACTAGTATATACCCATAGAGTTCTAAAGATTAACTCAACAATCATTAGGGCCTGATGTGTTGGGTTGTATGATAAAGTATGTATTCAATGTGTCTAATAGCTGGTTTTACCTCTTGAGTATTAGAGTCTGGCAGTGTCACTTGATATGCAGGAATCTGATGACCCCACCAAAGTTGTCTAGAAATGCACCAATCACTGCAGTGAGAGGGAGAGAAGGTGTATATGTTGGCATTAACATGCAGTACTAGAAAAAATTAAGAGGCCACTCTAATGTTTTCATAAATCTGTTTCTCTACATGCCTGATGGCTGCTTCGTTCCAGCCATTCCATCCTACAAATCTAAGCTACTTCAATTTCTGCACCAGAAATGGCATAAAGCCTCCTAACCGCAGTTTGAAAGACTGGCGGAGGGCATGCCAGGTAAAGAAAGTTGTGATTGACAATCAAGGTTATTTCACAGTACTTTCTTAATTAAATTATGAATAGGATTATCTGTATAGTCTTAAGATGCACTAACCTGATGTTAGAGAGCCAGTTCTTCCATGTTTTGGTGTAGAAGTGAGGAATTATTTCCAGATCTCCTTCATTGACAGCCTAAATGCAATAAATATGAACCAAATACAGGATACATTTTTCGGTGTGTTAAAATATGCTGCACCTTATAAAATAGTGGATTTGGCCACTATAAAATATTTATTTATACACACACATACTTGAATTGCCTTTTCTGCCATTTTCTCACAGCGAACAAACCACTGTTTCTTCAGCAAGGGTTCAATAACATCTCCAGAACGGCTGTGTTGGGGGTCACATACAATCAGCACAAAAGGTCAAAGTGCATCTGAACTGGTCAAGCTGATTTAAACACATTAAGGCCAAACTAAGAATATGTTCTTAATAATCATAACTAATCAACAGCTAATGCATCATGAAAAGAACTGCTTTTAGTTATCTCTCTTTACCTGCAGATTGGTAAAGACATGGGATGCTCCTTCTTTCCTCTGAACAGCTTCATCTCAATCAGTGCATTAATCACCCTTTCCCTGGCTTCAAATCGTTTAACTCCCTGAGGAGAGAGAAAGAAAATACTTGGACATGCAGCTCATGTAGAATTCATATTTTAACCTCTTGAACCCAGAGGGTCCACACTTTAGTTTCTCATTCTCATAACTGCATCACTGAAAGGTTAAGTACAGAGTTCAGAATAATAGAGCTTTATACAGGGATATACCTCAAGCCAGGGACCACAGAACGAGGTCATGGTTCCATCTCCTCCAATCACTGTCAAGCATGGCAATGAATGTCTCTGAGAGAGTAGGAAGTCAGTGTAATCATGAGCAGGGGTCAGCTTTACAGCTCCTAATGTAGAGAAGTCAGAACAGAAAGGTTTGGATGCACTATAGAATGGACAAAACAGCAGCCGAATATTAATCACCTCATTTAAAAAGCGTTCTCTGTTTCTGATGGTAGACACTGTGCTTTAATGTCAACTATTGCTAGAGTAATTTATAGGTCCTGTTATGACTTTTTGGATTGCTCAGGACTTATTTTCCAAAGTGTGGAACAGCTGATATCTAATTGTTTTGAGATCTTGTAAAAATCCCTTTCCAGGCTCTCAGAACCTTCTTTCTGAAGGCTTCAGAGAGCTCTTTGCATCTTACCATGGCGAGACCAATCACCCAAACAGTCAAGAGGAAACCAAACTAATGTCTGGGGTTTAAATTAGACAGCCTCCTCCAAAGTCAATGGTCTAATCATTTGAAGTCAATGTTCTGCACCTGATTCTAATTTTTTACTTTTTCTCACAGGACAATTGCATTTCCATTGATTTCATTATACAATTTCATTTCATTTATACAAATTATACTCACCTCCATCTCAATATAATTAAAATGAAGATCAAATGTTTAAATGTGTAAAAAAATAAAGGTTTTCATATGGTTTCCTAATTTTGTCTGTATATTGACTTGGCTTGAAAAGCAGCTAGCTCTGCTTTGTGAAATTGTTCCTGGTTACAAAAACCTTAAATTCACAACATACATCAGTAACACCTGGGCCCAGTTTAATGTCCACCAAAGGGTCTGTAATCAAACTGTATTTCTATAAATTCTAGTTAATATTTTTACTGCAAATCTCAAAAATGCAAAGTTTAGATTGTTTTCTTTTAGTTGTACCAGTGTTTATTACTTATTATTAAACTATTAAAAATACAAATAATGACTAAAAAACTCAAAGAAAAATAACTGCTTGATTTCCTAATTACCAATATAATTAACAGTGACATGATATAATCAAATGATTTTAAAACAGGTTGGCTATTTCACAAAGTGGGATTTCACAAAATTGGATTTTCTCATTCCAGACAAAGTTCAAATGTGATAAGTTCTGTGTGATAAAATGTGATAAAAATCTCCCATGGTTCCACAAAAACTGGATAAAATCTCAACATAAATCAGGCATACCTGTGCCCAACTCCATGTCCACAATAGGGTCCGTGATTATAGGCAAGAGTCTGTTTGTAAAAGGATGTCTGCAGTGTTTCCCATGGAGAGCCTAATAGAGGAAAAAGCATAATGAGCCTAATAGGCCTAATCCTTTCATCACTGTATGACGTCTGCTGTACTGTTACATAGTGAATCAAATTAAGCAGATGTGTTACACAATAACAGCCAGACCACAAGAACACTAATGTGTACCTGATATCGGGTATCATCAGGATGCACAGCAATGGCCACGTCACCCAGCACAGTCTCTGGACGTGTGGTCGACACAGCAATCTCCCCTTCTAACAAAGACAAAGATACAGCAAAACCAATCAACAAAAGCTGTAAAAAATATAGTAAAATAATGTACAATCAAGAAGGAACCAGGATCAGATATAGAAGGAACAGAACACTCACCCTGTCCATCTATAGGGTATGCAAATGTAATCATTGTCCCAAATTCTACTTTCTTCTGGTAGCCAGGAACAGATATAAGAGTCCTGCCAGATAACTGCTTTGAGTCAACCTAAACACAATTCCATACACATTAGTATTCAGATTGAGAAACAGGGTTTGGCTACATTTAATTACCAATACATTGAAAGAAACTGGCCACTGATTCTGAGCCCACTTGGATTTGGTAGATGGCGCTCTCTCCACACAGCACTCCCAATGCAGTGCTGGTCGGCACAGGTGTCTGTTAGCCCAAACTGGGGACCAACTTCTTTCTTCCAAGAGCACTGGCTTCCCAGCAATGATGCAATGTCAGCAGTTCTAAAACATGCTGTGACTGGCTTCACATGTTTCAGAGGAAGCATATGCTTGTCTTCACCCTCATAGTGTCAGGAGCATCGTACGCAATGGCACAGTTTTTGGCCAAACTGCAGTCAACAATGCCATAACACGAATACTTTTATACAAAGGGATTGTAAGTCAATAATTATTTACATCACTTTAATGTTCAAAGACTTACCATCATAGCTACAAACCTGCTATTATTAACCAACTAACTGTATCCTGAAAAGGAAACCTTTTATATACAATTTACATTATTTTTCAGTTTTTAGGTCACATTTTCCTCAAAAGCACTAGCAGCTTACTCTACACCATTTCATCTTTTGCAATCATTGGACTTCATTTCAGATTATTTAAATGTCAGTAAAGTAAAATGGGGCTGTTCTAAAACTTTTAACCAGTGGTGTACACGTTGTCCACTTTAACACACTGAAATACCTCTATGTCTGAGATTGCAGACTCTAGTGCACAGCTCCAGTTGACCAGGCTTTCAGAGCGATAGATCAGTCCTGAATCGCACATCCTAACAAAGGCCTCTGTCACTGCACTGCTAAAACCCTGCAGGGAAAGAGATCCAGATAGGAGGACAAACAAAAAGAGGGCAAAGGAGGAAGGAAATGGGAAAATATAAAAGAAATGACATGTGAAATTATGCTCAGTGAGGCTTGAGGTGCTTATATATAAAAAGAAATTGGAGTGTTGTGCTGCCTTACTGGGTCCATGGTGAAACAGGCTCTGCTCCAGTCCAGCGAAGCGCCAAGTTTCTTCAGCTGATGATAAATCTCTTCTCCTTTCCTATATAAAATAAAGCATATTCAACATTATACTCAGACAGGCACTGTGTTATTCTGCTACACACATGTACTCAGAGATACCCTAAATCTAGGTGCAAATCTGTCCTGTGTGCACAAATAAATGCAGGTCTTTACAGTAAACAGCACAAACAAGTAGACTCACTCTTTTTTCCATCTCCAGACCTCCTGCAGGAATTCCTCTCGGCTGTAATCGTGCCGACGCTTGCCATTCTCCCTTAGTAACATCCGCTCAACCACAGACTATTTAACAAAAAGAAATCAAGCAAAAGTTTCTAAGACTGCAGAAACATTATGCAAGAATGACTATTTTTCACTCCTAGACTCATCCTACATTCAGGAAGTGTAATTCATGCTAGCACAAGCTTTACACATGCATTTCTGGACCAGCTACAAGATACATAACTGTCCCTCAAAGTAAAAGAAGCATTTACACTGTCACAGTAGAGTGTTATATAATACGGGATTTTACACAAGTATGCAGTTCTAACAAGCACAGCTACATTTGCAGTTCCAACAATAAAGAGGTTGGTATTAATTCACAGTTTATTTTCCTTTTCCTGAAAAGAAAAAAAAATCCTCTCTGAGTACTTGGAGCAGTATCTGGCAATGAACTGACGCCAATTCTGAGGAAAGTACCTGGGTTGCAATCCCTGCATGGTCACAGCCTGGAACCCACAACACCTTATAGCCTTGCATTCGCCTCCTAAACAACCAAATGAATTACATTTTATACCACTGAAAATAATCACAAACATTTACATATAAAATGATACAATTACACATTCACAGTAATGAATTTCATTACTTTCATTAATTAATCATGAATAACAACAAAAATAATCTAGAAAACTTAATACAAATAAGAACCTATATATTGTATAGTTATAGTAAGACTATCAATTTTTTATAAGAATTATATATAATACTACTTTTGTATATATACATTTGAGTTCATTATTTATATATAAATAACAATCTACTTATCTACATTCACTTTCAGTCAAGTAATCTGCCTCAAACAAGGAAAATCATTTTTGAATTGGTGTGAAAAAAAGCTTTTTGAAAATGATTTAAAACTTGTATCAAATGGTTCTAATAACATTACAATACATTTTATGAATTTATCACTATATAAATAAATGTATTACTACCAACACACACATAGGCGTGTAACAGTGTTTGAAACACTGTATTAAACCCATCAGTACTTACCAGCGAGCTAAAGCGTCCTCTATCGCCACAGTTAGAGCATGACCGAGGTGTAGAGTGCCAGTCACATTTGGTGGTGGGATACAGAGAGAGAAATATCTATCCACAGCTTGTGGCAGCTCTTTCTGATGAAAACCATTACAAACAAACAAAATCAAATCAAAAAAGGTAATGTTTCTGTTTTGCTTTACATACTTGCTGTTTTACAAACTAGCTGTTTCTGGACAAAGATGAAGTCCTTACATCAGTGCTAGAAATGGTAGATTTGTACTAATAGCCAATTAAAAGCCAGTGTATTCATAGCCAAATCACAAATCTAGCTCAAAACACTATGCAGTACAGTAGTTAACTGTGATTTTTCTTCATAATGGGTAGATTAGATGCTCATCTTAAGTGAACTCAATTAATTACCTCATCTTTAAGCTTTATACCTCATCTTCTAGCTTATCTACTAGGTATCAAAAATGATCAGACCACCTCTACACAAAGGCCATTAATACAAACTCTGCACTTCAGCTTCACAATTCTGAGGAATTTCATAATACCTTACTATTCCTGATATAGTTTTGACTGACAATGTCCTGCTCCATTTTTCTAGGTATGCATCAAAGAGGAATCAGTTTTTTTTTTATTTCAGAAAAGCGGTATGATGATACAAGGACATGAATGTCAAAAGGAATATGCTGAATTGGAGATGAGCTGGAGGATATATACAGTACTGTGTTCTGTGATATGCAATCTATCACCCTTCCCTCTTCTTCTGATTTATTAGAAGGTAGTTCCTGGTTTACATTTAAAATGTGTTTGCTTTTCTTACATGCTTCTCAGGGCTGAAAAATCCCTGTTTCTGCCACCATGGATACCAGCAGGACTCAACAAAAGCTGGGCTAAAGGACTGGGGGAGAGGTAGGGTGGTATCTGATGGAGTAAGAAAGAGGAAGAATGTATTGTAAATGCTGTTTCAGTGCATGAGCTACTGTGAATGCAATACTGGATGGTTAACAGAAAAAACATTAATATTCCCAGATGTGGTATTATTATATACTGCATCATGAAGTTTCCTCTCCTATCTGTGCTTCACATTGGGCATTGAGCATTATACACCTTTTATACACAGGTTTATATGCAGCTGCTCCAGAGAATCCCAGTCTACTAGTATGTCTGGTTGACTGGATTATTTTTCTTTTTAAGTTTCTCTTAATCTAAGAGGCTGCACCAAACCTGCTCCAATGACCAGACTACAACTTGGAAAATTAGGTTTTATTTATAGTTAACAGTGAGATTGAACATGACACTTTTTACCAGTCAGCTGTTATGTGTTACATTTCACTTCAATTTCTGTTTTTATATGTAGTTTAGTTTTAATTTAATGTTCTGTCTTATATATTTTTAGAACTTATTTTAACATTATTCTTACTTTAATATTGTTCATTTTTAATGCTTTTAATTTATTCTTGCTTACTCAGTCACACTTTAAATAACAAACACTTGTGCTGAAAAAAGGTTGAATGACATCATAAAAACACAACACAGTACCTTTTTTCTCTCCAGGCAGGACAGTAGCACTGTATGTTATCTTCTCTTTGTTTGACCATTTCATAGAAGTGTTATCCACATCCTGTAAGGGGTCAGATAGACATGAGATATTATCCCAGTCATTACGTTCTTGGGCAAAAGCTCAAATGAATTTACACACAGACTAGGGCTGGGTAATATATTAATTTTTATATCAATATCAGGATATAAGCAGAGCAAAATATGAGCTGAGGTGATATCCTTTATATTGAGTTTTTAAATAATGTTCTGTTTCAATCTTGCAGAGGACATTTTTCTGGCCCCCTGCTCTCTGCTCTCTACTCTGCTCCCCTCTGCCGACTTTCTTTCTTTCTTTCTTTCTTTCTTTCTCTCTCTCTCTCTCTCTCTCTCTCTCTCTCTCTCTCTCTCTCTCACACACGCACACACACACACACACACACACACACACCATAATTTAAGTCTGAACTCTGTCATGAACATGAGTTAGTTAATGTCCCCATTTTTCATGTTGTATTTTTCATATCATACATTGTATTGTATACTGTATTACCATACAGCTAAAATATATCAGGATATGATTTTTGAGCATATCGCCCAACCCTAACAAAGACATATTATTTAACAATAAAGTAACCTACACTGTGAATAATGGCCTCTTCTCGTTTTCTTTTACGTTTTGCCTTTTCTGACTGAGTCCTCTGATTGAGTAAGGGCTGTGAAGAGGAGAAGGGTGGGGGCTGAGCTGCTGAAGAACAGTGTCTTTGTCCCCATGTTCTCCACACTCTTCTATTGCCCCCCCACAGGGATTTGCCACAGGTAAGCCTCCACATTGCCTAAAAGCAAAGAAAGCACGGAACCATTAATCTTTTTAGACAGAAGACTTACAAAATGAAATCCCACACAGCTGTGGTCAGATGATTACATACACTCATATTGAACACGTGGTAATATTATCATGGCAATATATATATATATATATATATATATATATATATATATATATATATATATATATAGCGAGAGAGAGAGACAGAGAGAGAAAGATACACATCCACAAGTTCCAACATCCCTTTTAACTTCCTAAAGACAAGACCTCCTGTTAGTAAGCCATGACCAGATACAGATCAGTATGCTAGAATGCTAAACTCCTATCCATTATCATAATGCTGATTGAATATTGTTTTATGTTGTTTATTGTTTCTTTTGTTTAAACTTATGTCAATGTGTGATTTTAAATGTCTGAGCTGCACTGCAACAAATTCACTTCAATCTAGAGTTGAAATGCCATGAATTTGAGATGTTTTCTATTTAATATGTACATTGCATCTATTTAATGCATGCATTAATGTCCATGATGAGTGTATGTAAACCTCTTATCATTAATGTATATGGCACAGAATGTAAAGAAATACTAAGAACGTGATACTAAGAAGTGACTCCTCAGCATAAAGGAGAAAGTAAGATTATATGAGATTGAATATGAGTTCAAATCCAATTTCAAATCCTGGGTCATGCTGCTTGCCATTAGCAGCCGGAGTCTGAGGGAGTGAAATTTGACATCCTCTCAGCCGGTGTGATGCTGGCAGGCACAGGCGTCTGTTAGTCGTATCAGAGTTGGGGACCTGGTGTTTTTCTCAGTGCATGTAGGCTTCACAGCAATGATGCAATCGTGGCAGTTCAAAAAGAGGTGGGGGCTGACTTCATATGTATCAGAGTAGGCATGTACTTGTCTTCACCCTCCAAGTGTTGGGATCGTATGTGATCAGGGAGAGTGTTGGGTAATTGGCACTTCCAAATTGGGTGGAAAGTTTTTTTTTTTCAAACCAAGTTAATTCAGATAGAAAACAAAAGGTTTTCTGAAAAATCCGTTGGGGCGTACTGCACTTCATTTCAAAAGCACAGAGTTTTGTTTTTTTTTTGTTTTTTTTTTTTTTTTGAGGACATGACACTTAAAAAAAATCCTAAAATAAAAACATTATTTATTTATTATGTTGCTTTTTTTTAGGACATGACTTAAAAATCCTAATATTTTATTTACTTATTTTATTTAACTATTTATTTATTTAAAGGACAAAGCCCAACACCAGCACACGTCAAAGCAGGAGAACACAAAGCTGAAGCATTCGGGCGACAAACGCACACAGGAAGCAGAAAACCCTGATAAGAGACCCGAGCTGCCGGTGTGTCCGCGGTGAGGTGTGTGGAGGTGGCAGGGCAGTCGGAGTTACCTGCGGTGTGAGCCGCCTCAGGGCGCAGACATGTTGGAAGGTCCTTAAACTCCTGTCGCGTTACAAACAGGAAGCTGCGTTTCAGGGGACTCGCAGCCCGAATACCTCGACCACGTGACCGAGACTAACAACGGCCACTGCGCTCGGGCAGACCGGAGCGGACCTACGCGTTTGGCCGTAATTCAGCGCGCTGCCCGACGTGTATTTGCGTGCGCACCAGAAGGGAAGGGTCGGTCCGTCGCTGATTACTGTCCTCCGGCCTGCAGCTGCTTCCTGCGCCTCTTCTATGCGCTCAGACACTGAACACACTCGGATCGGCTGTGGACGGAGGCGTCCTGCGTGCGCTCGGTCGCTTGTGTCGGACAGGAGGGAGCTGAGTGGTGAGCATGGCGGAGGTCCCCGGTCCGTCCAGCGAGACGATCACGGAGACGGTGCCGACGCCCGCGCCTCCACCGCCGCCGCAGCAGGTGATCCCCCCCCCTCGCCGTCCGATCCGTCCCCCGCTCCGTCCCCCGATCCGTCCCCTTTACTGCCCCGGGAGAGTTCGGGAAGAGCGCGGTGTTAATAACCCCACCGCGGGGCGGAGAGGGAGGATAAAAGGACCGTTCACACGTTTCCAAAGCTGCTCTGGTGCTTCCAGACAGCAGACATCACCTGTGAAAAGGGCTGTCTGACTTCACAGGCCACAGAATGAGACAGCATTTTAGATCCACAGCCTGCTGCTGCTTGTGATCTTAGGGAGCTGAGGCAGGTTTACTGAGTCACACTCCTAAACGTGGTCACTTCCCCCCCCTTAAACAGCTGAGCTGCTGTTACAGATGTTCCTCTTACACATCTGGCACTCACTGGAGTAGCTCGGTAGCTTAGGGGCCTGAAACACTCCCTCTTTCTGCTTGTCTTAACATGGACCCGTCTTACCCCCAACCTTGTTGCTTGGTCAGGACGACTGAACAAGCCAGTGTCACAGACATCTAGAAAAACAGGTGACCGCTTTGCCCAGTTTAACCCTTGACTCCAGTGCAAACGTAAAGGTGGAACAGCGGGCACGCACGCATTGAGCAGTTGATTGTGTGGAAGGGGAGGAGAAAGCTGTGCAGTTTCATTGTCAGTAAACTACTTCAGGCTGATCTGTTTGGACCCATATCGGGGTGTGAACAGAGTGGGATACGGGCTGAGGCTGAGCTTTAACGCTTTTAAATAAGGTTCTGCTACTCTGCTCTGCTTCGCCCCTTGCTATCAGCTCCTCTACTCTGCTCCCCTATGCCCCCGTTTGTGCCCTCATGTACACTCTGGAGGGGGCATAGGACTTGGTGTGCACGAAGAAGAAATGATCAGATTTCAAAATGTTTCAATATAGTGAAAAGGGCAGATGAAGGATTTCACGGGGTGTCCTGTTTCTTTTCCCCCACAACATTTTTTTTTTTCACTTTAGGTATCATCGTATATGGTGTCATGTGACTTCATCTGGCCATCAGTAGGTGATTATCCAACAGTAGAAGAGGAAGTTGACCAGTGTACTAACACTGCGGTACTGTTGATGGATCATCAAATTATAAAATAGTTGTCTGGGGCTATTTTACAAATATTGATACAAATAAGAGATACTTTTATTTATTGTTTCAGTTATTTTTAATTTATTTTATTTGGTGTAACAAACTCTATACCGCACAACTTTCAGATTCACTGTAAACTGACACTCGTGTGCCTACATCTTAACATTCTTAATCCCGTCTGCTCTCATTGATTCTGCCTGATCTGTAGCTCATGGCTTTGGTAAATGTAGTGACAGAGCAAGCTAGATTATTGACTGCTACTTCAGGCAGAATCTATAAGAGGATGTTTCAGTAATGTACATAATCACTGACTGAGTTGAATTACTTTTAATAACCTTAAAATTATATTATTTTGCACGTAGAGCACACATACTTTTGTTGTTTTTCATTATTTTTAGGCAAATTTAAAAAGATTAGATAATCATTTTAGTCCCGCAGTGGGGAAATTCACAATGTAGGCATAGCAAAGCACTCAGTATAAGAAATGAAGTATAGTATAGTATGTACAGTATAGTATCTCCAACATTGGAAATAAAAAGTGTGTATATACAGATAAATGGCAGATAATTGGACATGGGGAGTTGTAAGAAGTATTGCACATTATTGTATTGAAAAAATATGAAAAGTGTGTGTGTCTGTGGTCTGCTGAGAGCAGTGCTGGTTGTACAGTCTAACAGCATCAGGGAAGAAGGATGAGCAATATCACACCTTCAGACACTTGGGAAGCTTAAAAGATCCCCTAAACTGTAAGTATAAATGAAATGCAGGCCACGCCCACTTCAGTTTTCAATCGGAAAACAGCCATTTGGAGCACTAAACTACTACAGATAGTGGCATTGTGTTACTCCCCTACTACACAGTACTGGCTGTGTACCTACCTGTGGGGTCTGAACCCTGATAGGCCTGTATGAGGAATTTGCACAGCTGTGCGGCTGGCTGACCTGCGTTTTTCCACCCTGATCGGCACACCGTGTTTTCTTTAGCTGTTCTTAAATGTGAATAGCCTGTATCTGCATTGCTGTAATTTTTCACTTTGTGAAGAAATCCTCCCACACGTGGTCTGTTTATGTGGGTGGCTCGTATTCCTTGCTAATGCAGTTAATGCCATTCATGGACAGCTGGGATTTTGTTCTCTGCTTTCTGAATCATGGTTTGGCTCTCTTGAGCTTTGCACCCCAGATTTAGAATTCAGTTTCATTTTGTCTGCCCGACACACACAGCGAGTGCCGTCATGTATGAAATTTATCATGAAACCAGCACCCTAGTGTTCCAAAATAATGACCTTAACTGGGAGAAGTCGTCACTTATCTTCTAGCTTTCAGGAAACAACCCAGTCCAGGTACACAGAGTAATGGCAAATATACTACATACATTACGAGCTTCAACAGAAGAAAAGGGAGGAATTAAATGGTATAAAAAATGGTAAATAAAATGCCAAAATGAGATTAACAGTAAGCGTGTAATGGTTCACAAAGTTCAGAATTTGATTTAAAGAGTAGCACCAGCAGCCTTGTAGCACTGTCTACTTTCTCAGTGCTCTTTGGGATTCTGGAAGAGTGGTTGCTGGTTGTTGTGACAGGAGGGGGTCATTTCCTGAAAAGATGCTGCTCAAACAGCATTACTTTAGCTAACAATAAGTTAGCCCTTATTGATCGTGACCAACATTTAAAACATCCTAACTGTGATGTTTGCAATCCTGTTGGCGAACATCTTCCAGAATGGCTGGTGCAGCGTTAACACATTGGCTCCCAGATTCCTCCAACATTGCTACCGTAGGGTTGGGCACCAGTTACGGCCCAGTTTCAGAATTGATAGCACAGCTTTGGCATTCTGGCCGCTGGCTTTGTTGGCACTGTTTAAGCCATGCTCCCTGTCTCCAACATCACGTCACATGAATTATGCTCAATGCTACCCTACGACGTTCTTCTGAGATTTTCTTGCAGACATTATTTCTGTGTACTTCACACACGATCACAAACACAACCAGCTACCAGACTGTGTTTTCACCTCATTTGTCATTAATTTCACTCAATGTTGCCCTTTAATGTGGTCTTGTTGCATCTTGATTTGGTGTATTTTTTGATGCAGCAAACAGGACTACCTGAAAGTAGGGTTGAGCTATGAGATTTGTGGCCTAGTGTTGAGTGTGAACCGAGTTTCCATTAGTGTGTGTGTGTAATAAAAAATCCAGTTGGTCAGTACTAATCTTTGGTCATTACTAATCTTTGGCTGCACATTGAACATTGTTCAAATGCAAGCTTTGGCCATTTCAGTATCTGGATCACACACTGTGTGATGCAAGGCTTGAGGTCACAGTGTACTCCACACCCGGTCATCTTTCTAACTGAGCCTGTGGAGACTCATCAAATTCCTTCACTTTTATTTGTCCATCCGTTTTCTGTACCGCTTATTCCTGAATAGGGTCACAGGGGAGCCGGTGCCCAGCCGGCAACTCTGAGCGCAAGGGCAGGAAACAACCTTAGACAGGGTGCTAGTCCATCATAGGGCTCACACACACACTCACACACACTAAGGGCCACTTTACAGTCACCAGTTCACCTACCGCACATGTCTTTGGACTGTGGGGAAACCGGAGTACCCGGAGGAGAACATGGGGAGAACATGCAAACAGAAATTTCCCGGGTCGCCGCGAGGCAACAGCGCTATCCACTGCGCTTTCTGTTTTCACCTCTACGACACACTCACCACAGGTTTAAAGGAGGGAGGGCCAGTGTGATGGTCACCTACATCAGCAGTATTTCCCTTTAATAGTTATGCTGGTTTACCAGCACATCAGGGATCAAAATGCACTATGTGGGTTATTTACAAAAAGCTGTTTTGAGCTCAGGATTTCAAGCCTAGATTAATGACTACGGTTGGGCAATACAACTAAAAGACTCAATATCTCGATGTGCTTCAGATCAATGCTAAAATACAATATGATATGATGAACTTTGTTAAAGGGCCAAATTTATCTGAAACAATGGACATTTCATACTGTCCTTTAATTAGTGTTTCTACAACATAATTTGAACAAGACTGTACTCTGTCATCTCTCTGCAAACCAAACCATTTTTTATATCTTGTACCAAATGTATCTCCATATTTACAATTTATTGCCCAGCCCTAAAATAACTCTTATCTAGTGTTTTCCTCCATTTTAACTTGAAAACCTTGTTAATTAGCAGAATTGACATCTGATGGATGAGAGGGTCAACACAAACTCTGACAGGGATGCTTTTCACTTTTGTTGTATGAATAGAATAGAACTTTATTGATCCCTTGGGAGGGTTCCTTCAGGGAAATTAAGGTTCCAGTAGCAGCATCAATACAGAAAGATGGATAAAAATAATTTAGTAAGAGTAAGAATAAGAAGCACTATATAAATATAAAGAATATATAATTACAAAATACAATATAGATAATAGTGCATGAGAAAACGGTCCTGTAGGAGGCGTTATTGCACATTATTGCACTTTTGAAACTGTTTATTGCACAGAGAGTCCAGTTGTGTTGTGGTGGTGGGGTTGCAGGTTACTGTTAACTGTTGGTTTGGTTCCTATTGACTCCCATCTTTTATCCTCCTGTTACCACTCCCCCGAGTAATAGTTGGTCTACTATATAAACACTGTTCTGGTGAGTTACAGTTGTCTGTATGGGTTTCTTAATGGATCTTCTGTTTTACACAGGAGGGAAGAAGTTTGACCATCAAACTTCGAAAGAGGAAGACTGAGAAAAAGGTTGAGTGGTCTAGTGACACAGTGGACAACGAGCACCTGGGGAGGAGGTCCTCAAAGTGTGAGTATAGTTTATATTTCTTTTACTAAAAGGTTCCTTTTGGCACGTTTTTATTGCATGGGTCCTTCACTTCTTTACCCATCTCACTTGGTTCCAGGCAAGCTGAGTAGGGACTTAAACATGACATGTAAACTTTGAAGTGTTGATTGTCCAGAGAGAACAGCTACTCTGTGATGAAATGCAGACAACTAGCAACTAGCCATTTGTAAAGTCTCATTAAAAAAAAAAAAAAAACAGACCGTTCCTGACTGTAAAATTACACCATGCCCTTTTCAAGAGGTACAACATTCAAACATGTTTTGTGATGTGGCCAGTAGGGTTCAGTACCTTTCACATTTGGACCAATGTGGTACCTGTGTCTGGAATTCGCTATTGGTACCTAAAAGTGTTTTTTTTACAAAAAGTCTCTCTCTCTCTCTCTCTCTCTCTCTCTCTCTCTCTCTGTAATAACAAATAGAATTTCAGTTTATTCAGTTATTCAGAGACTTTCCAACTGCAGTGTTTATTTACTTCAAAACATATTCAAACAACTGCAGTACATTAAGGAAAAATCCATTTTTATACGTATTGCAGTATAATTGAATGTATCTCTCAAATACATTTTTAAATTAAATCATTTCTGTGTGGGTTTACACACCAGAATGGTGTCACTTCAGGTGTCTGGCCATGCTTGATGAATCGCCATTTCCATTTAAAGGCTGATCAATTGCCTTTTGTGCTGTTACACTGATGCTCACTGTACTGAGCTGATTGATGTGCTCTCGGTGTGGATCACATTAGTGGTGTAAAGTTTTTACTCTACTTCTCCAAAAGGGCTGTTAGCTTTAGACATTAAATCAGCTGAAATTGAGTTTGAGGCAAATATGGTTTAAAAAAACTGAAATACGGAATACGCAGGAAAATCCCAAATTTGATCCGGATGCACTGAGGAGGAGAACCGGGTACCACAAAGCAGTTGGAGTACCATGCAGTAGAAGCCATTAGTATGGGCAGTGGTTTATATGGAACCATGATGATTCGAATATCCCTTGGAATGTTTTTTTTTTTTTTTTTTTTTTTTTGGTAAAGTTTTGTTTAACAAAATGTATAGAACCTTTTTAAAAGGTTCTGTAGAGAACCAAAAATGGTCCTGCTATTGAGTCAACACTGTATACAGCACTTTTTAAGAGATATAGAAACTTGCCACATATAATATTGCACGTCAACATATTAACACTTCACACACATTTGCCTCAAACCATTTCAGGTAAGACGGGTATTGTCAAATTGATGGTTTCAAAAGTAGTTTCTAACACTTCAAGAAAAAAGGCTTCACAGCTAAAGAGCAGCTTAAATGAGGTCTGTGTATGATGCTGCATGTGCATGCTTTACTGTTACTGTCACTTTAAGAAACTGTCTGACAGCTGACGTGAAAGTGTCCGTTTGAGGTTGTAGCTCTACAGGGAAGGGTAAAAACTGAATGGTTTCAGATGTTCTAAAAGCTTTATATTCACACCAAGTGTCCAATGTTGTTTATCAGGTTGTTGCATTTACGAGAAGCCTCGGCAGTTTGGAGAATCCTCCACAGAGAGTGAGGGTGAGGATGAAGAAGGCTGTGGCAGTGCACACTGCATTCTGGGACACGGGAGAAGTCATGGACAGAGAGGGAGTGGTGGGGCCACAGCGCCCCCTGGCTCTGGGGGTTCAAACCCTCACTAATCACAAGTGAGAGGGAAGTTATCTGGTGGCAAACAGTAAAGGGCAGGGTGGACAACACATTCATAATTCCACATCCAATTACTCACATTGAATCCAGTCACCATTTTGCTGTGTTACAAATAGCAGTGTGATGATGAGCGGCTGCTTGTAGGTAAAGGCAAGATGACCCTCTTTTTTTTTTTCTGTTGTTTTTTTTTTTTGTTTTGTTTTTTTGTGGCTAGTGGTAAGACTTAACTGTTCTTACCAACCGAATGCTGTGGAAATTTTGGATTTGTTGTACATAGGACAGTGGATTTTACTACTTCTTTTTTGTAAAGTGTTCTGTATTTATTTGTCTTAAACATTCACACCAGATAATACCAGTTCTGTCTCTTCCCCTTGCTTCTCCTTTTTAATGCCAGGAAGAAAAAAAAAAAATTGGGAGGCCCTAATTAGGGTTGAGCAGTAATTGTGTAGTGTAGTGGCATGTCGCGGTAAATGTCTTGCAGTTTCTGGGTGCCCAACTGGTTCCCCCGAAGGTTAGAGCATGAGGTTCCAAGTAGGGCTGCATGATATGGGCATGGCACCATTTTTGCAGTTATATTGCTTTTGCAATATCCTAAAACTAAAACCTTGATATCAACATCAAGGCCGAGGCCTCAGTGGCGTAACTACCTGACGGGGCAATCACACTGACGGCGCAATGATGTAGGTACAGCAGCACCCATTAAAATCATTCTTACACCCCTTAGTCGGATACTCGTGCTAATATACCAGCTTGTATGACAAAGGTCCATGCTGTCATGGCTGTACCTTTGCTGAGATGATTAGACTTAACAAAACAAACCAATACATTTTAGGGGACTGTGATTTATATAGGGTTATTTTTGAATGGGGGGAGTGGCAAAAATGGGAAACTTTAATTGAAGAGCTTTTAATTAAGCTGATCAGGGTCCAGATTTGCCAAGGGATCTTTGTGTTTACCTGTTAAGATCATCATAACACAATCTGATGCTCACATCTAAGATTATATACGGTCTGTATACAGTCTTGTGCAAAATTGGGCTCCCCTTTTTAAATGGCACAAATTTAAAGGACAACACAAGTGAAGTGACTGAGAACTCGGACAAGACACAATCTGGTTGCTTTCTGTGTGTCTTTTTAATTTGCTCACGCCGCACTAAGTTGGACGAGGGTCATAGCTGGCAGGCAAACATGACACATTAGAAAGGTTGGAAGGACAATGGCCAGCATGCAATTTTGGATGAGTGCAGTAGCCAGTGTGATAACAATGTTTTCCTGTCAGACACGATCAACAATGGCTAACCTCGCAGGCTAGCTGATGTTATGCTGTTTGAATAGCATCTTTCTGCAAAATGACCCGCTTGTGATTCCATTACAACAGCCTCCCCCCGAAGAGTGTGGAGAAAGGAGGCAGTCCTCTGAGGCTACTGATGTTATGCTTTAACTCCTTTTTTTATTTAAGCATTTAAGATATTATTTAAGACATTACACACAATGTTTAATGCATGTTAAGCAGCAAATGAACAGTAATTGTTCTAGAACCTGCACAGAGGTTGCCCAGACATTTACACAAGACTGTAACTGGAGCTCATGGAATGATTTTTAAACTATAAAGCACCAAAAATTGTTGAAGCATGACCTGTCAATTGACATTTTGGCAACTTTAAAATATACAACATATCACTGCTATCCAATGAAAGCCACGCATCTCTGTTTTTGTCTGCTTTTCATTTTTGTTTTCCATCATTTGAACCCTGTAGCTGTTCTGTACACTACATAAAAATAAGTCGGGATGAATAGACCAATAGAAATACTCTACAGTTATTCTTCATTTCTCTTATTCAACAATAACTTCCATTCAAAATGAAGAACACCTTTGCTTTCTCCTGTAAAGTCACCACTTGGAGATGCATGTTTTTCATTGGACTGCAATGATGTACACAAACATAAGGACGTTAACATGGTGACACGCGTCACATATTCTGTCACTAATTATTTTTGCTGTTGAAAAACCTCAGTGAGTCACCCTTATCGATCGGCCTGATCTGTTCATTTGTCTCTCTTATAATTTCTCTCCGTTTTCAAACTCCTCAATGAATTTATGACTCAACATCACTCAGTTTAAGTGTGATAAAAGTGTGTTTATTAAAATGTGTAAGTATAGGGGTTCTAAAATCTCTGTAGCCCTCTTAAATGGCCAGTGGTCTGTCCCGAAGTTGAACGTGATTTGTAAATAAATGAATACTTATGAAACATTAACATTTCATTAAATGTCTTGAGCTTGTTTGAGACCTAATGTCGAGTTCATGTTCAGAATATAAAGTCATATAAACAAGAAGGGGATCTTTTGTTGTTTTGTACTGGGGGATTATATTATAAGCTCCTAGTTACGCCACTGATTGGCCTTCGTTATTTTAGCAAAAATGACTTCCCATCGTTGGTCCATGTGAATACTTGTGATTCATCTAAACCTCGACAGAAATTCATCATGAATCTCTGATTGGTCAGGATGCAAAGGGCTCATTTGCTTATTGATGCCTTTTGCCATATCATTATTAGGCCAAGCTTGCAATATTGAGTAACACAGTATTTTCTGCAGCCATAACGACTAATCCAAAAATCTACGAGGTTGTACATGGAAAGGAACCTTTGATAAAGCAACAGTGATACCTGTTGAGAATAGTATTACTGTGTATAGACACGAGAATTACTTGAGCTCATCAAGATGTAATGCAGTGCTTTTTCTTTCTTAATTGTTGCGATGATAAATGTATGGATTTTTACTGCGTGTGTTTGAGTGAACTGCGTTTTCACGCTGTGCAGGACTTAAATGAAGGTGTTGGGAGACGTTCACTCATCCACATGAGCACAGTGTATCATTTTCTTCCTCTGTTATCTTGTTTATTAGTGAAACTACTGATTCTGTTCTTTGACAATCAGACAAACAGAGTATGATCAAGAAATAAGAGGCATGTACATACAAAAAGCAGGAAGCTTCACTGTGGAAACTGTTTCAGGAGATGAAGCAGAGCTAAGAGGAACTCGAACGGTGTGGCTTTTGGCGTTGATTTCAAATTGATGCAAACATCAGTACATCATTATGATTTATATAACAGGTCTGTTCATTGAAAGACTGTTAACACAAACACACAGGCAAGAGAAATAATACTGTATAGAATTATGATGTCAGCATGACGTGACCACTGAATATCAAAAAGTGTCAGGGGCTGGATTCACACATGTTTAAGATGCGTAAGGTAAACACCAATAAAGTCCTCAACTATTCTGTTAACAGAGTTTAAGACACCATTCTCCTATGTAGTGTAGCATGGCCTTTATCTTGCATTTTACATGTACCATAAACATCATTTAAGTAAAATTTCCATTGTTGGGGGGGGATAGAGACAAGATAATCAAATTTCTCCTTTAAAACTATGACCACTTGGGTTGAAAGCCATTCATCCTGGTATAAATCTAAGAGTACTTTAAGAAAAATCTCCACTTTAAATTACACATTTAATTCCACTAATTACACTGTTTAAACAAATCATTTTAGAGGCTTAGCTGTAGCTCTTACAGTCTAGTACAGGGGAGTCCCGACCGTATTCACAATGGGATGGTGGGGCCACAGGTTTTCATTCAACTACAACAAGCAGCGACGCCCAATTCCACTCGCTTAATCCATTGGCCCGTCTTCAAACAACCAATGTGCTTTTGTTTGGCTGAAATGAAAACCTGCAATCACACCAGCCCATCAGGATACCATTTGACACCCCTGGTCTAAGTGTGAGGTGATAAAAGTTTAGAATAGCAGTTCATTTTTTTTAAAGATAAGTTGAGAAATAAGCAATCTCATTTTTTCCCCCCAAAGAATAAACAATTCATCTTATAAGTCTAAGAAGAACTTTCTTAAGGCACTTGTGAAAACAAATAATGAGGCTGAAAATAAGAATTCAGTGGGTGGTTAGTCCCTCCATCATTCTCAGGGTTTGGTGAGAGGGGACCAAAAGGTCCAGTGAGAAGAGCCCCGTAGTAGAAATGCTTTGGTCCCCACAGCAGGACACCTTAAAGGAATACCCATGTGTGTCTTAACGTCACCTCCCTGATAACATTTGTATAGAATGGTCTCCTACCACAGACAGCAGTTCTCACACATTTTTAATTGTTTAACAAAAGAACACAAACCAGTTTACCTGAAATGCGCTTAACAGGAGCGTCTCTCCACTGGCTTCTGAGACAACCCACTGTATTATTCCTATAAGGCTGAGTGCCATTCATGGCTGTTGTGTTGAAGCCACAGCATTAATTTTCACATTTATATTCACTCTTGTCTTGTGAGCTACACACCAGAGCCATGTCAACATCCTTATTGGTGCATGCAGTGAGTAAAATCAAAACACTGGAATGTGAACTACACACGTAACACCTACAGTATTGCCGGTTAATCCAGTAAAAGCTGTTCAGGTTGTGCTTTAAAGCAGGTTAGTGATGGAGTTGGGGGGCCTGAGCAACAATAAAAGCTTCCTCTAAGGTTCTTACAACTGTTTACAGGTCCTGCCTCTGCAAAGATTTTCTAACACCTCGATGTATGTCACCATTTTCTACTCTGTGATCAGACTGAGTATTGAGGCTTCCTGTAATGTGAATGCACTTGTATGTACATAGTGAAAGTCATAACAGAGCTAATTTAACATGAATAAAGAGATCAAAGTGGATGCTGTCATGTCTCATCAAATTGAGTTCAATTACAGGTGCTGGATAAAAAAAAAAAATACTGTTCAAATACATTTCAAAAGTCATAGGACTTTTTTTTTCCCCAGAAAAGAAAGAGAAAATGACATCTGAATATCCCAGCAAGTAATGGGTGAGGGGGTCTGTCTTTTATGGGCCTATCTTTCCATTTCGTTTCTGAAATATAAAGGTGTCCTGTGTCTTTTGACTCGCCCTGTATGCACCAATTTGTTGTGATATTATTATTATTATTATTATTGTTATGATTGTTATTATTATTATTATCATTGTTATTAGGCAGCAAGGCAAGAGTCCGTTCTTGAAGGTGATGTGCTAAAAGCAGGAAAATTGTGATGCTTTGTGTGGCTTTTCTGGTATGCTGTGATCAATATCTACTAAAAGTGGTCAAAGGAAGGACAACCAGTGAACTGACGACGAAGTCATGAGCACATATGGCTCATATTTTCAGGACATAAAGGATCTGCTGCTTACATTTTGGAGCCAGACAAATGTTAACAACTGGTACAGAAGACAGTCAGAGGTCTTGTGGAGCCCACGCCTTGAAACGTCCGATCTGTTCCGACGACACAGATAGATAGATTCAACTTTGTCATTGCTCAGTACAAGTACATAGCAACGAAATGCAGTGGGGGACCTATTCAGTTTTCGTCAGGTACCATACAGACTTACAGAGAAAGTCTTCATGTGATTGTTTTAAACTTTAAATTGTTGAATTTGTTTAATCCAAGCATTAAACCACACTGATGATCACTGTCACCGCATATCTACCAATAACATTTCTGCATCAACCAAAACAAATTATTGAAGTTACACTTGCATTCTTTCCTTTTCTACATTTATTTATTAATTAAATATACAAAGTCATTCAGAGTGGTTTGGTGGGAAATTCTCCATTCTATAAAATGTAGAGTCAGGGGTATGTGCAGGATGTTATAATCAAAAATAAGCCAATAAAACATTAAAATAACCAATATTTCATCATTACAAAGAATATATATTTTATTTATATATATATATATATATATATATATATAAATCAGTGTCAGTACAATATATGGGCAAAAGTTTAGGGACACCTGCTCATTCATCCATCATTTCAAAAACAACTCCTGGGAAATATTACTTGGTATTAGAGCATTGCTTGAGAACTTGCATTCAGTGACATCAGAATGCTGGACAATCACCTCCCGACCTAATCCCTAACTCTCCAGCTCATCCCAAAAGTACTCGATGACGCACCATCATTCCAGAGAACACAGTTCCTCTGCTCCACAGCTCGATCTTGGGGAGGCTTTGTACCTCTGTAGGCCACGGCTGGTAATGGACACGGAGCCAAAATTTATATAGTTATCTGTTCCGGTGTCCTATAGTTCTATTCTATTGGCAATTCTACTTTCTAGAGACTATAAATTCACACTAGCTCGGCCGTTAAAATGGCAATCAAAATGAATGTTAGAGACAGTCATCAACCTAAATGATATGAATAGCACCCATATTCAGTGCTCTCTTCTTTGGCTACCCCAGCTTGTTTATTCTCATCTGTCTGTGAGCAAGCATGAGTGAACCTCCCACAGGATCCTCCACCAGATGGACCTTAGGTCAGCAACTGTGTTATGAAATAATGAGACACAACACCAATGTACGTAGATGCTTCAGGGGGGAAAAGAAGATTTATTTCAACTGTACTATTTCAGGCTCAGTGTTCCAGACAGTGAACATTTAAGAAGTTGGTCTTCATGTATTAGGACAGCTTGAAGGCTCATACTATCACATTCTGTGTCCATCAAGCTTCAGACAGGACATAGCTGTGTGTCCAAGTGTACACGACATTTCTGTACACTTTCACTGCATTTGTAAAGTCATCGTGCGCATAAATGTGTAACGGCAGTTAGTAACAGGCATAAACGAAGCTGGATTTTGGCTTCAGCAGAAGGCGTTCCGTTTTTTGACCTACACGGTTCTCTCAAGGTACACACGATGACCGACCCTTTCAAAATTGATTTTATTGTGAGAACTCTGATGTTCTAGAATATCATATCACTGAATCATGCATAGTGTACACTACGTTTTTAAGCAAAGAAAGGATAGCACTTCTTGTAAAGACAAGACGTCCAAGCCATTGTGGTGTTTTGTCTGCAAACAAAGCGTACAGGGGTGCAAAACATGCCTTTGTAAGACAAACCCTTGTTGACTATGCATTACGAATAATGTGAGGCACATAGTGACAAAATAGTGTACAGAACAAACTTAAGGAAGGTAGAAAATAGATACAAATAGCCATAAGAGATTAAACACGTTAAGAGTGAACAGAAGACGAAAGATCTCATGAAAGTTCATCTCATTATTGCACAAAGAAACAAAATGTACAAATTCTAATGATGTCCTTTGAAAAATAATTCAAATAGTAGATACATTAAACACAAAATGTAGAACAGTAGAACCCTTCTGAGAATAAAACAATGGGCTAATACAATATGGTGTGTTGTGGTGGTCAAAGCCTGGCTGCCGTACCACAGAGGCAATCATATCCTAGCACTTTCTTTGATAGGCCTACAGCTTTCACGTTTATTGATTTTTATATGGAAGCCCATTCCTACATCAGGGTGAGGCTTTTCACAAAGTAAGGTCTGTCAGTTTGTCAGATATCTTAAGTTTAAGTTAGTCCAATAGGAGATATGTCAGTCCTGAAGTTTGGGATTATGTCATCAATGAGGAATTCTGCTTTGTTAAATTACACTGTTGAGATTCTCTCCATGTCAGTATGTGGTAATGACTCCTCAGAATTCATTATTTTGACAGCCATGTCCAGCAGGTATTCCTGCCTTGCACGCAATGATTCTGGCTAAGTCCTGGACTCACCAACATAGTGTCCTGATATATATAGAAAATGTGTCATTTATGTCATTTCCACTAACAAGACGAAAGCAGTTTTCAAACTGCTGCTAATGCAGCATCGGACAGCCGGACATGTGTGGAGAACACAAACTGCAAAGTCTTTCACGTTGGGGGAAAAAACCAGAAGCATGCATTGCCTAGAATCAGACTATAGCCATGTTCAGACTGCAGACAAACTGGATTTGTTTCTCAAATCAGATCAGGTGACTGTCCACACTGCAATGATCAGACTGGATTTGCACATTAAGACATCACACTCGTATCTGCATGGGTTGCTGTGGTAACAACATACATGAACATTCATATACAACTACATAGAGGTGCTGCTGCCATGCTTGTTGTGGACACGTCTGTCACTATAGACTGAGCGTGGTCATTGTTTGCAGTGTTGTCAGTGACCAGAGTGTCCAGACTGAGACAACCCTGTACAAATCCAATTGTAATCCAATTTCAAACCATCTCCAAATATTTCAGTTCATTAGATTTCACAATTCTGTCCTGTCCAGACTATCAAAAATCAATCTGGACACAATCTACACAGGCTAAAGGATTGACTTGAGCTGGCAGTCTGAACATAGTCTAAGCAAGAGCAAAGCTGGTTATGCTGTCTTTGACACTTGGCCACAGATGGCATCACCTGGGAGAGAACTCTTCTCCCAACAACAGGACAAAAGCTTATTTGTGCCACTTAGGAGCCCAAAACACCATTTTCTTTATATATTCTTCATATATTGTCAGAAGCTGATGGTGGGAATGGATCTCCATATTCATTATTTGATCTATGCCAGTGTACCAATATATTAGCTTTTGAATGATATTTTTGATGTTAGTGGTGTTGACCAGTCACTTAGTCAGCTGCATCGCATGGAACTTCCTGCATGCTTCAGATTTTTGCTTAAAATAGATCAAAACTAAACAAACAGTCCACTTCCTTTCATTACAGAACCCATATCTGGTATGTTTTTTTTTTTCTCAGCTAGAGCAGCAGCGCTCAGGAAGCATGAGGTCATTAACTTTAGTAATGCTAAATGAAATAGTGTCTGCTACTGTAAAACTGCCAGACATTTGGAAACATTGTGCTATTGCTATCATCCATACTGCCCAGCACTACGGCTTATTAACCCACAAAGTTCCCATGTACCCTTATAAAAGTAGATTCAACGTTTACGGCCTCACTGTGTAAATACAGATATAAAGCACACAACAGATCATTACTTTGTGGTAATGACACAAATGGGGAAAGGTACATTATAATACAAATACTGTAAGTGGAGTGTCGTAAAAGTTTTGAACCATACAATGGAGTTTATGCTTTAAAAAGACAGAAAACCCAGATAACCTCTGGATTTACCATTCCACGTTCAAACAGAAGAGTCAATCACTTCCGGTCCTTTTAAAAAGATAAAACACACAAGTGTGTAGATTCCCGCAGACTTTTCTGGGGGGAAAACAATCGGGAAAATATGATGGCAGGGGATGTCTCCCAACATTACATGTTGAAGTGTTCTCGATTCATCCACTTGCAGCTTTTTGTAGTTACAATGGCAGTAATGCCATAGAAAGATTCAAATCATCCATCTTCTGTCCTATTGCACTTCAGCTATAAGTGTTTCATAAACAGAACTGTGGGTAAAAGCAGGAGTAGACCTGCTCTTTTTAGATTAGGGTGTTTGGAGTGAACGAAACATAAAATAACAATTGCTGGTAACATTAATGTCATCTTCAGATGCTCATTTTCATCTTAAAGTCTTTAAGTCATTTGGCTCACATGCTGACCTATTTTCGTACAAGTGGTCAGTATGTAGTGATGTCACAGTTAGGCACAGGACTCCCCACATTTCAGACAACCTGAGAAAAGAGAAAGAGTTATTAAAAAAGATCTCAGCAAATTACTTACAGGACAATCAAATACACTCGCTGTTAAAAACATATTTGCACCCAGAAGAAAGCGTCGGATTGCAATGCTGTTCAGAAAGAAGAGATTAACAGGAAAATTACAGATAAATGCAGGTATAATGCAACGTGCAAGGAAGGAAATTGCACCCCAGAACTTCTGGATGTGTGGCGCAAACCAAAGTGTCTGGTCATCTCCACCAAGATAAAAGCGTGACATCACTAAAAATGATCTGCTGCCATTCAGAATGACTCCATGACAGTCTGTCGGGACACTACTGCAATCTGTTCTATCCTTATGGGTGCACATACTTTTTTTCATGAGTACATTGTTGAATCAAACTGTTTCTACATTTTGTTCAGGTTCTAGATATTTTTGATTTGGGACAAAACACTAGTTCTAGAGACTCTAAAAAATCTCCTAAAAGCTACATGAATTAATAGTAACTACTGTTGACTGTTTTTGTCACCTGGCCAAATTCATGGTGGTCAAATGACATGCAAAATCGTGAAGCATCTAATCTTTTTGGGAGCAGCTGTGGCCTGATGGTTAGGGAACCAGCCTTGTGACTGGAAGGTTGTCGTTCGAATCCCTGAACTGACAGGACATGACTGAAGTGCCCTGGAACAAGGATCTGAACTCCCCAGCTGCTCCCCGGACACTGAGGATAGGGCTGCCCACCGCTCCGGGCACGTGCGCTCACTGCCCCCTGAAGTCACTAGTGTGGGATGGGATTAATTGTAGTGTAGGATTAATTCCCATGTATGCACAACACAGTGGTTTAAAAAAGTATAATTACTATGACTTATTATTACTAAACACAGAGGACACTATAATGCAAACAGGACAATTTTTTTTATTCTTTTATCTTCAAGACTAAACATAAAACAGTGTGTATTGTAGGTTAACTGGAGTTTAAGATTTAATCTCCCATTCCCATTCAAGCATTAGAGTGTACTTATTTGCCCCATTGCATCTATAACAGGTTTCAATCTTCTATAAAAATGTTCTACAAGGTTTTGGAGAGTGTGTGTGTGTAGTTTTGCCCATTCACCCAGAAGATCATTTTGAGGGTAGACGCTGATGTGTCTGTTCTAGTTCACCCTAAAGGTGTTTGATGGGGTTGAGATCAGCCTGTCAAGTTCCTATAAAACAAGCTCATCCAACCTGTTTCCACAAAGGTAGAACCGTACAACTGTCCAAAATGTCTTGGTCTGCTGAAGCATTATGTTTCCCCTTCACTGGAACTAAGGAGCCTAGGCCAACCCCTGAACAACAGCCCCATAGCATTATCCCTCCTCCACCAAGCTTTACAGTTTGCACAATGCAGTCAGGCAGGTACTGTTTTCTTGGCATTTCCCAAACCCAAGAGATGCATGACTCATCAGTCCACAAGACATGCTTTCACTTGCTGATTTTATTTTTTTTTCTTTTCAAACCCAGACTTTGGGTTGTATAACATTACAAATAGTGAAAGCTATTCTAAAGCATCCTCATTACACAGATTGTTTGGGAACAGCTGTTTTAATCAACCCAACAGGTGAAAAACAGCAGCTCTCTGCAGTTGGTTTTGTGGACAGTCATGGCTAAGACAAAGGAGCTCACTAAGGACCTGTGGCTGCACATTATGCTCACATGTCATGAAAGGGCTATAGGGTTATATCTATATGTTTTCAAGTTCCAGTGTCTACAATACAAAGTATTATTAAAAATAAACACTGCTGGGTTCCACAAGGAGGATGCCACTTCTCCAGAAAATGCACACAAAAGCCTGCTTAGCAAAAGCTCATCTGGACAAAGAAAAAGACTTCTGGTCTTCTGTTCTATGGCCAGATGAAACAAAATGTAATTGTTTGGACACAATGATGTATCCTTAATTTGGCATTAAAAAAATAGAAGCCTTCAACCCTAAAAACACCATCCCCCGCTGTCAAAAATGGTGGTGGGAACCTAATGATTTGGAGGTGTTTATCAGTCAATGGACCAGGGAACCTAATCAAAGTAAACGGCACCATGAAATAAAGAGCAACACACCAAGATTCTCAACAACAACTTCAAGCGGTCTGCAGAGAAACGTGGCACCAGTGGACATTTCAGCATGACAACGACCCCAAACACAAATATTAACCATTAACAGTTCTGACTCCAACTGAACATCTGTGGGAGCTAAAGATCAGGGTGATGGCATGGAGAATCTCCAACCTGAAAGAGTTGAAGCTCATTGCTAAAGATAAACTGGCAAAAATACCAGTGGAGTCATGCAAAATGCTGGACAGAAATGATAGGAAGTGTTTGACTGCTGTGACAGCCAATAAAGGCTTTTCTATTGATTTCTGAGATATTTTGGACATGCTACTTTTTGTTCAAATGTAAATTAAAGTTTACATCATCTGATTATCTTCTGAGAGACACCCGTGTCATTTCCTTTTAAAAAGAAATTTGCCAGGCGTATGAATAATCAGTGATCCTGTGAGGTTCTGACCAAGGCCCAACACCTCAATTCCTCATAATCAAATGACAGGTGTTGCATTATTTCATATCATTTACTGTACTGTGATGTAGTTAAGAGTTTATAACAGTTACTGAATCATATATTTTAAAATTAAAAACTGAAAAAGTACTAAAAAATATGCTGTCCCCCAAGATTAACTACCCTCAATCGTGCCCCTAATTTTGGAGTTCCTCCACCACCTTCACATTCTCTACGTTAATTATACAGACATGTTTTTTAACTGAAGCAATAGTTATCTCCAACTGTGGTCTAAATGGAAAAAGCTGCTGCACATCATTATTCCATGCAGATTTCATGGTCCTTGGAAAATGTCACAGTTGCTTTACACTGGTTACAGGATTTAAATAGCACCCACTCCCTGCAGCAAAAGGTTAGGACACTGAAACAAATGGGTTAGGCCTGGACTGAACAGAATGGGAGAACTGATGTGCCTTGGCAAACCACCATGAGATGTGTGCAGCATCATGAACTCTTCTGTTGAATAAATATTGAATTTATTAAAAACAACAGTACAATTAGAAACAGCACTCCGGTTCTGTACTGCGTGTGATGTGATGGTAACTGTGCGTCTCTTCCTGTGGGGTAGTAGTTGTGTTAGGTCAGTCTGAGCATAATAGCCTTATCAAGTGAAGAGCTTGGCCTTTGAAAACAAAACGTTTTGTGTCAAAAAGTAACTTTCCATTTTGGCGTTATTGGTATTTTCCATTTTAAAACACAATATAACATTACTTCTTCAGATTCAGGGGTGCCAAAGCCTGCTCCTGGTGATCCACCGCCCTCGAAAAGTTCATAACTAATATATATCTGCTGTGACTAATATTGAGATGTACCTACAGCTCCAGCTTCCAGGGGTTGGAGATAACTTTTGCAATGTGGTAGATCTCCAGGAGCAGCCTTCAGGACAAAGAAAAAAAAAAAAGTGCAAGGGCACCTACCCAAAAGTGACGTTCGTCAAGGCACATTCATTCCTTGGTACCATTACTCGTTCCAATCTGCTCATCATCATTCCCGTCCTCTTCATCTTCCTCATGTCCATCCTCCCGCTCATCCTCAGTTCCCAGGATAACACTCTGTCGCACACTGACGGAAATCACCAGAGCTTGAACGATGCCGTAAACCAAAGCAAACTGAGGCAGGTACTCCTGAACCAGCCACAGCAGACCGGACATCCCTACAGAAGACACCAGGAACATGGCCATGCCATGGATCCACAGTTTCAGGGCACCCTGGATGCCGAGGACATCCAGAACGAACTTAGTCGGGTGGGAGACTGTCCACAGGAATCCGACTACAAACAGGTCAAAAAGGTGGCGAAGAAAATTGAAGCATATCTCATAGTGTTCTGGGAGGATCTCTCCTGTCCATGTTTGTGCAAGGATGTGGAACAGAGGTGGCCTTTTTAGAAGTGGTGTGGGAGATGGAGGAGGAGTACCATAGTCTGAAAGCTCTCCGTCTTTGGCATCAAAGTCCCTTTCAAAGGCATCATTCCAACCAGTGGACTTCCTTTGCCTGAGTCCATCAGCGGTGGATGTTCTTGGCCAAAAGAAATAGGCAGAAGGAAGCATCCTGCTCCACCAGCGTGGCCTCTTCTGCCCTGCCACACTTTCTCTCTCAGCTGCACTAAGGTCTTCAACTTCTAAGGGTCTGTGCGTCTCCTGTGCCTCCCAGAACTCCTCTGTTGGTGTTACTTGGTCATTTTTAGTCTGGCGGCCCCAAACCCAGGAGGTCAGACCAGTCAGGCCGGTCAGGCCCCACCTGCTCTTCAGCTGACACTCACTTGTGAAGGTCTGGTCAGATTTGGCCTTGCTGCCCCAGGGACAAAGCAGGTTCCCTGGGCTCACCCAAGCCCAGACACGTCCTACAACAGCTGCCATTGTCTTTATTCCACTTCCACCAGAATAAAGCAAATTAAGGCTTAACTACACCTGAACTACCCCAGAACTACACCTAAACTACCCCAGAACTACACCTGAACTAGCTGAAAGTCAAACGCTTCAACTTCACTGACAACGTTCTCAAAGGCTGGTAAAAACATCTTTGGCCTTGGTTGTATAATCACAGGCAAATCCTGCCAGACCACAGTTACCTGCTGAGGAGCGAGTTCAGAGACACACCCGATCAGCACCAACACCGCTCACAGCCGCACACCATAACAACGGCCTTAGCAACCACGAACTTCGGCCCTGTTACGCTCCACGAAACGTCAACAGCACCTCGAAAAGCAGCTCGCGAACCAGCGGGGTGAGTCCGTGGAGCGGCCAGCGGCCAGCGTCCCAGCGCAGCAGAGCCGAGTCCGAGCCGGGAGACGCAGCGACCGACTTCCCCTCGCTGCGCGTGGCCCCGTGACGTCATCACGCCCGAGCAGGTAAACACAAGACCCGTCTGATCGAAACCGAGCTCACTTCAGTCCAGTACACCGCATTACACATCCGTGTATTTACATATTTAATCGAATCATTCCGTTAGGAAAAATAATAATCCATACTGTTGTTAATAATAATAATAATAATAATAATAATAATAATAATAATAATAAATTCAAAACATGTAAAAAGTGAAGCAAAACAACGTTAAAAAGTTTGTGTTAAGATAATATAGGAAATACACACATTTCATGTTCTATAACATTTAAAACTGGAACGAAAACTGTTCCACACGAATGCATGTATTATGTTTGAGAGAGAGAGAGAGAGAGAGAGAGAGAGAGAGAGAGCACAAACGAACTGTCTGGACAAAGACAATCGAACAAGAAGAGCTGTGGTGTAAAGGAACAACTTAACGGAACGCATCTGATCAAGTCACGTGAAGGAGGAAATATCAGGAACTGCGCACCGACTGTCACTTCCCATAATTAAAGTCCTCCGCTCAAAACGTCCAAGACAAAGCAGTTTGCCTCAATGGCTTTTCTTCATCACTAGTTTATTTTTAGGGATTAACACCGACATTTTCAAATCTAAACGTCTAAAGGACTAGAAATATTTCCACTCCTTTCAGTTTAGTGACATTCTCAGGCATTTTCTTTATATACAAAAGACACTCTGAAAACCTGGTCGGTATGACAACAGAACACCACCATTGAGTCACCACAGCATGGGTTGAACGAGGTTCGATTGCCAGTTTGGGCAACAATGCTGTGCTATAATAAGAGTCCTTGGGCTAAACTCTACACTACTCTGACCTACCTCTGTAATATGAGTAACCTTGTTAGACGTTCTGGAGCGTCTACCAAATGCCACAAATGTAAAAGCACCTGCTTGGTTCAAAGCATCCTTTAAATTGCAAAGGAAAAACTCCTGTGGTTCCACTCTGGTTCTGCTGTGCAGGGTGGGGGCGATCAACCAGAGCAGGCCCCACACCCTACCCCAAACAAAATAGAGCCAAAGTCCTTTCTGCTCATTCATGAAACAATGTTCCTTCTCTACCATTTTCTGGGAGACCCCCCCCAAGACATCATTACATACTAAAAGCATGTCAGTGTAAACTTAACTTTAAACACTTCTACTGGTTCAATAAGAATTAGACATTGCAAAGAGCTTCCCAATTCAAATTTTTATTGTGTTTGTGAGAAATTGTTTTTAGAGGCCCTTTGATTTGTGGTGTGATTCCAGTATTCCTTTTTATGGGTTTTTGTAAAAGGGAACCGACAGTCACAAATTGTTCCATTCCTCGGTAAACATCTTTCCTATATACTCAATTTGTACACTTCTTTTCAAATGTCATTAGCAAATAACATGCAGCTAGTCGTAACATCTGACCATTACCAGCCAAGTCTAAACCCCCCCCCCCCCCACCCCCAACAGTCCCAAGAAATAAAAGCAACAGTGTCCAGTCATTAAATCAACATTTATTTTTCATCATCAAGCCTGGTCAGTAAACTGCATGATTCAGTCAGTTACTGAAAATCTTGAGATGCAGAACTGCATTCACCACTCTGGCCACTTGCATCAGCTCTCCAACACCACCCTGCAAAAAAAAATGGAATACAGGAGTTAAATGTCTGAGGAAAAACAGTTCATAAATGCTTGACAGCTCATGGTGTTTCAGTGCGCTGCGAGAAAACTTCATTTCATTTCAGTTGAACCGATAAAGCAGCTCATCATTAACACAAAGTAACAAGGGTGCAGTGAGGTAGATCAGCACTTACCAGGTGAGCGCTCAAGGTCACAGCACCAAAGCTGGCATCCTGACACCACCTGGCAAAAACCACACTTACATTAACCCCACTTTGATTCTAACACAAAATGCATATAACTGAACTGTGTGTTCAGTGCAGTAAAAAGACATCATGTTGTCAGAGACTCTAGTCTGCTGAATCATCCTTACACAAACTGGATATGAACAGTATTTCATACAAAACACAAAGCTCACCAGTCAGGACTTCAACTTCTGCTCGAGATCTGGCCCACACTGGCTTTAAATCTATAATAAACCAACCTGTGGGAAGAAATATAAAGCAATGTTGAGAAGCAACAAAAGCCCACATATACTGACTGCAACTACAAAAGATCCAAAATATGATGATTGTTTCTTTAATGGACATCGTTTCTGATGAGCAACTATACACTACAAAAAGACTGCATTACATATAATTTATCATGCAAGGGAAGAATTTATGCAAAACAAATGCAAATCTAATCAAACTAAAAGTGTTTACCCATGATAGTTCCCTGCCATGCAAGTGTTCAACAGGTTGCTAAAAGTTTAGATCAGAGTCTCTCAATCCTGGCCCTGGATGTCCCCAACTTGCACATTTTAACTTTTAACACGCCCCACGCAAATCTGTAGGGGTTGTTAATGAGCCGATTATGAATGAGGTGTGGGGGAACCAAAGAAAGCTCTAAAGAATGCAGGATATGGTGCCTTCAGGAAAGAGTAGAGAAACACTGGTTTGATAATCACTAATGCAGTGGAAACCAATTAAGGACCCTCAATATCTTTGAATCATATCCTTCTAGCTTTACATAAGAGAATAAATTAATTAACCCCCCCCCCCCCCCTTTGGGAGCACGAAAAGCTCTAAAATATGCAGGGTAGGGGTGCCTTCAGGACCAGGTCGAGAAACACTGCTCTAGTGAACACTCACTGTGCACAAACACTGGGCCAAAATTGATTATCGATACCTAATCCACTTATGTTCACATGCAATCACATTTTGACTTTAAAGTATTTTAAAGTGGGTCAAACGAGGCTGATGTTGGGCTCAAACTACTCACCATCAGTTGAAGTGTGCCGCTATGTGCCATCTTCAGTCAGGTCAGTAACGTTACAGTCTAAAAAAAAGAAACAGTCTTCATCATCCCGGTCAATAAAAGTTTTCTAACACAGCAGGGCGGTTAGAGAACATGTTCAGCTCATCACACAGCTTCATGTAGAAATCAGAGACTCTAGTCTTAGGAATCATCAGCACACGTTTAGCTGGAGGCCACTAAACTCACTACTTAACCTTCAAAAATACGCAACTCACCATGTTCAGCGCGTCTGCAGGCCAAGCCCATATTTACACCTGTAAGAAGAGACCAGAGAGAAGAAAATGTAAAACCAGGGCGACCACATTGCCACGAGGAGCCAGTTTCACTGCGGAGGATCCAGATCCAGAGTCAAATTCCGCTCCGGGACATTGTTCCCACTGAACGGCTGTTGCTTAGGAATCGGCCGCCCGGTCGGAAGAACTCTGGTGCGGATTTTCTCTCCGGACCTGGAGTCTCAACTACTGACTAAACCTAACCGCCGCTTCACCCCCAACACACAACAAGCACACCCTGAACCCTGCAGCCACCAAACACACGCAGACAGACCAAACACACAACTCTGAATATCACTCCGGAATGACAAGTTCATTACCCACCTCCAAAGCAGCACGAGCGCCAAAGAACGAGCTCAGGCCCCGGAGGAGCTTTTATATGAAGCTCGATTTTAGAAGCCGGGCCGCTGCCTGAGTGAAATAAAGGGTCCTTCATATGGTTTGACAATTTGGTAAAAATGAATCTCAAGATTAATTACATGCTGCACATCTTATGATAAATAAACCAAACAAATACAAAATCGCTACATAATAATTATATAATAATAATAATAATAATAATAATAATAATAATAATAATAATAATAATAATAATAATAATAATAAAATTACTAAATATGACAATTACTATTACACTACTACTATTACTACTGACTGCCACTACTATAACACTACTACTACTATGACAACTATGATTACCACCATAACACTACTACTATAACTACCACTACTACTACTACCACCACCACCACCAACAGTATTACTAAAACTACCACTACTATAACTATATTAGTGGTGGTAATGGTAATACCAATACAAGAACACTTGTATAACACTTTTAGTACTATTACTTCTACTACTACAACAATTATCACTACAACTACTACAACTACTATTACCAAAATTATTATCACAACAACTAGTATTACTATTACTATTACTACTACAACTAATACAGCCAATAGTACTACCACTACTATTACTACTACAACTGCTACTACCTTCTTTACTACTACTACTACTACTATTACTATCACCACTATTTACAATTGCTACTGTATTAAAACCACCATTACTACTACAACTGCAATTACCATTGATAATACCACTACTACAACTACTTTTACTACAACACTACTACCACCCCACTACTATTACTATGACTACTACAACAACTATTACTACAACTAGTACTACTACAATTGTTACCACTACTACTATTACTACTACTAATACTACCACTACTATAACTAATGCTACTACTACTTACAACTTACTTACAACTACTTATTACACCTATTACTACTACTACTACTACTACTATTACTACCACTATAACTATTTAACAACTATTACTACTAGTACTATCACTTCTACTACTACAACAACAATTATCACTACTACTACTACTACTACTACCACCATTATTACAACAACTAGTATTACTATTACTATTATTACTATTACTACTACAACTAATATAGCTAATAGTACTACCACTACTATTACTACTAAAACTGCTACTACTATCTTTACTACTACTACTACTACTACTACTACTACTAATACCACCACTATTTACAACTACTACATTGACTACTACTACTACTACAACAACAACTAATTACTACAACTAGTACTAGTACTACTATGATTACTATCACTACTAAGACTATGTATACCACCATTAATACTAGTTGTAATAAGTTCCTGTTGTAGTAATAGTAATGCTATTACTAGTTGCCTCTCTGATCTAAACTCAAGTGGAGTTTTGTTATTGGATTTTTGTGCCTGGGACAGTTTATCCATAAGAAACACCATGATTGAATACAAAGGTGTCCATAAATGGCATCAAAATACCCTGGGCTGCAGTTTGATGATCGACTTTATAGTTGTATCATCGGAATTGTTGCCATGTGTTTTTGACACTTGGGTGAAGAGAGGAGCTGAGCTGTCAACTGATCACCACCTTGTGGTAAGTTGGATCAAGTGGCAGGCGAGGATGCCAGACAGACTCGGCAGACCTAAACCTAACCCAACCTGTCTGCTGGGAACATCTGGCAGAGCTTTGACTGCATCCTGAGGGAGGTGGGGGACACTGAGTCTGAATGGACCATGTTCTGTGCCTCCACAGGTGGCCAATTGGAGCTATTGCCAAAAGGATGTTGGTGCCTGTTGTGGCAGCAATCCCCAAACCCGATGGTGGACACCATGGGTAAGGGAGGCTGTCAAGCTGAAGAAAGAGTCCTATCAAGCCCGGTTGGCTTGTGGGACTCTGGAGGCAGCTGATAGGTATCGGAGTGCCTAGCGGGCTGTGGCTTCAGCTGTTGCTGAGTTCAGTGAGGCTATCAAATCAAATCAAAATTTATTTGTATAGCGCTTTTCACAACTAAAGTTGTCACTGAGCAGCTTCACAGAAATCAAGAAATAAAAAGGTTAACTACAGATGAACAAAGTATAATAGATAGATCCCCTAGTGAGCAAGCCAAAGAGCAACAGTGGCAAGGAAAATCTCCCTCAGAGCTGAAGGAAGGAACCTTGGGAGGAACCAGGCTCAAAAGGGGGACCCCTCCTCCTCTGGACAAATTAATTATACACAGTTAGGACCCCTGGATCTGCAGCCTGTAACTAAGCAGACATTAACAACAAAAATGCTACACTAAAGAAGTGTGTTTTTAGCCTAGACTTGAAGATTGAGACTGTGTCTGAGTCCTGAACATTATCTGGAAAGTTATTCCAGAGCTGGGGGGCTTTGTGAGAAAAGGCTCTTCCCCCTGCTGAGGCCTTCTGTATTCTGAGAACTAATAGGAAGCCAGCACCCTGTGATGTGAGCAATCGTGATGGCTGATAATGGCATGTGTAAGGTTATATATGTAAGTAAAAAATATACTTAATTTTATAATCAATATGACATTTGACTGGAAGCCAGTGCAGTGCTAATAGATTTCTAGTTTTTAGCATTTTGAACTAACTGAAGTCTATTTAGGTTCCTGCTTGAACAACCTGACAATAATGCATTTCAGTAATCTAACCTTGAGGTAATAAAAGCATGCACTAGTTTTTCAGCATTGTGCAAGGATAGGGCAATTCTTAACTTGGAGATATTACGAAGATGAAGAAAAGCTGTCCTAGTAATATTACCTATGTGTTGGTGAAATGATAAATCTGAATCAATTATGATGCCAAGATTTTTTTGCTACTGAGCTAGGTACAACTGAGAAATCAGCCAGATTAGTATTAAGTCTTTTTCTTTTGCAATTTTAAAGGAGGACCTTTGTTTTGTTACTATTTAGAAGGAGGAAGTTACACAACATCCAATATTTTATGTCTTTTATACAGTCTTAAATTTTCTTTAATCTAGTTTTATCATCAGGTTTGGCTGATATATACAATTGAGTATTGTCTGCGTAAAAGTGGAAGTTAATGCCATGTCTGTTCATTACTGTGCCAAGGGGTAGAATGTAAAAAGTGAATAGTAGTGGTCTTAAAATAGAACCTTGTGGGATTCCATATATCATTTCAGTGTGATTGGAAGGTAAATTGTCATTTGCCTTTACAAATTGAAACCGATTGGTTAAGTAGGATCTGAACCACAATAAGGCTGTCCCTGTGATTCCGACCACATTTTCATATTTTTCTAGGAGAATAATGTGATCTATTGTATCAATGCAGCACTTAAATCTAGCAGCACAAGCAGGGACACACAGCCTTGATCAGAGGCAAGAAGAAGATCATTTGTAAAACTAGGGGTTTCTCAGTAGGCCTGATGAGGCCTGAAACCAGATTGGAATTCTTCATATGGAAAGTGACTTTTGGTTAGCTCCAAGAAGATTCTGGCAAACTGTCAGGCTGTATATGTGGGGATGGGGGACTGCTGACATTGACTTTGGACATGGTTAGATAGTGTGGAAGGAATATTTTGAGGATCTTCTCAATCCCACCAGCACATCTTCCATAGAGGAAGCAGAGTTAGGGTCTGGGATGGGGACTTGTCCATCACACAGGGTTAGGTCACTGGAGTAGTTAGAAAACTCCTTGGTGGAACCAGGGGTGGATGAGATCTACCCAGAGCATCTCAAGGCTCTGGATGTTGCAGGGCTGTGCTGGCTGACACATCTTTGCAACATTGGGTGGACATCAGGGGTAGTGCCTCTGGATTGGGGTGGTGGTTCTTCTTTTCTTCTTCCCTGGCAAAGTCCATGCAGGGGTACTGGAGAAGAAAGTCCAGCTGAAGGTTGAATCTCAGATACAAGAAGATCAATGCAAGTTCCTCCCTGGATGTGGAACTCTGAACTCTTAACCCTTGCAAGGGTCCTTGAGGGGGCATGGGAGTTTGCTCAACCAGTCCACAGTGTTTTGTGGACCTGGAGAAGGCATTCAACTGTGTCTGTCAGGGCATCCTGTGGCAAGTGATCCGGCAGTATGGGATACAGGGACCTGGCAGAAGGTGTCCAATTCAGTGGCCTCATTGTATGCTTTTTACAAATGATGTCATCCTGTTGGAGCTCCAGATTTGGTTGGATCAGTTTGCACTTGAGTGGGAAGCAGCTGAGATGAGAATCAGCACCTCAAAATCTGAGACCATGGTACTAAGTCAGAAATTCATTCACTGGGGAAGACCAAGGACATGGTGGAGAGTTTATATCTCTCGGCTGGCCTGGGAATGCCCTGAAATCCTCCCAGAAGAGCTGTAAGTGGTGACTGGGGAGAATGAGGTTTGCTTAGGCTGCCGACCCGGAGTCCAATATATTTATTAAATGTAACAATGGTAAACCTCTGGCAACAGGAGGTATTTTTTTCTCTCTCTTCTACTCATTCTGAGGATGGTGGTTCTACATCTCACTAGCTCTCTCTCTCTCTCTCTCTCTCTCTCTCTCTCTCTCTCTCTCTCATCATGAAAGAGTTAGCAACCTGTGCAGCTCTGGTGCATTCCCTGCCCAAGAGGGTTAAGGCAGTGCTGGATGGGCACAATTTGGACATGTTCACTCTGAGGTGTACTCACTTGTGTCGCCAGCTATTTGAAAATGAATGGCTATGTGTTGAGTTATTTTCAGAAGACAAAGAGAAGAGTATAGAGTAAATCTATACTGTTATAAAGGTTGTACACTGGTGGGTGTACTGGTTGTATCTAAGTTTCATTGTCTTTTCATTCAGTGTTGTCCTATGAAAAGATAACATAAAACTATTTTCAGAAATGTGAGGGATGTACTCAATGTGAGATACTGTATATATGAAATATAAAAAACAAGTATGTACAAAACATTTTACAGGAGCAGGCAATATTCTGGAATAGGTTAGGAATGGAAGTAAATGTAAAATGAGTAATTAACAGTAATTGTAGAGCATTTATATTCTATTCGACAGGGTTTGAACCATGAAGAAAACTAAGAATGGACAAAAAATAGAGATATATGGTTTTCACTGGATAAGAGACATAAGTCACCTTTCTGCCCAATAACGACATGATTTTATGTTTATTTAATTTCTGCTCACTTTTGTGATTTCTTTCAATATGATTTCATTATTTTATCTCCTGTACATAAAAATTCAAATGTCAAAAGTTTGATTTCCTTGTCATTATTCTATAGTACTTTATTTTTTCTAAAGTTCTTTATTAAGAACTTTCATTTTCATACACCAACACCTAAACTTACCTTCAACTTCTACATATACAACTCAATTTCTAGCTTTGTCTTTGTAATTTGGAGCTTGTTGTGATCCATCTTAATGTTACACTTTAATTTATTTATCCAGATGGATATTATATAGCTCCTTTACAGGGAGCTCAAAAGAAATAAGTTTTATATATTTAATTTATAGTGAGACACATGAACATATTCTTGTTCCTAACTAAGCTCTGGAGGTGGATGGTCCCTTATCTGCTTAGGAATTGCCAGACACATTCTGACAGAGGATAGTCACACATAGCTCATGACTGGGGGAGGAGAGGCTGACCAAGCCCTTCACCTTCTCAGTCGGCCACCAGGATTTTTCACAGTTCTCCCAATGGCCAGTCCATTCCTGTGCTCATCTTGCTCTTATGCAGATTCGTCATCCTGCAACAGTGATTTTCCATCCGGCAAAAACTAAGGACACTCCAATCACCTAAAAATGCAGGAGGTAATTTCTGCAACAACACTATAAATTACTGGACAGATGGTATTACTTTAAAAAGTATTCAGACTGGATCAATGGAGGGGAATTCCACAGTGCACATTTTCTACACTAGATGATGGTGATAGTGCAAATTAAATGTAATGAAACTGCCTGACTGGGTGACCACCTGCGGGCCAAAACAACACAGAAAATCAACATTTTACTTTTCAGCCAATCACTGCTAATCCGTCTGTAAACATCTTCTAAGCAATCATTATTATGTGTACCTTCTGGAGGACAGTGGTGTAATAATATAAATTCATTTTTGGCATCTTATTCAATGTGCACTGGGACTTTGATTTAGCAAGGAATGCCCTCTATCTGGCATTCCTCAGTAGTATCCAGCTGCAGGCCCACAGTACAGCACTCTCAGCACCCTCAGTGTCAGGGCTGGACTACCAGCCTGCATTATCACACCCACAGTATCATTCTCATAGGACCACACAGTTAGTGGTTCATTTCAGAATTGCAGTCACACTTTCCTTCCCTTTGACATTTAAGTACCATTGTGTAGGGGTTCTAGACCTTGTGCGTCTCACGGCACACCTGCTTATAACTGAAAAGCACAATGCCCCACAAGAAAACAAACCTTTTTATGTGCAGATGCCTGTGGCTGCATTCTCTCAAACCGATGCTGCTTAATTTGCCTTGTGTCACTCCTGTGATATTATTTGTGAATTTCTGTTAATGCTTAATGTTTACAGTTTGAACACAATTGGTCTCTCAATTTTTTATCACAGACATTTATTATGTAAAGTGAACTAGAGAGTGCTTCATGGCCTACTGGTCATCCCTGGCCCAAAGGTTGAGAAACCCTGCCATAGTAAATAGATTTTGTAGTAATTCATCTTACAAGTGCAAAGTGGGGTGATGGTTTTGTACAAGGGAAAACTTTCATGTTGTACTTCAATATCTTGCTTGTATATTTGGTCTATTTACAATAAAATACAAAACCAGAACATACGAGTAGTTCCAGTTTTGTTTTCAGATATGTGTTCAGTGGAACTGTGTGTGTATATAGATGCGTGTACACACACACACACACACACACACACACACACACACACACACACACACACACACACACATTGCTAGGAGTATAAGCAAATTAAACATTGTGTGACTACCTAGGGCTAAATAACACAGTTGTTTTTATTAATTATTTAACAACAGAGTTATGTAATAATTACATAACTAAAACTTGAGGGTTTTAGAAACATTACGCAGAATGTTAATGGGATACCCAGGGCCGAGGATGAAGGACTGAGAATGCAGTACTTCGGATCTGAAGATACACCCTTCTCTACCTGGCTGATGTTGACAAGGCTGTAGCTGAAGAGTTGATGGTCAGTTTAGAAGAATTAAAAGAGCAAAACAAGCTCATGGACTGGACATTTTAGAATGTCCATAGATTAACTTGTGAGAACTGTGTTTGCAATGAGACACTATGATTCCTATGCATCCCAGTGGTTCCTAATTTGAATCTGGCTGGAAAGATGAATTGGTAATCAGCATGAAAGAGACAGGAGGGAATGTTACATTACACGAATCTTGCAGCAGGAAAGGACATTCTCATTAACATTACCATTACACTGATTTTCAACAATCCCAACATTCAGCAGCTTCTAACACAACACAGATGAAAGGGTTAAAAGTGATGTCCTGAGGGGCAACAAGATGAAAGGTTTACAATAAGAAGACAATAATGAAGTGACATGATTGAATCATATAGAAATTACAAAACATATGAGGGAAATGATCACTTTAAAGTATCTAAATAAATGTACAATAGATTGCATATACATGTATTCCTAAACTAATTTAATTCCAATTAATCATAATCAATTGTATATGACGATCATGCACAATGCAAGCTAAATTTGATTATATTTCAATATTTTACTACTTTTATGGATAATACAATTCTACTTTAAATAATAAAAAATTAGTCTTCTAAAACTACACTTTCATTTTACTTTTACTATAATGTTTATAGTTGATCTCTTGATCTTTGCTTTTCAGGGGGACTACTGCCTCCCCCTGTGGATAAGCCTGTGGACTATTAGCAAATGTTTCACAGCCCACACGTTTAGAAACTCTGTTTTAGAATAATCTTTAGTAATTGTGTAATATCCTGTAATTAATTATAATTGATCTCATACAAATTTTAACAACATGTAACCTCTAGAGCAATATACATTTATAATGTATCATAATGATGAGAAATGTTACTATTATGTCCACCATCAAACTGACATTACTTCAGTCCACCTGAGTATTACAGCAGATGTGTGGGGTCCAGTGTCCCCTAAGTAACTGTGTATAAGTAGTTGACCAGAGGAGGATGGGTCCCTTCCTTTTGAGCCTGGTTCCTCCCAAGGGTTCTTCCTCCAGCTCTGAGGAAGCTTTTTTCTTGTCACTGTCACCCTTTGGTTGGTTCACCATTTGATGAGATATGAAGCCATGCTGTCTCACAGTTATTAGTATATAATAATTTTGACTTTATATTTCATTTTTTGTGATATCTATGACTTACTGAAATACAAATTCATAATGATGAGACGTTACTATTGTGAGGGCAGGGACTTAAAGGGCTGGGACGTATAAGGTTTTAGCAGCAAACACTGGAGATGACAAGGAGACAGGATGAATTCTTGATATTATTGTATTGCTGGAAATTGGTTTAACACTGGAGATGGAGCATGGACTAGTGCTCATGGAGGAGAGAGACTGAGAGAGAGAAATTGAGAAAGAGGGATTGAAAGAAAAACAATCTGGACTGATGAACAAATTATTATTTTTAGTATTGGCTACAGCACTTCAGGAAAGCACAATGTTCATAACTGGAAACTGAGAAATGAGCTGAAATATTAATGTAAAGAGAAATGGGCAAAGGTCTTACATATCATGAATAACAAGACAAATGTCTGTATTATTTGAATAGTTCCAGAGTATGAGCAAAACTGCTCTGCTCTTCCCCAGGTTAACTGTGGGCTGTTAGCCCCCCCACATGGACACAATGAAAATGAATAGTAGTCAGAGAAATGGCAGTAGCTTGGCACATTTCACTGAATTTGTACCATGAATACATAAACATAAACCGTGCACTATAACATCTTACAAAGACATAAACCCAAATTACAGACATTACGTTAAAGTAAAGTGAAATATGATAGATACACATCCACAATGCAACTAAAATTACTACAAAATAAACCACACAGGAGCTTATTTTGTGTGACAGAATCATTATTATTGTTGTTGTTGTTGTAGTTGTTAAGTAATAAAATTACTTTATATATGTGCATTCTTCCATCCTGCTCCCATCCTACTCTGGTCAAATTACTTATACACAGTTAGGGGACACTGGACCCCTACACCACTGTTCTAATTGGGTATACTGACGTAATGTTAGTTTTCTGGTGGACATAATAATAGCAGTAGATTTCTACATGGTTGGTGATGGTGGGTGAGCAGCTAGTCCATGGCAGGGTGGGAAACTAGTCCAGGTCAAGTAGCTGTAAGGTGGAAAGCCAATGCAAAGTTGTAGCAGGGGAGTAGTTGTAGTTGGGTTCTTCTTAGATGGGGCAGAAGAGCTTGAGGTTAGCACCTAATCAACTCATGTTGGTGGGTTCGGAAAAGGTAAAGAGATGAATTAGTTTGATGTTTAAATTTAAAGAGAATAGAGAATGTAAAAATTATGTACAGTGGGGAGAACAAGTATTTGATACACTGCTGATTTTTCAGGTTTTCCCACTTGCAAAGCATGTAGAAGACTGTAATTTTTATCATAGGTACTCTTCAACTGTGAGTGATGGAATCTAAAACAAAAATCCAGAAAAATACATTGTATGATTTTTAAATAATTAATTTCCATTTTATTGTGTGAAATAAGTATTTGATCATCTATCAACCAGTAAGAATTTTGGCTCTCACAGACATGTTACTTCTTCTTTAAGAAGCCCTCCTGTTCTCCACTCATTACCTGTATTAACTGCACCTGTTTGAACTCGTTACCTGTATAAAAGACACCTGTCCACACACTCAATCAGTCAGACTCCAGCATCTCCACAATGCCCAAGACCAGAGAGCTGTGTAAGGACATCAGGGATAAAATTGTAGACCTGCACAAGGCTGGGATGGGCTACAGGACAATAGGCAAGCAGCTTGGTGAGAAGGCAACAACTGTTGGTGCAATTATTAGAAAATGGAAGAAATGCAAAATAACGGAAAATCTCCCTCGGTCTGGGGCGCCATGCAAGATCTCACCTCGTGGAGCATCAATGATCTTGAGGAAGGTGAGGAATGAGCCCAGAACTACACGGCAGGACCTGGTCAATGGCCTGAATAGAGCTGGGACCACAGTCTCAAAGAAAACAATCAGTAACACTCTACGCCGTCAAGGATTGAAATCCTGCAGTGCACGCAAGGTGACCTTCCTCAAGCCAACGCATGTCAAAGCCCGTCTGAAGTTTGCAAATGACCATCTGAATGCTCCAGAGGAGGAATGGGAGAAGGTCATGTGGTCTGATGAGACAAAAATAGAACTTTTTGGTTTAAACTCCACTCGTCATATTTGGAGGAAGAAGAATGATGAGTACAACCCCAAGAACACCATCCCAACCGTGAAGCATGGTGGTGGAAACATCATTCTTTGGAGATGCTTTTCTGCAAAGGGGACAGGACGACTGCACCGTATTGTGGGAAGGATGGATGGGGCCATGTATCGTGAGATTTTGGCCAACAACCTCCTTCCCTCAGTAAGAGCACTGAAGATGGGTCGTGGCTGGGTCTTCCAGCATGATAACGACCCAAAACACACAGCCAGGGCAACTAAAGAGTGGCTCCGTAGGAAACATCTTAAGGTCCTGGAGTGGCCTAGCCAGTCTCCAGACCTGAATCCAATAGAAAATCTTTGGAGGGAGCTTAAAGTCCGTGTGGCCCAGCGACAGCCACGAAACCTGAAGGCTCTGGAGGAGATCTGTATGGAGGAGTGGGCCAAAATCCCTGCTGCAGTGTGTGCAAACCTTGTCAAGAACTACAGGAAACGTCTCACCTCTGTAATTGCAAACAAAGGTTTCTGTACCAAATATTAAGTTTCTTTTTCTGGTGTATCAAATACTTATTTCACACAATAAAATGGAAATTAATTATTCAAAAATCATACAATGTATTTTTCTGGATTTTTGTTTTAGATTCCATCACTCACAGTTGAAGAGTACCTATGATAAAAATTACAGTCTTCTACATGCTTTGCAAGTGGGAAAACCTGAAAAATCAGCAGTGTATCAAATACTTGTTCTCCCCACTGTATGGCGAGTGACTCCGGCAGATCTGACTATAACAGCCTAACTAAGGAGAGAACCAGAAGGTAACATAAGCATGGGAGCATCCATAAACATTGGTGTCTAATCGCTCCACAGTCACAAACCTGAGTGATCACGTGAAGGAGTCAGACAGCAGCACCAACATCCCAGTTTACCATAAATCCCTGTGTCCATCAAACCCTGGATCTGCAGCCTGTTACTAATCTAAGACATTAACAACCAAATTCTACACTGAACAAGTAAGTTTTTGTGTCTGAGTCCTGAACATTATCTATAAGGTTATTCCAGAGCTGGGGGGCTTTGTGAGAAAAGGCTCTTCCCCCTGCTGAGGCCTTCTGAATTATGGGAACTAATGGGAAACCAGATCACCCTGTGATCTGAGCGATCGTGATGCTCATAATGGTAGATTAGATCTTGTAAGTATTCAGGAGCAAGCCTGTGTAAAATTAAATAATGATCTGAGATTGCTGAGGTGTGGGGAAGAGTGTTTAAGTTATTTATGCCAACACCCAGAGTGTGATTACAGTAGTGTGTCAGCTGGTTACATTCTGCATAATACCTACACAGTCTAGGATTAAGGTAAACATCTTTTTTAACGGATCGTCTACCTTCTCAAAGTGAAAGTTAAAAAGTCACTAAATTCTTTAAAAAACTCTGAGTAGGGTCCTGGAGGTCTATAAACATTAATTATTGACAGTGTGTTCTTGTTTTTGGCTGAATTAGTTATGTTAATAACCAGAAATTCAAAGAAAGTGAAGGTGTTATAGTGTATTTGATTAATTTCTAAAATAGTTTGGTAAATTATTCAGACTCCGCCTCCTCTACCGGATGTTACACATAATTATAACCTTCAGGTGTGGCTTCATTTAGTGCCAGGTATTCATCATAATCCATGTTTCATTGAGGCACAAAACATTGAGCTTCTGATCATTTATATTTTCATTCACAATGACTGCCTTTGAATTGAGTTATCTAATATTGAGTAGACCAAACTTTAGATTTGAGGTGTTACTTCTTATTTCTTAATTTTAAGACATAATAATAATAATAATAATAATAATAATAATGATAATAATAATAATAATAATAACTATAAATAAAACAATACCGCTAATAATAATTATTATAACTAGCAATAATAGAAAATAGAATAATAATTAATTAATGAATTAATAACTCGAATAACATTAATAATAACTCGAATAATATATTTAATAACTTTAATTATAATAACTCTAACAACAACAACAACAATAATAATAATAATAATAATAATAATAATAATAATAATAATAATAATAATCCGTATTAAAATGACTGTATATTAGAGCATTCTATCCGGGTATGAGCACTGATTTGTAGCACTATGCTGTCAGTGTTTCTGTTGCTATGTAAACACGGAGTGGTTGCTAAGAGGAAACGGAAGCGCGGCGAGCGGTTATTTTCTGATTAAAGCTCTTTGGGCGTTTTCTGTTCAGAAACAGAAGCTGCCATAAGCGAGTGTTTGTACCCGGGTTTAGCGGCAGCCGCGTGACCCGCTGCAGCCTGAGGAAGCCGATGAGCCCGAGTCGCGCTGTGTGACGGGCAGCAGCGTGGACACGATAAGACTGCCTGTGTGATGCGCTTTGACCTCCAGCTCGACGGTGGATCCTCCTGCGGGTCCTGCGCTGTTTGCGGGTGCAGTGAGTGATGTTGACTAAGATTTGAGCTTTTCTTCCCACCAGCCTTTAGATTTCTCTCACAAAGCGATGGAGTTTCCCTTCGACCTGAACGCCCTGTTTCCGGACACCATCTCTGTTCTGGACCAGAGTCTGTGTGCTGGACGAAGACCGTGTGGAAGGTTTTTCTTCTCCTTTTGTCGGTTTTCATGTGAGGTGTTTACATGTGTGATTTCCCTCTCGCTTCATTTCAGTCAAACAATGCAGGATATCGCTGCCTTGATGCAGAGCGAGGCAAAACAATGCAATATATTGTTTCTATGAGGCAGAGCGAGGCTTCACTTCAGCTAAACAATGCAGGATTTTTGCTGCCTTGAGGCAGAGTGAGGCTTAATTTCAGTCAAACAATGCAGGATTTTTGCTGCCTTGAGGCAGAGTGAGGCTTAATTTCAGTCAAACAATGCAGGGTATTGCTTCTATGAGGCAGAGTGAGGCTTCATTTCAACCAAACAATGCAGGGTATTGCTGCCTTGAGGCAGGTGGAGTCCTGTATCTACCCAAAGGAAAATGCATTTACTGTGCTGGATTATGCATTATGTAAACACGAATTTATATTCATAGTAGCCACTTATTTTCCTATTCTTTTCAGCTTGTTTTAGCATTAGCTCATGTTGACTGTATGACGTCAGCACAATCATCTTACTGAAAAATATGGCTGTGCTCTGCTTAAGGTCAGATTCTCCTGGCTGTTTGTTTGGCCTGTTTTATTGAGTTTGTATTATAAAATGCATTATTCTCTTTATTTAAAGTAAACTCACTACAATGTGTTTGTTTCAGACCTGATGCCCAGAATCAGACTGCCACCATCATTGATGAATTAGGAAAGGCCTCAGCCAAGGTGATTTCATTTTACTACACAAAGAGCCAATTTTCAAGAAGGGGATTAATTCTAAAATGTGTCTTAGAATAGGGCTGGGTGATTCCAAATTTATACCCTGGTCTATTTTAGCTGAATGCCAATATACAATATAAGATGTGAAAATACAATGTGAAACAGTGAACACCCCATGAAATCCTTTACTATATGCTAACATACTCCTAATTTATTCTTTATACACACACATATGCACCCTCCATTATGTGTACATAAGAGGGGGGTGGAGGGGAGCAGATTAGAGGAGGAGCTGAGAGTAGGGAATGGAGCAGAGATTGAAACAGAATGACATTACAACTGAAATATTATCCAAGGCTAGAAACGATCCATTTCTAAGTGATCAGTGAAGATTGGTAATTTAAAGCCTTAAAGCTTTTAACATTTTCATTTCAGGCCCAGCAGTTGCCTGCACCAATAACAAGTGCAGCAAAGCTCCAGTCTAATAGACATTACCTCTACTTGCTGAAGGATGGGGAGCGGAATGGGTAGGATTTTTCTTTCCTCATGACAGCATGCATTTCTTTCCTTTTCAGTTAAAATACCACAGTAAATACAGTTATATATAAATATTGTGTGTGTGTTACCAAATATACTAACCTTATATGATGCATATATCCACACTAAAACTAATGATTGCATGTCTGGCTTTCCACTTTTCACCTTTTAGTTATTAACCTCTGCTGTCAGTAAAATCCTTTTCTCTCACTCTTCATTTTAATAGAGGCAGGGGTGTGGCAGTGGGATATTTGAAGGTTGGATACAAGAAGCTGTTTCTACTTGTAGGTGCTTTCCCTCTTTGCTTTCAGTGTTTCTGTGTGTTTTTGCTGAATTGGTGGGTCATATGTCTTTTTACAATATTGCATTAACCATTAGGACCAGCGGGGGGCGCATGTGGAGACAGAGCCTCTGTGTGTGCTGGACTTTTATGTGACTGAGAACCTGCAGAGACATGGATATGGGCTGGAGCTATTTCGCTTCATGCTGCAGGTCAGTTTCTAAAAGTGGAAGTTCAGGATTTAGGCAAAATAAAGCCTAAATCCCAAATTGCAATCGATTTGAAGTGTAACACCAAGTAAATTCAGTGGGATTGTCCTGTTTGCAGCCAGTGAGTAATTAGATACATCAATTCACATGTGACGCTGCCAGTGTAAATATGTAGTGTGGTTATTTAAATGTGACTGCAGTCTGGCCATACAAATTCTATTTAGTCACTTTCAGAGGTCAGTCTGATTTGACCTTCAGTGTAAACATAGTAAGCAGGAAAATTGGTGTTGGTTCATGCACCATGTGATTCTTTTCAAATGTCCCTTCTTATTCTGTGGACATGAGAGGGTGAGTGGGGGCCGAGGGAAGCAGAGGAGAGGAGGAGCTTAGAGCAGACAAAAAGTTTACTGCCAACAGACCAGTTATTTAAACCGAAATGTGGTCTAAGATTAGAAACAATCCATGTCTAAATTATCAGTGAAGATTGCTTATTTTAAAGCCTTTTGATGGTGTTTTTTTTTAGTACAGAATTGCTTTGAACATAACATTTTTCTTTCATGCCCAGCAGTCGGCGTACTCGCGTGTGATGCTGCTGTGGCTGCCAGTGAAAATAAGTGTGGTTATTTAAATGTGACTGCAGTCTGGCCATACAAATTCTATTTAGTCACTTCTAGAGGTCAGTCTGATTTGGACTTCAGTGTAAGTAAAGTAATTAGGAAAATTGATGTTGGTTCATGCATCATGAGATTCTCTCACAATGTAAATAAATAAGAGATCTAGATGCCATGTATGTCCTCAGTCCAAACAAGTCTGCAAAAATAAACTTCAAAGGTTCTTTAATAAAAGAAATACCAACTCAAATGACTTATATTTGTGCAAATAGTTACATCTATTTGGAAGGAAGACGAAGGTTACCAGGAGCAATGAATTGATTGAATATGCTCACACGGTTCTTGTAGACACAGTCAATTGATTGCAACAAGGAATAGTGCACAGGATTGGGAATTTAGAAAAGGTAGGACCTCACTAACATAATTTTGGGATTTCAATGTTCTTGTAGTGAAGACCAAAGGTAATCTGGCATCATACGAAAGTTAGCCCACACTAGAAACAACAAAGCACACATTGATTCATTGGTCATCTTCACCAAGACAAAAGCAGAGCTTCAACAGGACTGAAGATGACCTGCTGCCATTCTGAGTAACTGCATGACAGTCTGGCAAGACAGTATTGCAGTCATGCATAGCAATCAGCTTATTCCTTCTGCGTGCAACTGTTTTTGGGGGATACATTTTATATTTTATATTAATTACATATAAAGTGACATTTCAAGCTTTTTTGTTTTGCTGTTGATAAATTTGTATGGTTTATAGGTGATGATAAATCTGAAATCCAGAATCTCTAACTATTAGAACATTTTGATTCAATACTTTAAAACAATAAACATTGAAATGAATTAACATAATTAAATGATGAAAAATCTTTTTCACAGTATTCAAATTTTGAGAGACACTATTATGTCGCTGTCCAATGAAAAACACACATCTCCTAAATGGTGACTTTACAGGAGAGGGCAGAAATAATCTCATTTTGAATAGATTATTTATATAATTATAGATTAGATTATTTAGATAATTGTATGTAAAATACAAGTAATTAAAAGTAATTTTAGAGCCTTTCTATTGGTCTGTTCAGCCAGACCATCTGTTATGCAAGTTGCCATCTAGGTACAATTTCCAGTAAAGTGTGTGTATGTATGGTCCAAATGAACTTGTTTTACATTCACAGCATAAGAAGGTGGAGCCTGAGCAGATGGCATATGACAGACCCTCACCCAAATTCCTGGCCTTTCTTGAAAAACATTTTGGACTTAAACACAGCGTGCCTCAGGTATGATTTACCTCTGCCATTTCAAAGTCCTATCGCATGCCGTTAAGGTGTTTCACCTTTGTAGGTTTATCGTTTGTACTACTACTGTACCTGTCTAATGTATTATTCACCTGAGAATGTGATTTAAGATAAAAGAAGTTACTATAAGGAGATGAAGGTGCAGTTAAATAATGCTCTTATAAATGACACTAATAAATATGAATATAATAATAATAGATTTAGCCTGGAAAAGAGAGATTTTCTGACTACAAACTTTCAGTTTGTTTGTTTAATAAATGAAAGGACTTCTGTTCATACCTACACATGATGATTCATTTATCAAGATCTGCAAGAAACTGATAACAAGAAGAGTCAGAAATCACACCCCTCTGATTCATTCCACTTGTACTCTTCTAGGTGAATAACTTTGTGGTATTTGATGGCTTCTTCAGGAATAGATCAGGTAAGATCACGCTTCTTGGGGCTGGAATGTTTAATTTTGGCCCGGAGTCTCATGTCATGTGTAGGACGGGGTGTGCCTGATGATTGATTTTCCATTAATGTTCTGGGTATTAGTGTGTTTCCAGTTACGTCACATTAAAAAAAAAAGTGTTTGAGAACTTGTCTGTCTTGTATTATTACATAGCAGCCTGTGGGTGGCATTGCATAGTGGAAGTGGGGGTGGAGGTGACTAAACTAGGTTCAAGATTAAGTTCCAGTATGAATCGTCATTTTTGTGTAGTGGAGATGTAATTCCTGAGCAAGTCTGTACATGAGTATGTGCTACCTGACACTAATGCCCAATTGTGTGGTTGTATAATAGAAGGCTAAGCTTTCCTTTGTAGGCTGTGATGCTAGTTTAGTTGGAAAGGCTTGGGAGACACTTTTGACTCCATTCTTGGCTCCATTCTTGTTTCACCAAACTCAGGCACGCCTCCCTCCCCTGTGATGGATCAGGGGTTGTACGGCTTTTTGTAAGAATCTCAAGTTTCTACTGTTTTCCCACCTTGCTCCTAGTCTCTTTTTTCCTTGGTGTTTTTTGTCATGCCACCTTGCTCTGCAAGTAGAAAATTAGGGCTGTCACAATTGAGTAGGAATCAAGTAATCATATTTCGGGCTACAAACAATACCTCACAGTAAAACCGGTCTAAATGAATCCCTAAATGCCAATGATTCAAACATACCATACTGGAAAAATATTAACTAGGGCAGTGGTTCTCAACCCTGGTCTCGGAGGCACCCCTCCCCTGCACATTTTAGATTTAACACACCCCCTGCAACTCCGACGGGCTTGTTAATGATTATCTGAATCGGGTGTGGTGGGAGCAGAGATAAAATGCAGGGTAGCGGTGCCTCTAGGACAAGGTTTGAAAAACTTTGAACCAGGGAGTCTTTAAAATACTGCATTTTGTTCTGTTTCATGTGCTTAAGAGTCATAATTAATTTGTACATGACCACGTTCTAGACTGTCTTTAGTCCTTAGAGTTCAATAGACTGTTTGGCACTGTGGCTTTAAGACTGACAAACTGTGTAAGTGGTATCTTTTCTGTAGTGTGCATCATTCAGTCTAAAAACAGGACAAGAAGTGCTGTGGATCGAATAGGTAGATATACTTAAAATGGTAAACTCACACCAGTCTGTATTTGCAGGTTATACTAGTGCAGGATAGCACATCTGGTTCTGGAGGGCCGAATTTCTGCACAGTTTTGTGCTTTAGACACTCAAGTACAGCTGATTCAACTCGCCTGTTGCTTACCAGGTGCACTTGGTCTGCAGGAACAGGGAAATGCACAGATTGTGCTGGACTCTTGCCCTCTGTTCCTCACCCCGCACTAGTGCATCTCAGGGAAATAATAATAATAATAATAATAATAAAAAAAAGACTGAAAGTTCTTTTTAGCTTATAGTTTGATTCAAACTGGCAAACTGTCATATTTATTACATATAGAGTAATATTTCAATCCTCAAATTCTCTGAATATTTTATTAGATAAATATGACATTTTGGCACCGAGCAGGAAATTGTCCCATGATTCTGGTCGTGTGCTGAACTCGACTCCGTATTCATACTGTTTGAATAGTAATTTTCTCAAACTGAAATTCTAATCATTTGAGGTGCTGGATTTCTGTAAGTAAAAAAAAATATATAAGAAAGAAGGCTTAAAATGCTTCATTTTGTGATCTTAATATAACATATGATGTTTTAAATTAAATGATTATTTCATTGAATTGTAAATAATGCAGTTGTTGACAGAATTCCCTGAGATGCCCTGGTGTATGTAGTGAATAGACGGTGATGTGAAGAATATTCTTTCATTCTATGTTGCAAATTGTGATATTTCATGATTTGGGCCTTTTTGTTTGAAATATTATATTAAAACACGGTGGCCAAAAAGCAGATAAACAAGTGTGTGAAGGCTGTGTTTTTCTTACTCTAAGACAGAATTAAAATGTGCCTTATCATGCATACTGCCAGCCACACATCTGGTTTATCCCGAAGCTAAATATGAAGGGAATAAAAGGTTTTAATCAGGTAATCAAAATTAATTTGAATAATTGTGACAGCCCTATCATGTCTGAAAGACCACTTTTGTGTGGTACGTCTCTTGTTCACTTATTCTCCACCCTCTGAAGCAGCACGTTCACTTATGGTCATGCAAGCCCAGTCTGTCCCTCAGGCATTCCCTTTACCTCACTGAAATCCACACAGTCCATAACCATAACCCCACAGCTTCCCAACACAGGCAACGCACAGACTGCTTGTTTTCCCATTAGCCTGGCTGAATGTTGGCCAGGGCACACATACATGGTATACACATGAATATTTGTAGATATAAATATTTATGAAGTGTTGTGTGCATTTGTGTCACTCTGTGCTTTAGATATAGCCAGAGGTCATTGCTCTTTCTCGGACCATGAAATGTTACTGTGTTGTTTGTACTGCTTTTAACAAGATTCCTGTTTTCACAGTGGCCCCATTCCGAAAGGCTCCCCCAAAAAAGCCAGAGGGAGAGATCAAACCGTACTCGCTAATGGAGAGAGAGGGTAAGTGTAGAAAGAATCCTCACCAGTCACATTGAGGAGAAGGGTTTAGATATTGTTCAGTACATGCATGGGGCCAATAGGTTCATGTTTATCTGCTCCAGAGAGTCCCATTTTACTGGCTGTGCTTTCCTACAGGGACTAGACAAGCTGTGTGTGTGTCAGCAGTGAGTGAGAATGTGAGCAGCATTCATTAGGAGGGTGTCCACAGTCGTTTGCACATGTTTTGTTTGTCTGCAGATAGTTTGCTTTATAAACACTCAAAATTGAGCTTAGGTCCATCTTATTTCCACTGATCATCCTTCATTTGTATTTACAGCTTCATTGAAGTGCACTTGTGGTAAAGTCAGCTGATTGGACATGATTTGGAAAGGCACACATCTGTTTATATAAGGTCCCATAATACAGTGCATGTCAGAGCACAGACCAAGCCATGAAGTTTAAAGAGACAGGATTGAATTGAGACACAGATCTGGGCATGGGTTTATAAAACATTCTGCAGCCTTGAAGATCCCAATGAGAACAGTGGCCTCCATCAACTCTAAATGGAATAAGTTTGGAGCCACCAGGACTTTTCATAGAGCTGGCCACCCGGCCAAACTGAGGGATCATGGTAGAAGAGGCTTAGACATGGAGGTGACCAAGAACCCAGTGGTCACTCTGACGGCGCTCCAGCTCTGCGTGGAGATTGAAGCGCTGTGAATACTTTCCGGACGCACTGTATGTCACGGAAAATGACATATTCCTAAGCATTGCACCTCCATACATTGCGATGATTCTGCTGAAATGATACATTTTATTTACAGTTATTTTTATATTTTAGTTATTTACAGTCTATAATAATGGAATGGAATGCGCCCAATAACCTCTCTCTATCGCCACCTCTCTCTGTTCGAAAGTTGTCAGAGAGGAGCAGAAGGTTCTGCCCTGGCCGTTTGTCCGCTCGGGGGTTCCTCCCCCCTCTCCACCTCTGCCGGTATCCTCCCCGTTCTCCCGCTCCCTCAGTGTGGGATCCTCCCCCAGCCGCGCTCCTCCTCGTCCTGCGCCGGCCCCAAGCGTCTGGCAGGGTCACACCCCACACCCACAGCCGATCGACAACTGCAGGGCAAAACGCACCAGGTACGGACTTCTCCACACCTCAGTCCTGCTCATGTTTCTCTGCTGTACTCTTAAAAATGGAGGTGCCAGAAAGAGTATCGTCAGATGATAAAAGGTAGTTCTAATAACAGCTGCTAAAAATCGATGGAACCAGACGAGCTTCCCAACCTAAATAAAAACAAATATGTATAGTAGTGAAATAAAACTATCAAAGAGTTCATTAGGAGAGCTTTTTAAAGCATGTTATTTATAAAGAAGTGCATAAAATGTCCCCATAAAATGAAGATTTGAATTTATATGAGGGGGAAAGGACTTCTGTGAATGATGACGCACACTGACGAGCCAAAACATTATGATCACCTGCTTGATATGCTGTGCAGTGTAGCTAACATGGATCAGACTTGTTTTTTCCAGCATGTCTTACAGGTTAATGGTGCAGCTATACCATTCACATGACATTAGCTTAAATCCACCTTTAGAGCTTTGACAGTGGACAGGAGTTGGCAAGGGCAGTCTAGCCAGCTATACAGACCCAGACACAGCATGGTGTGATGCACTGTGTGCTGTGACACATTCCTTTCATCGTTTAAAGTCCTTGTTACTTGTGCTACAGTAACTCTTCCAGCCCTCATTGCTCTTGCACATCAATGAGCACTGAACACTGCTATTCAGGAGAACCCAGAAGCCTTGCCGTTTCAGAGGCGCTGCAGCCCAGTCGGTAGCAATGTTGGATTTTCTCTCGCATCCAATATGTCGATTGTGAGAAATGACTGTTCAGCTACCATCTAATATATCTTAGACACATGTACCAGTGTAACAAGATAATCAGCACATTTGCTTTCTCTGTAAGTGGTCATTATGTGTTGGCTCATTGATGTTGTGTGAATTACAAACAAAAGTTGAAGTACCGTATTTTCCGGACTATAAGCCGCACCGGAATATAAGACGCACCCGCAAAGTTAAAAAAAACAAACAAACAAACAAACAAACAAAAAAAACCCCTGGAAAATAACATATATAAGAAGAAAGAGCTGCACCTCATTATAAGCTGCATGGTTTAAAACATGGAAAAAAAGTAGCGGCTTATAGTCCAGAAAATACGGTACTTTGCGATTGTGATACTTTTATGGTAAAAAAAAAAATAAAAAAAAAATAAAACCACTTTTAGAATAAAAGAAATTCAATAGCAGATTGTTACTATGCAAATATGAGAAGGTGATCGAATTGCTTTCTACTTGAACCTGTATAATGACATGATGGCTCCATGTTGCTCCTCTCATCCATGCTTAAAGCTAGCTGTGAGAGTAGGGAGGTACTTGGCTGGTAAACAGATAATCAAAAGCTCCTTTTAGCACTGAAAGCTAAGGGACAGTGAGGGCCATTATGTCCAGTTTGACCAATTCTGTACTGGAACTGCATGACTGATTTGGCAACAGGAACTGGAATATCCTCTCATTAGTGCATCATTGTGTGCAGCAGCTCTTCACTCTTTCCAGCAGATCATTTTCTCCTTGCTCTTCTCTAAGCTCTTCTCTCTCTTTCTGTGTCTCTGTCTTGTTCTTTCATGTTTGTCCCTGCAATGACATTCTCACTTTATTTTATGATTTATTTCTCCACTCCTGCCTCTTCTCGTCACTGATATAATGATTTCCATTACATTCAATCTGTTCTTCACTACAAACATTTTCCATTTTCTAAAATGCTCCATTTCCGTCTCTGCTTCCTTGCCTCATATCTCCACAGTTCTCTAAATAGATCTCAACTCAGCTTTCATTGACCTTTAATCTTTTAACCTAGACCTCCACAGCCTTAAAGGTGGTTGTGGTTTTTTAAATTCTTAGCTTAGTTTTTAATTTGGTTTTGTAATCATTTGTTGTAAACATGAGGCCTAACAGCATGGACTAGGGATTGCTAGGGTTTTGCAAAATTTGGTAATGACAGGAAATTATTAGAAGCGTAGGTTTTTGAAATTTCCCCTGATTAGTCCATCAAGAAGCAACATATTTGGTAAGACCTAGTCTTTGTTAGTAGTAAAATTAAGTAAAATTTGCCTTGAAATTAAGGTTTGGACCTGGTACATTTGTTTACTGTTCTTGTGAGAAGTTTTCTTCTCTCCTCTTTCTCCTCTAGCATTTTTGATTCATAACTAATAAAAGTTTAACCTGTTGAATACTGTTTTGTATTACCATTTTTTTCCCTGCAGAAATTTACATGATGTGAAGTCATTTTCAAGCCCATCCCCAAAATAGCAACAAAATAAAAAAAACTTCTCTTTTTGGTTAAAAACAAAAATACATTCCCTCCACTCGTTCTGGCAGCAGACTGTCAAAGAAGGGTTTTTTTTCCCCAAAAGTATTTGATTTTGAAATACAAAATATTGAAATATTTTTTTATTTGAAATATTGACCATTTTCTCTCAAAATAATAGAGAAAAATATTTTCTCTGAAAAACTGTAACCTATCACATCACAATTTTGAGTTGTACTGGTGCATATCACAAATCACCTTGAATTGTTACTAAACAGTGAGTTTATTTCTCAAAATAATACATACAAGACATCACCACACAATGAATTTCCAGCAAAAGCAGCATAAGACATGTTCAAAATCCTTTGTTCATGCCCCAGAAAAGCAAGTCCTTGGGCTAAAATTAGAAAATGAATGAGAAATGGCTGTTCGGCACATGGCACTAAAAAATGTGGAGATTAGATGAATAATCTAGTTTTAGAATTTGAATTCTGATCTGAGAAATGCACCAAAGTGACACAGAAAATCTGTAAATGTAAAGGAAATAATCCATTATCTTTAGATACTGCTTCCAAGTATTCCTGTAGAGTCAGTCGAAATCTGTGTATAATGTCATTTTTTGTTTCAAAATGAATAAAGGCATTATTTTAAGAAATTAATCAGTAATGTGATGGTCTATTCCATATAATACATCACATTTACATGGTAAAAAGGGTCATTTAGTTCATAGTAATAAACCAAACATCAAGATCATTATCAGAATAAATTGTCCTCTATAATGTAACCTCCACAAAGCAAATCAATTCCAGTCTTTAATGTGTCCAAAAAAACCCAAAAACAAACAAACAAAACAACTGCATTTTCTTGGTATTTCTCATTTTCAGGACCTGAACACAATCATCGCATGTTTTCCTTCAGTTGATATTTTGTTTAATGTTCATGAAATTTTGCATTTCAGTATCGACTTTGAGTTTTCTAATTGTTACTTTTGTGTTTTGTTTTTTGTTATTTTTTTCTTTCTTTCTTGTCATATGTTCTTAATTATTCCTTTTTTTGTATCCTCCCTTTTGGTCATTATTACTTTATGGCATGTCCCATTCCTCCTCCACTTCCTACTCACATGCCCTCATTCCTTGTGTCTGACCATGTCTGGCCCCTCTGCACATGTTCCTCCCACACATTGTATGTCCACTTTCCCTTCCTGTCCAGTAGCAATCAGGGTATGGTTGCCAGAAGCAACCTCTACAGTCGTCATATCAGCAGCAGAGGCCTTGGGCTATTGCTTACGGAACAGCTGAACACCTCAAAGCTGCCAGGTAAACACACTGCTTCCACTGCGAGCCATGTGGGGCAGTACACTGCATGCTAAAAGAGTTGCTGTGGTCAACAAGACGCTACGTTTCCCAAGTGCTGCCTTTTTTAGCCATTGTCATGTGTGCTTCCTCAGGGCTGAAGCCAGTACTCAGTGAGAAAGTGTGTGACACAGGGGGACAGGCAGACGCATTGGAACACACAAACACAGCAGGAAGGTTGGCTATGGCTCACACGTGGCCCATGTGAGAGTTACAGACTTCACCTAGCAATTGCTTTCGATCTGCTACGTCTCTGATGCTGGGTCGGACAAACGGACATGATTAGTGTGCTTGCATCCTTGACGCACACATCGGTTTTATTGTTTGAATGCATTTCAAATATTGTGTGATTTTCTTTCGCTTATGCCTAAAACATTTTGTCTGGGCATTTCTTGACATCCGAGGGTGGTTGTTTTTTTTTTTTTTACGTGTGAAAGACTTTACGCAATTATCCCAAATGTACTCTCACAACCTAAGATGTTTGGTATCCAGTTTCCACTACAGGAGCTAGAAGACTAATACCTAACAACTAATGGCAGAATATGCCCTATATGAACAAAAGTATTTGGACGCCTGCTTTTTCAATAGTTTTGTTTTTCTATTGCATTCAGCGGAGGGAGCATTAGTGAAGTTCTGATGTTGGATGGTCTCCAACCCATCTCACCCCCACATCATACCCAAAGTATTGGATTGAACACGCAATTCCACTACTCCACAGCTCAGTGCTGTGGACTTAATAGCCCTCTAGCCACTTGCTGGCATTAGGCATGGTTCACTCTTATCTGCTACAGAGAGTCCTATTCTATTGGCAGTACTTCTCGACAGGGACTACAAAAGATGTGTGGATTTTTTTCATCTGTCAAAGCAATGGGTGCAAGTTAAAATAGAGGAATGTATTCATGAGAAGGGGTGTCCACAAATATTTGTACATTTAGTGTAGCTGCAGGGCTTGCATGTGGACAAACTAAATGCTGAAACACTGACCTCAAACTAATGATGATGAAATTTTGAAAAATGGTGACCCCTGGCTTTCAACGCCACTTCTGTGAAGAAATGCATGTCAGGAAGTTTCTCTACAATGAGTCGTTTGTAACTGAACCCACTCTGAATGACTTTGACTGAATTTTTGACAGTTTTAGAAATCACTAATGGACTACAGTGTGCATTCTGCCACTACACACATCAGCTCTAACATTAAAACCACGTTGCCTAATATTTCGGGCCCAAAACAGCTCTGACCCATTGAGGCATTGCATTATATTTGTAAGACACAGTAGCTCTTCTAAGGGAAGAGAACCAGAATCAGACCAGCTTCATATTCTACATGCAACAATGAGCCCTGAGTACATGGTTCCATTGCCATTTCAACCAGTTGCCCTTCCTTGGAGCACGTTTGGTAGGTACTGACCCACAGTTTCACAGTTTGGTCCTTGCCAAAGTGGCTCAGATTACGCTTGTCCGTTTTCCTGCTTTTTGCTTGTGGGTAGGAAATGTTCAGTGCATCTGGAAAGTATTCACAGCACTTGTTGCAAGTTATGTTACAGCCTTATTCCAAACGGATTCATTTCCCCCTCACAGTTCTACCCCACAATGACAAAGTGAGAAGTTTGTTTGAAATTTATTCAAAAATAAAACAAATCTAATGTACATAAGTATTCCCAGTCTTTGCTCAATACTTTGTTGAAACCCCTTTGGCAGCAATTACAGCCTCAAGTCTTTTTGAGTATGATGCTATAAGCTTGGCACACCTGGTTTTTGGGAAGTTTCTCACATTGTTCTTTGCAGAACCTCTCAAGCTCCATCAATTGGATGGGGAGAGTCAATGCACAGCCCTATTTAGATATCTCCAGAGATCTAGTTCAAGTCTTGGCTCTTGCTGCGCCACTGAAGGTGTCACAAAGCCACTCCTTTATCTCTTGTGTGCTTAGAGATGTTGTCCTTTTGGAACCTTCGTCTGAGGTCCAGAGCGCTCTGGAGCAGGTTATCATCAAGGATGAGGGGTTGCTTCCATCTTGCTTCTGCATCGTGAAGAGCTGCAGAAATGGATGTCCTTCTGGAAGGTTCTCCTCTCCACAGAGCCACGTTGGAGTGCTGTCAAAGGGTCATTGTGTTCTTGGTCACCTCCCTAAGCCTCTTCTGCCACGATCACTCAGTTCGGCAGCCAGCTCTAAGACGAGTCCTGTCAGTTCCCAACTTCTTTTATTTGCGACATTGTCTACACTGTCTACTATGGATCCTTTTCTCACTTTGTCATTGTGGGGTATTTTGTGTAGAATAGTGATGGAAAAAGTGAATTAAATCCATTATGAAATAAGGCTGTAACATAAAATGAAACACTGTGAATACTTCCTGGATGCACTGTACATTCACCCCTTCACAGAGGCTTGTGGCCGATTAAGGTATAATAATAATGTTTCATAGTTAAGTCAATAGTAGTATTTAATAGTTATTAGGTATATTATTTTAAACCACATAAGCAAGTCTGTTAGATGACATTTCAACATGAGGCGAGTGTGATGGTTTATGAGGCATGCAGCTTGCAGGGTGCTAGCTGGTGGGACGTAAGCTTCCATTATTTGTTAGCTATATTAGCCTCATAGCTCCTTTCCAAAATTAAGGAACAAAGAAAACGTAGAAATTAGGTTTTTCCTTGAGCCATCACACTCATCTAATCCATCCTCTCTCTCTCTCTCTCCTTCAGCACACAGCTCCATGGTCAGGTTGTGTCTTTGCCGCCATTGCCCCTTTCCAGGGAGTCGACCTCCGTAGCCACTGTAAATCGTAAAGAGGAGGCAGCTTTAAGCAAACCAAGCTGGGTCTTGGAGAACAACCTGAGTATAGACCGCAATCCCTGGCCAAGAGGAGTGGAGGGTGTGAAGAGAAATGGAGCACTGGATGTGGAGAGGGGGACAGGCAGAGGGGGCTGGTCATGGACAGTCGGAGAGAGACATTGCACGGCCCAGTGGGTCCGACAGAAACAAGAACAACGCAGCACGAGGCCCTGGTGACGGGGTTCATGCGAGCATAAAGAGAGAAGCTGGAGGGAGATCAGAGGAATGAGGGGAACCAGAGGATGTGATGAGACAAACAAAGCAGGGGTTATGTAAAACCAGAAAAAGAGGACAGTAACAGCTTCCCGCATGTTCTCACCGGGAACACTCTCTTAAACTCACTGGAGATAAAGGATAGAATATTATCACAGAGATTAATGTACATAAACCTGCATATTCCAAAACTGAGGAATGATAATTTGATGCTGGGATAGCGAAATGTTTGTTTATTGTAGGAGTTTCATGCCTAATGAAAAAAACAGTATTATGGAGATTCAGGGATCTTTGTATTGTAAAATAAACTTTCTCACCATTTACTACATTCCTGAAACATGTACCAGCTACTGCTGTGTTCATTTTTTAGACTTGTTTTACAGGATCCGGCAAATTAGAATTTTCAGTAAAAAAAAAAAAAAATTCAATCTGATATTCTAAATAATCACATTGTGGATGGGAAGGAATTTTGGGCCATTCCTCCCTGCAAATGGTTAAATTCAAGACTCTTGACTTTGCCATTCCAAAACAAAATCAACCTTTCATCAGTTCTTCAATTGATGTGTGGTGTTCAGGTTATTGTCTTGTTTCCTTACCCAATGCCTCATCAGCTTGAAGAAGACTACTGGCATTAAATTCTCCAGTAACGTTTTGCACGTTTGAATTCACGAGTGTATGGTATCCAGGCCCTGAGGCAGCAAAGCAGCCCCAAACTGTAATGCTCTATCCAGCACGCTTCAGAGTTGAGATACCAGTTTGGTAATTCTGTGCAGAATATTTTTCCTGAACATGGTGCTGTGCATTGCATCTCTGTAATGCTTTTTTTTTTATTTTTTTTTCCTGAAAGTTGTGGCATGTTGAGGCACAGTTCACACAAACCAGTCTTTCTAGAGAACAAATTCTCAGCAGTCAGGCTGTGCCTTTATTCAAATTTATTCGAATGGTAAAGCACACGTGAAACCCACACTACCAATCCTTATCTCCTTAATTGAAAGACTGTCAGTTAGCTTTTGGAGAAGTGAACACATATTCAATGATTTTTCTGTGGATGTGCTCAATAAAAGAAGCAAACAGTAAATCTGAATGAGTTGGATTGTGTTTGTAGCGGCGACTTCTCTAAAGATCAGACCATGTTTTACATGCAGTCCAAACATAAAAATATCCAGGTAATTCCAAAGAGTGCAGTTACTTTTGTATGCATTTTTTTTTCTGTTGCAAACATACCAATCTAGTCTGATGTCTGCTTACATGTTAATGATTGAATTGTGCAGGGGAAAAAAATCATTTCCATTGAAACATCCAGGAAAGAAATGACCTGGGATCTTACAGTTTGGCCTGCATGTAGGATTGCATTAACCTCTATGGAAGCCATTGATACTACAGTTGAATCAAGTAGAGGATCATTAGCAATTTAACATCACAGAAGTGAGTAATATTTAGCTCAAGCTGCCCATTGAAGACTAAAATAGCTGGCAAGAATGACTCATCTGAAATTTACACAAACCCATTACTGCTCTGAGAAAACTGTGGTGACGAAAATAACATTTCCAGGAATTACCCAACTTGGTTACAGGTGAAAGCGTTTCTTCCTGAACATTCGAGTTTGCGTGTATAGGTTGTACTCTAAAACAGGTTTTCCTGAACACAGGGACATGACAAACTCCCATAGACATTTTTGGAGGTTGAAATGGACTTTCTGTTGATCTTGTTGGCAATTGCTCCAACTATGATGCACAGAACAGTCTACAGATGTGCAACCAACCTTAGGAACCAGAAACCATATAAAACTATTTATTTCTAAATATTTCAAACCAATACAAACACGTACAACAAGCAATAATGAATAAACTCTTCTTAAACCAGTCTCCAACTGGCTTCATTTCAACAATCTTGTCTGCACACCTGCTTGCTTGCCTCATGCAGAAAGGAATTCCAAGGCAGCAAGTTGAGCAAGTTACTGTAGTAAGCTTTTAAAAGGTTACTATTTCCCTGCCTGAGTGTCATTTGCCATCTGTCCCAGTGAGAAGTGTTGCTTCCCCACATTCATAGGATTACCAGTGTTCTGACCCTTTTGATGGAAGGGTCCAATCTTGCCTAACGTGTTTTTCCTTTCCGTCAGCATGCCGTTCTGTTTTCGCTCGCTGACGCGTAATGGGCACCAGCTCGGGTAAGATCTTGTCTAATGATTACAAGTCTTGGTAAGGTTCAATACTTCTGCCAGCTGCCTTTCTGGATAATGAAGCACTACACTATACGATCATATCAGCACTATTGCAATGCTACTCGGTTCCATTTCCAATAATATATTAATTTTTAACTTGAAAAGGAAGAAGCAGTAGTTTTACACATTCTATTTAAATCACAATTTTTAAACCAGCGTTCTCCATCAGACGTCCAACCTAAATAGCATGCCTTCAGTTGTTCTTTCAGGCATTCATCTGTCCGCTGAGATCTTTTGTTCAGTCAATTAAACATCCTCCTCTTTCTCCCACTGTCCAGTCCCATCCTAGTGAGCATCACTCAGGAGTTTGAGGTAGATGTTGGACTGGAGGAAACGAGGGTAACAATCCGTGTCCAGTAAAGAGCGAATGCGTCTTTGGGCATGGCATAGGGAGGTGTGTGATGGGGCCTTAAGAAGCTGCATTGTCAGGTCCCGGGTCTTGCTGTCTAGATTTATCTAGAAGAGAGAGAGAGAGAGTTACATCCTGTTAGGTTTCTGTTTCTAAGTGTTATGTATTCTTGTTCATTTTCAATAAATATCATCATACTCAACACTACCTCAACTCATGTTGATGGAACACTGAATTATACATCTTTATTGTTGCTGTTCATCTACTGCTCTATGTAACTGACAGTGTATGACACTCAAACCACTCAAATTGTGTAAAATTCTGTCATTACTGTACTGCAGTCAACATAGAGCACGTTCTGTATCTCAGCTTGTTCAGAAATGCATGTGTAAAGTTTGTCCTTGAGGAGGAGCGCAAAACAATTTGTATTTACGGCAGTGTAGTGAAAGAAAACACTGCCAACCTGTAGGGGAGCCCAGTAGAAAAAAAGTCAGGGTACACTATATGGAGATAGGGAAGTGTGCGATACCCACTGTGTTTATAATATGATACAACTTTGTGTAGTGTTCCCAGGACTTAATGCTAGAAACATTAAGCATGTTCACATAGACATCTGCCTCTGTTGAGAACATAACAGTGCACAAACGTGACTATGTGCTACGTGTGTTACTGGAGGCTTCTACAAGAGAGCAGGCCAAAGAACACAGACCTGGTTTCCACATCGACTTTTACAATAATTCTGATCTCTTACCAGCTGTTCTGACAAGAATATTTGTTACTGTGCAGTGGCAAAGACGCATGATACGGATGGATAATGGCTTTCTTGGTCACACAGATATTCTTTGAAACTTTCTGGCATGTTGATGCTGCTGTGTGCCTTCACTGCTCCTAGGGTTTTTATGTGTACTTCACCTCATGTATACATTGCATTAATTTCTGAAGACGTACACATCCAACATGCCAAACAGGTGCACAGCTTGCTTTTTTGGAGCATATTGTGGATATTGTTAGTATTTAAAGAGCTACACACCTTGTGTAAAAATCACTGTACTAAGTATGAGATAGCAAATCAAACAAACATAAAACGTGAACTTTTAAAATTAAGTTTTGAACAAAAATAATCTGGAAAGTATTGGATAAAATTGGATAAAAATCATTCAAAATCATACACACAATACCCCCACTGACATGCTGAGAAAACTTTGTAATCTTTGCAAATTCATTCATAAATGAATGAAAATAAAAAAGTAACATAAAAAATACAAAAATAACATAAGTACTCACAGCCTTTGCCATGACACTCAAAAGTGAGCTTGTGTGTGTCTTGTTTCTACTGAACATCGTTCAAATGTTTCTACACCTTGACTGGAGTACACCTGTGGTAAATTCAGTTGGGTGGACATGATTTGGAAAGGCACACACCTTTTTGTTTAAAGTAAACAGAACAAAGTGCTGCATTGAAGGTCCCAATGATCACAGTGGCCTCCATCCATAAACGGAAGATGTTTGGAATCACCAGGACTCTTCTTAGAGCTGGCCGCACAGCCAAACTGAGTGATCGTGGTAGAAGGGCCTTCATCAGGAAGGTGGATCACTCATGGTCACTCTGACAGAGCTCTAGTGTAGCTCTGTGGAGAGAGAAGAACCTTCCAGAAGGACAACCATTCCTGCAGCACTCCTGCAGCACTATGGTAGAGTGACCAGACAGAAGCCACTCCTCACTCAAAAGGCACATGGCAGCTTGTCAGCACTTTACAAAAAGGCACCTAAAGCACTCTCAGGCCATGAGAAACAAAAAGATTGAGAATGTTCATGTGCAGCAGGAACTAGAGACCAGACAGGGTCAAGGGGAGGATGACAAAGGACAACGACCCTAAGCACACAGCCAAGATTAAAAGGAGTGGCTTCAGGACAACTCTCTGAATGTCCTTGAGTGACCCAGCCAGAGTCTAGATTTGAACCCGATTGAACATCTCTGGAGATATCTAAAAATGGCTATGCACTGATGCTCCCCATTAAATCTGATGGAGGTTGAGAGGTTCTGCAAAGAAGAATGGGAGAAACTTCCCAAATCAGGTGTGCCAAGCTTGTAGCATCATACTCAAAAATACCTGAGGCTGTAATTGCTGCCAAAGGTGCTTCAATAAAGTACCGAGCAAAGGCTGTGAATACTTATGTACATTTTTATGTCATCACAGTAAAAAGTGAAGCGCTGTGAATACTTTCTGGATGCACTGTGTGTGTGTGTGTGTGTGTGTGTGTGTGTGTGTGTGTGGCTAACTCAAAACAGGCTGGCTGTACTTTCCTGATTATCTTCTATATATGAACATCAAATGTTTTCTTTTAAAACAGTGAGAGAAATTCAGTTTCCTGTGAAATGAGCTCTTTAAGATGGAAAAGCAAAGTCAAGCATGGTCCTTAAGGTACATTAGCCTCTTAGCTCCAGTGTAAACTTCAGACACCAAGCATGTCTTGACTATATTTGGAGAAAGAAGGGATTGAGTAAAGTATATTGGGTAGGTTGTTCCATTTCTGATTAAAGTTTGAATAATGGTTCAAAGTCACGTTTTGTGATGCAACTGAAACCACTGCATTTACATATATCATCTACTGAGCCTAGAGCACATTATAATTATTATAAGACTGAACAGCTTTTCGAACAAGGCACAATACAGAACTGCTAATCAGAACAGACAGGACATTTACACATATTAATCTGAAATAAAAAGAATCAGAAAGAGAAAGTGATTCTAAGGGGAAAAAAAGAGGTAAGAATATAATCACATAAAATGAATTTGGACTATATTTGATGCATAATCTCATAGGAAAATGTCATTTCAAGTCACCTTAGAGAAAATAAATATGAAAAAGAGGATGTGGTAGACTATGGGGTCTTTAAGATTGTTCTGACATCTAACCCCAGTGCTAATGTTGCAGAAAGTCAACTGGGTTTAAATGAGTGAAATGAGCATCTGAGAACTGACCGAATTACATCAGTACTAAAGAGCACCGATTTACATCAGATCAGCCGGTGCCAAATGTTGATACATCTGTGTCTAACACAAGGGCAGGGCAGTAGCAAGCTGAAAGCAGTGTTTGTGTGGTTAGATTTCTCAAAACGTGATACAGACAACACAGAATGAAAAGCCTGCAACACTTCTAACCCAAACAAAAAACACTGAGGGGATCTGAAAGCTGAAAAGTAAACCCGAGTGAAACCCTGCTGCTAAAAATTATGGCCAGCATGTTCTCTGCATCTGACCTTGTGCATGACTGTAAAGTTTTCACAGTGCTGTTATGTTACAACCTTATTCCAAACTGGATTATATTACACACAACACCCCAATAATTACAAAGTGAGAAAAGCTTGTTTGAACTTTTAGCAAATTTATTTAAATTCATAGCCTTTGCCATGAGACTTAAAATTGAGCTTGGGTACATCTTGTTTACCCTGATCATCCTTCAGATGTTTCTACAGCTTGACTGGAGAACACTTGTGGTACATTCAGTTGACTGAACATGATTTGGAAAGGCAATTAAATAAGCTCATAGACAGTGCATGTCAGAGCATGAACCACAGATCTGGGGAAGGATACAGAAAGAATTCTGCTGCATTGAAGGTCCCAATGAGCACAGTGGCCTCCATCACCCATAAATGGAAGAAGTTTGGAACCACTTGGCTGCCTGGCCAAACTGAGTGATCGCGGTTGGAGGGCCTTAGTCAGGAAGGTGACCAAGAACCCAATGGTCACTCTTACAGAGTTCCAACATTGCGATGTGTAGAAAAGAGAACCTTCCAGAAGGACAACCATTTCTGCAGCACTACACCAATCATTAGACTAATGAAACAAAGGTTGATCTCTTTGGATCAATGCCAAGCATCATGTCTGGAGGAAACCAGGCACTGCTCATCAGCTAGCTAATACCATTCCTGCAGTGAAGCACTGTGGGAATGTTTTTATGCAGTAGGAACTGGGAGACTAGTCAAGGTAATGTCAAAAGTGTTTTTTTTTTTTAATAAATTTGCAAAGATTTCAAAATCAAACTTCTCACTTCGTTATTGTGGGTTACTATGTGTAGAATTAATTACTCCATTTTACTCCAAGGCTGTAACATAACAAAATGTGCCAAAAGTGAGGCACTGTGAATACTTCCCAGATGCACTGTATGTGTGACTCGAGGTCAGCCAAAGTTACTTTAAAATGGGTAATAACAAATGAGCCTCTTGGAGAAGCAGAGGAAAGACTTTTAGCACCACTAAACATCACTTGTTCTCTCACTGTGGGTCAGGTTAGTGTTCTGATCCTCACTGCACTGGACTATCACCCATTCCAGTACAATGAGGATCAGAACACAGCAGAGGTAGCAAAAAGAACAGTACTACAGGTGACTGAAATATGATTATATGATCATGGTAATAAATCCAGCATGGCCAAACATCTGAAGTGAACCTGGTTTGTAAAATATTCTAAATAAATAACAAAATGTTGGAATTGAGTTTCCATTTCAACTTTGTTGAAGTTTAGACTTTTTATCCACTGAATTTTTTTTTGCTATTACAGAGAGTAAAGTACTGAACAAAGTACTTTTAGGTACCGATACAGGTACTGGTACAAATTTGAATGGTACCCAAACCGAAAGCTCTAAGGACTTTGGAAAAAATCTTCTTGGCCAAAAAAAATCTTGGTTCTCTTTTTTTTTGTGCTCTAATGTATTTAAAATATTAAACAAGTGAGCAGTGAGAAAAAAACTGCTGCATCCCACCTCTCGTGGAGCTCCAGTATGGATGTAGGTGGCACCGATCTCTTTGGCACGTCTGTGCAGACTGAAGGTGTTGGAGGACTGTCTGTACTGCTCACAGGCCAAATAGAACTGAAGGTTTTCTTCACTGAACTCAGAGCGGAGGAATGCTTCAAACACAGACACACCCACTGATGGTGAGAGAGAGAGAGAGAGAGAGAGAGAGAGAGAGAGAGAGTTACAGCACTTCTGCTGTCACTAAACAGTCTCTATGGACAAACTGCAGCAATGAGGGGGAAGGGTTTGGAGAAAGGAGACACAGATGGCACATCCGCACGCATATAGTGTGTGTGTCTCTCTCCCTCTCCTCCCCTCTCACACACACACACACAGATTACTTGTTTAACAAACTTGATGAAAACAAACATAGGAGACAGTGTCTTAAAGCTATAATAAGTACTTGTTTTGTTTTCCGTTTCTCCGTGGCCTTTTTTAATACTTGCTTTCTCATTGACTACTGACAATTTGCCTTGCGCCACAGATTGCAACATTTTCTCAAGGGAAAACATAATCGTGGCTGGAAGGGAAAAGGAAGGGCAGGGGGACATTGCCAACACAGATGTTACAACACACTGATGTTCCACTAATTACACAGACTAAGTGAGGAACCACAGTAACAACACATCAGATACTTGGGTGAAGCACATAAATGAAGGGCTGGTCAGGTTTATACTGTTTGCTGTATAAATACAGATCGTGATGGCTCCAACAGCAAGACGCAACATATCCAATGTCTAACTACGAGTTGAACTTTGGTCAAACCTTTTCACTTGAAATTCCAGAGAGCAGTATGGAGCTCAAAAGGACTGTAGCTATTTTTAATGATGGGCCTCAATGTGACAAGTCATGGGACAACAGCATTTTGCAATAAATTGTGTAATAATGTTCCTCATTAAAAAAAAAAATCCAGCTTTCCTAAATGTCATAATTCAGCTGCTGAAATGTAAATAAAGCCATTAGACTGGTTTGTGTGAAATAGTTTAACAGGTGATTTTATTTCTGATCTGTGTCGCTTTCACCCTGTTGTATATATTGTTATAAGAAGTGTTTGTTAAATGTTTGTTAAATCAAATTTAGTTTTCAGATTTTACTTTTTTTTCCACAGCTCAGCTTCAGCCAATTAGCCCACTGATCTTAGCCAACAGCTGTTTGAATATTTATTTTATGCTGGTGTGAGATGTATGAATCAGAAATTCATAATAATGTGCTAGCACTATGATGTGTAGAACCTGGGATCGAATCCCAGGTCAAGCTGCTTTCCATCTGCAGCTGGAGACAGAGAGCCTCAGGGCCATGCTCTCTCTGAATGTAGATGGTGAATCTATCCCCACATTGTATCGGAGCTGGGGACCCGACACTTTCCTCTGAGCGCATTGGCTGCCCAGCAATGATGCAATGGCAGCAGTTCGAAAAGCATAGTAATATCATTATTTATACTTACAATATAGTTATAGTTGCAATATCATGATTGTGCTTTTGGCACTGTGGGTAGTCTTACTGTATAAAGAACTTGACATCTTCTTAAAACTTGTGAGCAGATGAAACAATGCAGTGCTCCAAAATCTCCTGCTTGACTACTCTGGCGGATTCTGGACAGAGTAGTCCAACTAATACTAGAATTGAATTTATCTCTGTTGCTTGTGCATATTTTCCCACTACATTTCCCTCTTTCAGTCATTTTTGCATTACTCTGCTTTGATATGCTCTTTGTGGAAGGTCTCAATGATCATCTTCTAGACAACTGTGAAGTCAGCAGTCTTTCCCATAATTGTGGATGTGTGTGCTGAACTAGACCGAGAGATACACGGCATTTACAAGGTCACGTTCAAACTGTAATTTCAAAATGAAATATTTGGATAATTTCAGAAACTGCTTCTCTGAATTTCATGAGCTGTAAGCCATAGTGATCAAAAGTAAAACACAAAAAGGCTTGAAATGTCCTTGCCTTTATGTGTAATGAACATGAAACTTAAAAAAAAAAAGATACAATTCTGAACAAACACTATGATATTCTATTTTTTACATCAACTAGTTAACAAATATATGCTTCAGTTGGGCCAAATATGCTTCACTATATCCTGTGCAAAACTACCATAAAACAGTATCTGTAAAACAGTAGAATACAGCAGTGCATTCTAGACTATCTACAGATTATCTAACCCTAACTGTCAAATCTTTTAGTCATAGCTTACTGCTATCAGCCCAATCAAAACTGAGAAAAACAAAGCTCCAACTGACTAAGGAAAACCAGAGTAACAAAAACAAAATGAGGGAGTACACAGAGCGAGTTAAATCCAGCTCAGTGACATACAAGTGCTCTGGAAACAATGAAAGGAAAAACAAAAAAGTTTTGATTTTATCTTTCATGCTCTTCAACCCAGCAAGGCACTGAGAGAGCAAGAGTGCACACAGTAACTGTATCTGAAATATAACAAATGCAGCCAACTCAAGCACAATTCAAAGTCATGGAGGCACTCCTGTACAAACCTGTGTCTGGGTTAAAAAACTGCCCACTGAGGCACTTCTTTTGGGACAATTGTTAAAGGCCCAGCAGATGTATTCTTTATGCCTTATACAGCATTTCACATACTGATGCCAATGTAATCATGAAAAAGGACAGAAAGTAGGCCAGCACCGACACCACTGGCTTGTGTACAAAATAATTTGAGGTTGTTAGAGAATACAGTGTTACGGCTCAATATTTTTCATGTACATATTGGTTGATCTCAATACATCAGGTATCTACTGTATGTCTACTTGGATTAACACAGAATTTATGTTATGTTATGTTGGGGGAAAATACTAGAAAATGAATAAAAATAAAAAAGACATTTAGCAGAGTAGCCAAAATCATATACTAAAATTAAAATATCTTTGTAGCCTCACCTATGGTCAAAACATTGGGTAGTGACTGAAAGTTTGAGGTCCTGAGTACAAGTGGCTGAAATGAGTTTCCTCTACAAGGTGGCTGGACTCTCCCTTAGAGATAGGGTGAGGAGTTCTGTCATCCTGGAGTGGCTCAGAGGAGAGCCAGCTGAGGTGGCTTGGGCATCTGGTTCAGATGCCTCCTGGGTGCCTCCCTTATGAGGTGTTCTGGGCATGTCTGACCAGAAGGAGTCCCTGGGGAAGACCAAGGACATGCTTGAGAGATTATAACTCTCAACTGGCCTGGAAACACCTTGGGAGTCTTCCCAGAAGAGCAGGAAGAGGTGGCTGGGGAAAAGGAGGTATGGGCCCCTGCGACCCAAACCCCAGATAAGTGGCAGATGATGGATAGATAAATATCTTAAATAATGCAATTATCTTCCAGTACTGATTAATATTATTGCATATAGCAATGTGGTAAGTCAGAATTTTCTGAATATTCTGTGTCTGTTGACTAATTTGACTTATTTAAGCTATAGTTGTGACCTAACTTTAGCCTAGCCAAGAAACTTAACACTTTGAGTATTTCTTTCTGAGAAGCAAAAAGCTCAGAGAATTGAACTCAAAATCATTATGTCTGAGTAGCTTTTTAATAAATATGTTACATTTGACATATTTTAGTTGGTATTAATCACAATTAACCAAATTGGCAAGCTAGTAATATTAGTATTTGTATTAGTAATATGAAAAGGGCAGTATCCTGGCCTTCTTAAAGTTATTTTTTTCTATGTAACAGCTAGCAGTGAGATACTTTGCCAACATTGCACAAGCATTGAGCATGTTCCTGTTTCCAAATCGAACACTGCCTTCATCCAATACCATGTACTCACTCTATATAAAAGAGCACACTGGTAATGAAGGGGTTTTTGACATACTGTTTAATATGCTATTATGCCTTCACTTCTGGACCCACGACTCTCCTGTTAATTCTTCTGTTTAATCGCAGATTTAATCAGATCCACCTGATTACCCCATTCAGATGCACCCGAAAGCTTCATTAACTCAATCAGTTATGTAACATTAGGAGTGTGTAAAGAACAAAAACTGCTCAGCATAAATGACTCTTAACAAATGGCACAAACAAGCCTTTGGTTACATCAATAGAGCCCATCACAGTGAACAAAAGGAAGAAGGAACCAGTGCAATAAACATGTTATGCAGGTTATTAGCATTCACGCAAAAAATATTTCAATCGTATTTAAAGCTGATTTTTATCTCATACCTCTGCTTTCCAGCAGGGCATTGAGCGACTCGCCCCATTTCTCCACTTCTTCTCTACTCAGTCGGGTCTTGCCATGGCCCACCTGACTCCACTGCTTCACAAAACGGGAGCGTCTCTCTTTGGCACTATGGAGAAAATAAACTTTATTGCTTAGAAAACAGAAACCAAGTACGAGAAGTGTGCACAGCATACAGCATAGCTGTGAGGTGTTATCATGTGAATGAGGTTGAACTGGTTAGCGTGCTCATGGCAAGTTTGAGTGACAAATTATAGTGGGTGCCAGATGGATGGGACAATCAGGACCAGGAATATGTCATAGGAGGCATTACCACCCACAATGGGCAGTGCACGAGTGATTAAGCATCATGAAACAAGCTTGAGTTGTCCTTGCAAACAGACAAGCAATTCTGGCAGAAATAACACTATAACATCATTCAGTGCAGGAGGCCTCACAGGAATATCCTCAGTGCAGCATTCTTTAGTTGGAAGTGGTCTTACATAATACTAGTTCCTGTCTCATGACTTTATGCATATCAGTGAATTTCCCTTTTTGCTAACAGAGTAATCATATTAATAATATGTCAAAAAAGGACAAAAGCAAACTAAGTATTAATTTCAGAGGACAAGAGAGAAGACAGTGAGGCCTGTGAAATGATGAAGTAACCAAAACCAGAAGAATAAGATAACAGGTCAAAGGACAAAAGCAAGCATTCCACTGAGCTGCAGGAAGATAAAGAATGAACCAGATAAAGAAAGTGTCTTAGTTTCAATGGACCTGCCCACCCTCATATATGCTATACAAGGTGTGTTCAAAAAGTATCTGACCTTTATTCATAAAAATATTTGTATTCAGATACAACAATTTTGCATTGGCCTCCTTCAATGTAGTCCCTTTGGGCTGGCACATACATCTTCCAGTGGTTCTGCAGCTGTTGTAAGCAGTGTTGGAATGCCTCTTTTAAGATGGCCTGCAGTTGGTCCATTGCATTCTCCATTATGTCTGCTCTGGACTAAAATTTGCTCCTGTTCAGAGGCAATTTCAGCTTAGAGAAAAGCCAGAAGTAACACAGACCCACGTCAGAAGAGTAGGGTCCAGCAATGGACCAGCCACGGGCCATCTCAAAAGAGGTGCTCCAGCACTGCTTCCAACAGCAGCAGAACTGCCCAAGGAGATTACCTTGAAGGAGACCTTTGCAAGATTGTTGTATCTGAATGCGAGCATTTTTATATAAAAGTTATACAAGGTTAGATACAGGGGTTGGACAATGAAACTGAAACACCTGGTTTTAGACCAAAGTAATTGATTAGTATGGTGTACTAGGGCCTCATTTTGCGGCCAATACAGTGTCAGTTCGTCTTGGGAATGACATTTTTTGGATACAACCCAGGTTAGTGCCCCAACATCCCTTTCATCCACAGTTCCCACAATCCTTGCGTCCACAGTTAATCCTGTTGGATGTGGTTGGTCCTTCTTGGTGGTGCTGACATTACCCTGGATACCGTGGCTCTTGATACATCACAAAGACTTGCTATCTTGGTCACAGATGCACCAGCAAGACGTGCACCAACAATTTGTATTCTTTTGAACTCTGGTATGTCATCCATAATGTGCGCATTGCAATATTTTGAGAAAACTGTGCTCTTACCCTGATAATTGTCACACTCTGTTCTTACTTGTGCAATGTGCAATTAATGAAGATTGGCCACCAGGCAGGTATTATATCACAAAACAGCACAATGTCACCCCCAAAGTACAGTGTTTAGAGAGAGCATGTTCTAGTGATTATGGTTCCATCAATTTATGTTTGTGATCATGAACTGTAATCATGAACTGATAAATCAATCTTACCTGCTTTCATGCTCCTTGTGCTCTGTAGCTGCAAGATTTGAATGGGAGGAGTGTGGACTCTGCAGTGAAAAGAAAGAAGGGAGTACTGTTGTTCACACAATAGTACATACATATACACAGATCAGGTCAAATTTCTTTGGTTAGCTCTTTCCCAAGAGGTTACTAGAATTCAATTCAGAAGAATGTTGAGAAACTGGAGCCAGTTCGGAAGTTTATGCGATGCTCTGCTTTATTTACAGAGCAGTTAATGTCAGAGAAAGCAGAACATGAGAAACTAAGCAGCATTAAAGGTGCAGGACCAGTCTTGGTTTAAGCCAACAGTGTTAAACAGAAAAGAAGATTTCTCCAAGTCTCAAAGTGGCCTTTGAATTGTTTGCTTTAGGCATGAGCTGATCCCTTGCCAAACGTATCATGATGTCATGGATTAAGGAGGGCTTGCCTCTAGTAATAGCGCTGAGCCAACGTAATGAATGCAACGCAACAGCACATGTGGGTTCTCCCACACGTTCTCAGGAATTTGCACTCTTAGAGAGAATGTCTCAGCATGTAAACACACACTTAGGCTGGGTTTCATGAACATGGTAATGTTACAAAGCTTAGTTTCCTTAACAGATTTTAAGGAACAAAGATTCTAATCTGAACACAAACTCCTAAGAACGTTTGAAAAAGAGATCTGAGAATGTTAAAAAGCTTTAAAAGGTTTCACAGGCTGGCTACATAATGTAAAATTCTATACCAATTTAGTACACTGTTAAAAGTACATGATCCTTGAGGAAGTTTTGCATGTTATTTAATTTGAAACTGTGGAGGAAATCTTAAATAAATGGACAAAGGTTTCTTGAAGGTCCTTTGAAGCACCTTAAGAGGTTCCTCTCAAACTGAAGAACCTCCAAGAGTTCCTTAGGGATCTTGTATTTTTTACAGTGTAGAACATATCTGGAGGATTTAAACTTCAAAATAAATTTACAAAAATGGATATGTTACTAGTCATCAACTGAAACATTCCAAGAATATATTATATATAATATTATTGAACTTGGTTCAATGAGTAAGCAGATCAGTGGAGTTATATTATAAATGTATGTTTGAAAAATAGTCATCATTCCATTCTTTTATTCAAAATGAGTATGAGTCTGTAAATTATGGGTCATTTTACATTTCTTTAAAGAACTTAAACTGGCTCTTCTATATCACCAGTCATAAAAACACATCTAGCACTTTTATTTCTAGTAGCTGTAGTTCCAAAAGAAGAAATGATGTGACTAGGGTAAATAGCTGCTACAAATGTAACTACTGGACTGAATAATCCCATGTCTAGCAATTACATTAAATGTTTGCACTCTCCTTGGGCAATGTCTAACAACTATCCAAACAACATCCTTAACACAAACACTCTAGAAGAGTACAGAACAGTGATTTCCTTTCTTCATTTTCATGCCAGAACGAACAGACAGACATACAAACGTGCAATTGGGAAGTTTGGATAGTTACCATCTTTCAATTGTGCTTAATTACTGCTTCGCTCAAATCCTATGTTTAGGATATTATGTTTCCACCAGGGTCTAGTTATGATGTTTGTGTGAGTTTATGTACAAAACAAAACAACAACAAATTGTTATTTTGTGTGACCATTTTCAAATCTCTCTTAATCTCTTACTACAGACTATTTTGAAATGGACATCCCAGTTATGTGCACATTGTGACAGTGAAGCCATGTCCATGAAATAATATGAAAAAATTATATTCTGTGCTTTTGGAAACCAGAATTAGAATGAAATAACAAATGACCTTGTTTTTTTATAGAAAACCATTGTCCAGGGTTAGGCAGTTCTAAACTATCACTGTTTACATACTACATTATATTCTTTTTGGCTTAAAAATTGAGGCGGAGTTGATTTTCCATGACAAGATTGGTTGGATTAGGTTTTTATGGTTATGTTTTATTAATAAAGAAAAAAACATTTATTTTACCTGCCCAAAGAGACTCTTCAGATGCAGCTTAGCGGCTGATAACTTGGCCTTGACTTGCTTTCGATGGGGATGGGGTTCAGTGTTGAATGGCAATGGGCTGGATGTAGCTGTTGGAGACCGAGGTGGCGTGTAGCCTTTCCCCACACTCTCAGTGCTTCCAATGGAGTCTGCAGCCAGCTGGCTGTCACTGTATGCCTTAAAGCTTTCATTTAAACTACCAACCTTGAGAAAACTTGAGGATTTGTTCAGTTCAGTGAGGTTCTCCACGCTAATGCTGTGCTCTTTATTAAGTTCCTTCTTAACCTCACAGGATGCAGGTGTTGAAGGTAGGGACATGGCCCCTTGGCCCGACTCGTCCTCTGTGAAAGAGGCTTGCCTGTATGTGCCAGTTTTGTCTTCTTTATTGTGGTTCTCATCCTTCAAAGCCACCTTCTTCCAGGGCAAGAAGTCCAGGTCCAACAAGGACCCTTCCGAACTGAATCGGCGCATGATGGTTTATTGTGAGTGAAAAAGATGGGAGACAGACAAAGAGGTGGAGAGCTGATGAAGGGAGAGTAGGGTTGAGGAAACACCAGATGTCTGAGCAACACAAAGAAGAAAACAGCATACCGTGAGGGATTTTCAAGCAATACTGTATGACTTCAAGCATATTTCTGTAAATAGGTTAACTAGAAAATGAGTCATGGCCCAGGGGGATTATGAGGGGAATGACTATATATGTCACTAGGATAACTGGGATTTGACAGAGCATTTCACTTGATACATTTGCATTTTTAAAACATTTTTGCAAAGGCTTTTCCCCTTACACTGCTCTTCAAGCCATGTAATACATATTACACACTTATTGTCTTTATCCAAACAAAATTAATTAGTTAGCATATACATCACCATGTTAATAACTATATTTTCGTACACAATTCGTTCCTTAAAAATGTCCATATCAATACAAAAATAAAGGTAAAAAGCAGCACATGTTCTCATGAAATTAATATCTACAGCAGAAATACTCCAGCCACTCCAATATCAGTTATAATGTTTTAGCCCTGAGTGCTTTTTGAATGAGACACAATACAGGACAGCTAAACACAGCAGAGCACATTCTCACAGCATACACTCCTCATCAAAAAACAGTGGCACCCAGAAGGAATCAACCAGCTGCAATGCACGGCTGCAATGGTGTTCTACCAGACTGTCATGAAGTTTACTCAGAAAGGCAGTGGGTCATCTTCACTGACAAGTCCAACTTTCGTCTTGGTGAAAATGACCAACGAATCCATGTGGAGGCACCTTGGTCAGCGCAAATATCAATGGTTTATCACGTGTCACACATACAGAAGGTTTGGTGTCATGATGTGGGATGCAATTTCATACAAAGTCAGATCACCTTTGGTCTTCATTATAGGCCCTTTGACAGTCCAACATTATGTTGGAGGTCCTCCAACCAGTGGCCAAACTGAACACACACTTCATTGCGATATTCCAACAGGACAAGGATTGTCCGCATACTGCTGCTGTCTCAAAGGCTTGAATCGAAGACAGAGATACTGTACCATGGCCAGTGGCATGGCCAAACCTATCAACACTCCATCCATATCACAAAATCTGTAGGAACTGAGCGAGAATATTTATGCTGCGTGTGATGGATTTAAAAGGGAATTCCATAATTCTTTGTTATAAAATAATATTTGAGAAATAATATGAGTAATGAGTAATATTAATAACCATGGTTTCAACCACAGTTGATATCAAATGCACACATGAAGCTGTTTGTTTACTAAACAGAACCACCAGTGAGTCGTATATGCAATGCTGGTGATAGCAAAATAGTGGTAAACCTCAAACAAAATGTCAATTTTAGATATTAAACTTTTCAGACACGCCCTCAACACCACTGTCAAAAAATTATACTGCTTAACAGAGCATATCCCAGAACAGTACTTTGAATAACTTACAAATTAACCATCCCTTAAAACATTTTAAAGACTTGTTATACTGGCACACAGTCAACATTTACAGTTTCAGAGTTTATATTATTTGAAATGCTGGGTTTCACAGACGTGGCTTTGGTTTTAGAGCTGGGCTTAAATATCCATTAATCATAAACTATTTTAAAACAATACATGAAAAATGACCACATTGTAATATCTGACCTGTTAAGCAGGTTACCATCAGTGTGTGATTTAATCCTGAAGCAGAATGAGAAGCCAGAATGGCTCATTTGTGTAGAAATTGCTTGCTTTCCAGGGGGTGACACTGAACAGAGGACAGTCTTGTACAAATGATGGTATAGAAACATCGCAATTTAATGAGCTATATTCACATCACAATGTCATGTAAGGCACATTTCATTAAAATGTAAAAAATGCTTGATAGAAAAGTAAAATTCATAACCGATCAATCTGAAGCAGATTCTGTCTGCCAAATATCATTTATTATTATGTAGCTTTGATACACACAAGGCAAAATTAATGGCATGACACATTGTATCACTGAAGTTTGGTGAAATTATTTGAACACACACAATATATATATATATATATGTGTGTGTGTGTGTGTGTGTGTGTGTGTTATTTTTTCCAACACTATGCAGCCCTAGTTTTAGTCATATCTGCGAGCCCTGATCTGTCTGTTAGAGGTAAACAGTTTTTACACACATAGAGCATAAACCTGCTCTGCTCTCAGCTAGACCAATCTTCAACACACACACACACACACACACACACGTAGAAGGAGTTGATTTGTCATTGATAGTTTAGTTACCTTAGTGCGACTCCAGTCTCCACATGGTCAGTTCCCACAAGTGCAGGTCAAACCCAAGTCTGAAACAAACACACGCGCGCGTGCGCGCACACACACACACACACAAACACACACACACAATCTCTCTCTCTCTCTCTCTCTCTCTCTCTCTCTCTCTCTCTCAATCTCTCTCCCTCTCTCTAACAAACCCGAAGACAGACTGACTGACTCTGACTCTCTGAGTCTCCAGAGTTTAGTTTCATGTTTCGTGTGAGTAAAAGCACCTCCTTCGTCTTCGAGGCCAAACCCACAGTCCAGTCCAGTCCAGTCTTGTCTCAGTCTGAGCGACATTCACGCAGTTGTCTGAAGGTGTGGCTCCAACAAACGTGAAAGCAGCCCGTTCACTTCCTCCGAGGAGCTGGCATGCATGCCTTCATTTATTCATTCATTTATGTAGGTGTGTATTTATTTATGTGTGTATTTATTTATGTGTGTATTTGTTTGTGTGTATTTGTTTATGTATGTATTTATGTGTGTAATTGTTTATGTAGGTATTTATGTGTGTAATTGTTTATGTATGTATTTACGCTTTTGCAGCTTTAAGACTGCCTTCTTCACCTTTTCCTTTTGAACTAAAAAAACTAAACAGTTCAGAAGCTGTAATTATTCAGAAAACGAAACAAACCAGACAAAAGACAGATAACTGACAACAATTAACAAAATAAATAAATAAATAAATAAATAACAGAAGCCTCTCCTGGAACAGCAAGCCTGAATAAGGGACCGTCTGAAAAGTGCAACAAGTGGACGACTGTTTACATTGACCACACACACACACACACACACACACACACAGTACGGGGGCGACATTCTTCAACACTAGAACTGCTATAGTTGTCTGGATCTCAGAGGGACTTTGCATTATAATACAAATGCCTTGGATTAAGGCTGGTTAAAAAAATATATATTACCCCTAAAAAACAAACAAACAAACAAACAAAACAACAAAAAACATAGACTTGAGTAATCTATTTATGTATTTGTTTATTTATCTCTGTTTTTTTTACTTGAATATAATTTTACATTATTTGTGTTAAACACTTTGAATTGGTTCATCATGAAATGCCAAGACCTAATCTATAATATGAATTGCTCAACAAGGCTGGTTATAAACTAACAATAAAAATAATCCACAAAAACAAAAACAACCAAACAACCAAACAACAAACCCATCAAAAACCTGAGTAATATTATGTGTATTATTCATCTGTGGAGAGTATTTTATAAAGCCATTTTATTTACTCCCACAACCACCAATGAACCTACATGTCTGAGTTGAATATGCAATGCTGGTGACAGTAAAATTGTAGTAAATCTAAAACAAAATCTCAATTTTAGATACATTTAACATTCAGACGTCCTGACACAACCACTGTCAACAATTCATACTGGATGAGTGTCTGGATGAGCGTATCCCAGTATAGTACGTTCAATGATAGACACATTAACCACCCCTTCATTCATTTTAAAGACTTGTTTTACAGGTACATAGTCAACATTTACAGTTTATCTGTGTTTATTATTGTTAAATAATTATGGTATAGAGAATCACTTCATTTCACCATCCCAACATTTTATTATCGTTTTACATTGATTAAGTACTTTGAACTGAGTTATAGACATGCTACATAAATAAACTTGTGGTTAACCTCATATTTATTACTCTAGTTCTGCTTAACTACTGTGCCTTGTAGATACCAGATAACGTCCATGTGGAGCCTGTATGGGTAGCCGAACTGGGAATCAGAAAGTTTTGTCCATGGGTTCCATGTATGGCCCTCATATGGATGCCTACTACAATCCTTAATGAACCACATTACTCTTGTGCTGACCTACTGACAGTTTCTCGAATTAGAAAAAAACACTGTTTGGGGACAGGCATTCTCCCATAAAGCACTCCATCTCTGGAATACTCTACGCTCAGTTTTCAAATTTAGATTGAAAACATTCACACAGGCTTTTGGTTAACCCTTCTTTACAGGCTATTGTTTTCTTTCTGTTGCTCTGAACTGCTCTGATTACAGGTTTTTGTTCATTATTCTCACTAAACTATCTTCTTCACCAGACTATCTATTCTTCTAAACTTAATAGTGATGCCCTGCCACCTTCCCTTGCATGTCCTGAGCTGCTGCATGGCTGATGTTGGTTCAAGTCTGTTCATGGTTGTATGATACTACCTTCTTCTCTCCTAACATTTGCTTAAACCCTCCTAACCTTATTTTTTCCCTTTCTCTTCTCTTTCCCATGTATGCCCTGTCCTGTCTCATCTGTCCTGGTGTTACGCAACCCAGGTCCCCACTACCCTGCTTCCCTCTGTGATGCTGTCTCTCTCTGAATCCTTGCATTGGCTTACTCACCCACTCTAGAGACTTCTTTGCTGAATTTTATGACTGTTTAACCTGCATTGGCTTGCACAATTACACTGGACTTGTATCCTACGCTCTTTCACATGCTCTCACTCACTCAAACACAGCCTGCTCTCAACCGTATGTCAGGCCCTCAGCAGACTCTCAGAGTTCTAAAGCTGGCCACTCCTACTCCCAGTTCTAAGAATTACTTTAGCTGCTGCTAGTGGCTGGAATGAACAAGCTCTTTGTACTTTGTTTTCGAAAAGGTCTCACTTCTTAATTTCCCTGAGGGAACCCTCCCAAGGGATCAATAAAGTTCTTTCCTATCCTATCCTGTCCTTCAAACTGAATTGGCATGCTGGGATGACCAATTGTCCCTTGAACAGTGCAATGGCCATATGCTTAGACAACTTGTTGCCAGAGAGAAAACATATTCCCAAATTTCTCTCTCCATTCCTGTATCTGAACCAAAGCCGATGCAGGTGCCCTTTGGTTGCTTGGCCCCAGCTGAGAAAAGAAGAAGCTGCTTGATGGGTCTACGTCTTTACTGTGGGGAAACTGACCATTGCCATGAAATGGCCATTTCACACTAAGACAATCCAGGAACCTGAGGGGGAAATTTGTCCTCTTTATCCACATTTGTTTTGACTATACCACTGAGTTCTCCTCAGCACTCATCCTCACAGCCTTTGTAGATTTGGGTGCAACAGGGAACTTCATTGATGAGTTTGTAGCATCAAGACCACAAGCTCCAACAACCTTTAACTATGCATGCTGTAGAGAGTAATCCTGTAGGATGAGGCACAATAAATTAAATAACTGAATCGATCAAGATATGTGTTGGTGCTATTCATCAAGAGGTACTTTTTTTATTTAATCTATTTTACACCATGTGACCTTAGGTTTACCATGGCAAAAGCAACACAACCAAATTACCTCATGGTCTCAACTTGAAATACTTAGTGCTTACTTCCTGCCTTGTCAGCTTCTTGTTTCCACTGATCATCTTTCAGATGTTTCTACAGCTTGTTTGGATACTTGTGGTAAATTCAATTGATTGGCATGATTTAGAAAGGCTCACACCTGTTTATATGTCTCCATAAGAGACAGTATATGTCAGAGCACAATACAAGCCAGTGATTGTCAATAGACCTCCAAGACAGGATTGTATTGAGCCACAGCTGTACATTTACATAGTACAGTATTCCCAGTTTTTGCCATGACACTCAAAATTGAGATCAGGTGCAACTTGTTTCCACTGATTATCCCTCAGATGTTTTTACAGCTTGATTGGACACCTATGGTAAATTCAGTTGAGTAGAAATGATTTGGAAAGGCACACACTTTTTTATATAAAGTCCCATAGTAGAGCACAAATCAAGCCATGAAGTCTAAGGATTTGTCTTGATTTCTGAGACAGGATTGTATAGAGACACAAATCTGGGGAAGGATACAGAAACATTCTGCTGCATTGAAGGTCCCAATGAGCAAAGTGGCCTCCATCATCTATAAATGGAAGAAGTTTGGAACTACCAGGACTCTTCATAGAGCTGGCTCTAGACAAATGGAGTGAGCCTCAAGTTCCTCAGTGTTTACATCTCTCAGGAGCTTACATGGCCAGAACACACCACACAGGTGGTGAAGAAGGCATAACAACACCTCTTCTACCTCAGGAGGCTGAAGAGGTTTGGTCTGAATCCTTGCATTCTGAGGATGTTCTACACGTGCACGGTGGAGAGCATCCTGACAGGCTGTATCACCACCTAGTACGGGGAGTGCCCGCTCTTAAGAGGGAAAATCTGCAGGCATATCAAAGACCCCCTACTGCATCCACCAAAGACTGTCTCCCAGAGAGAGAGAGAGTTTGTAAGTTTATCACTTTCTCAGTTTGTGATAAGCAATCAATCCACAGATACACACACATATTTCAAATTTTTCTGAGATGTTTCCATTTATGTCTTTAAGGGGTATACTTGTACGTAATTGCATTAGTTTAGATTGGTTGAGTAGATAAGCTTGTGTTTAAGCTGTTTGGCCAGATAAAGAGAGGGTATAGGTATATCAATTTTTCATGTTTCACTGTGAAACTTAATAGGAATATGAACTTTTTGTTTGAGGTAATCTGATTTTAATCTTCGCATATGTAGAAAAACAGAATTAGGATGATTAATTAATAATGAATGAAACGGAACATCCTGAATATCTAGTTAATACATTATAAAAACATTTGTATCTTAAAGATTTAATCACATTCTCTTTTTGATTGATGACTGATTGGTTGGTGTAATTTGATTGATGACTGTGAGTATTGCAAAAAAAAAAAAAAACATAACTAAAAGAACCATTGCTCAGAACCATTGCTCAAAAAATTGTTGGTCAAAAAAACATTGCTCAAAGAAATATTGTTCAATAATGATTGTTCAAAAATCTCTCAAATATCCATCACTCAAAGAACCATTGCTCAAATACCATCATTCAAAGACCAATCGCTCAAAGAAAAAAAAATTAAAACATTAAACATGCTAAAAAAAATAAAAAAAATAAAAACCATCACTCAAAAACCATTGCTCAAAAACCATTGCTCAAAAAACATTGCTCAAAGAACCATCCCTCAAAATCCATGGCTCATAGAACCATGGCTTAAAGAACCACCAATGAAACACCATTCAAAAACTATCACTCAAAAACCATGTCAGAAAATCATTGCTCAAAGAACAAATGATTTAAACAAATGAACTAAAAACACTGCTAAAAGAACCATCACTTAAAAACCGTTGCTCAAAGAACCTTTGCTCAAAGAAACATCACTCAAAAACCATTGCTCAAGAAAACATTTCTCAATGAATCATTACTCAAAGAAACATTCAGAGCACCTTTTTAAATGAGTGCAGTCAGGTTTCCAGGCAGTGCTTCTTCATTTATTATTTTAATAAAACACCACAATTAAATCAGTGTAAAATTAAACTGCCCACAACTTATGCTAATTCTTCTTAGTACAAGAAACAGCACAGCTTGAGTCACTAGAACACAAACCACCAAAAAAAACATTTAATCTGGTAAATTTGATAAATGTTAAATAAATTTTGGATTCATGTGTCCACCTTTTTTTAGGTATTTTTGACACAGGAATTCTTTCTACTTTCTAATAATTTTGTCGAGTGTCTTCAATATGCAATGTAATGAAGAAAAAAAATCTGATTTAATTATGAGCTCCATCAGGTCCCCAAGCAGACTCCTGGAGTTTCATTGAGCTAGGGCCAAAATAAAAAGGCTCAACAGGGCTCCAATTACTAAGTAGTTTTTTCTTTAGAATGGGCCATTTCATTAAAAGTTAAGCTAAACTGTTGAGACCTGAATACAGTCTGTACACTGTATCTTGAAGGTGACAGAGCTGTACTTGTATAGCGCTCAATGTTTGCTTCAAAGTCATTCTCTATTAAAAAAAAAAATCCAAACTCATAATAATGGATAATAATAAGGCCTGAGGCACGTCACCAAATGTACTTAGGAATTGTCAGATGAATCAATTTTCCAAGCATAATTCTCTTATTTTGTAACAGTTGTACTAAACATCATTAAACATGTGCTTCTCTATGCAACTGTCTAGAGATTTGACAATAAACGTTATACAGTGCATCCAGAAAGTATTCACAGCACTTCTCTTTCTGCATATTTTATGTTGCAGCCTTATTTCAAATTGGATTCTATTCATTTTCCTCTTAAAATCCTACACTCATTTCCCCACACAGACAATGTGAGAAAAGTATGTTTGAAATTTTGCAAATGTATTAATTATGTATAAAAACGTGTACATAGAACAGTATTCACAGTTTTTGCCATGACACTCAAAATTGAGCTCAGGTGCAACTTCTTTCCATTAAATGTTTCTAGAGGTTGATTGGATACCTGTGGTAAATTCAGCTGACTGGACATGTTTGGAAAGGCAGTGCATGTCAGAGCACAAACGAAGCCATGAAGTCTAAGGAATTGTCTGTAGACTTCTGATACAGGATTGTATTGAGACACAGATCTGTGGAAGGGTACGGATCATCATTCGTAAATGGAAGAAGTTTGGAACCACCAGCATTCTTCATAGAGCTGTTCACCCAGCCAAACTGAGTGATCATGGTAGGAGAGCCTTAGTCAAGGAGGTGACCAAGAACCTAATGGTCACTCTGACAGAGCTCAAACATTGCTTTGTGGAGAGAGGAGAACCTTATAGAAGAACAACCATTTCTGCAGCACTCCACCAATCAGGCCTGTGTGGTTCAGTGGCCAGATGGAAGCCACTCCTCAGTTAAAGTATTTTTTTTGTTTTAGTTTTAATTAATTTGCAAAGATTTGTGGGTCATTGTGGGGTATTGTGTGTAGACATTTGAGGGGATAAAAAGGATTGAATATTTTTGGAATAAGGCTGTAACGTGATGAAATGTCCAAAAAGTGTTCACAAGGCAGGTTGTAGTGTTGAATATAATTAACAAATAACAGGGAACTGTGGAGATCAAAATGAGATCTTAAAAAAACAAGAAGACTCTTAGATCTCTTGATATGCTGGTAAGACAGGTTAACATGAACAATAAATTATTAAAAAAATTAGACTTATATGGGCAAGTATTGAGGTGCCCATACAAAAGTAGTGTCCCTCAATTTGGTGTTGGGTATAACACAACATGCCAGATGTCTTGGAATGGAGTTGAATATTCTCAGACAGTTCTTGCAGATTTTGTAGTAGGGGTGTGCTGAGTGTTGTTCAATTGCATCCCACAAATTTTTTACCAGGGATAGGTCTGGTGATGCCACATGGCATATTATCCACATCTTTAAGGCAATGTATACATTCAGAAAAGGTGGGGCCACCACAGGACCTCAATAACGTAATGCTCGGCTCTCAAAATTTAATGAAGAGCCACTGTGATCTGACGTGATAACAAACCATTAATTCTGATAAATTACCCAAAATGACCTGTTATACAACGTTAACATTTCTGTTCATTTCAAAAATGGCCTGCTCAATTTAACTGATTTTGAATCCATGGTAACACATATGTTTTTGTCTTGTGTTGTGATCAATCTTGAATGAACTTGAGGCCTTGTGAACATTATACTGTTTGAACTTTTATTGGTTATTTATAGTGTGTTATTTATTTCATTGCTATGGGGGCAAACCATTATACTCACCATAATCTCACAATCAGACTGAAAAAACTAGAGTTGGAACAGTGTCTCAAAAACTGCAGAAGGAGATTTTCTTCTAATAACAGTTTCTTGAAAAACTTGCCCTGTTTGTAGCCTGGATTCACTGAGGGTATGTAAGAGGAGTGCCATTAATTATATATTGTTTTATTATTTTATTATCAATTCATTTGCAAAGGTTAAATAAAACACCCAATATTTTATGAAAATGGTCAGCATTTATTGTATGTGTTCAGATTCCCTGTGTGGACAAAGTCATGGAATCTTGATTAAAAGAACCACTGTTTCAAGTCAACAATTTCTTTTTCTTCAATGAGAATAAACTGTGCTTGTCTGTTAATTTAGTCTTCTAAAACAGTAGCAATGCATCTCAGTAGTGTGTAATTACAGCTGGGTTTACTGGGGCACATGTCTGATTGATGTGAAAAAAGTTGAGTAAAGTACAAATTTAATATCCACAAGAGGGCGCACAATGCTTTGTTATTATTTAGACTGGTGTTTTTCCTATTCCAATGCTGGGACCCACTGTGCTCAGGTGTTCTCTACTCCCAGCACATCTGATTATGCTCATGATTGATAAGTATCTGATGAACTGGATCAGGAATGTTGGGTGAAGATGCAAGAAAACACCTGTGAGCTAATAGAAGTGGTAAAATGAGGCAGATTAAAATTAAACACAATCTTATAAACATATAAGATTAGGACTTTGGGAATGTTAAAAGATTTGGTTGACTTGTGATTTCGGCAATGTTCCAAAGCTGACATGTTCTAATGTGGAATGGAGTGCTTGTATGCAGCTGGATAAGTGCAACACATTTTCTACAAACACCTTTTAAACAACTAAAGCCAAAACTCTCTCAAGGGAATGCACTGAAATGTGTCCAGAAACATTTGACCATGTACATTGTGCTAGAAGGTAATCTGCCATTCACACCTGTTCTCTCCCCCATGAACAGCAGATAACATTCTAGAATAATGTGCATGGGGCAGAGAACAACCAACTGTTATACCATAGCAACACCTTAACATCCAACCATGATATTATAGCAACACCACCTAGTAGTAACCACCTAGCAAGAACTTAGCAACCAACCCTGATATCATAGCAAGACTTTAGCAACCGCCTAGCAACACCTTAGCAACCAATTTTTATGTCATAGCAACACCTTAACAAACAACACCTTTACAGTTCTGCAGCATTTGCAGTGACCTAGTTTCATTAGCAGCCATACATGCCTATGTCAAAACAGTGCTTCCATCTTGATTGACAGATGAAGAGTTATGCTTTGAATCATTAAATAATGATACCCTATTAATTTTTTATTTAACAACTTTGAATCACGTACTAAGACTTGAACAACCATGAAATTCAACACTTTGTATCAGGTCCAGGTCTTTTATCTCCATATTTTGTCATGAAATATTGAGGTAACATGATACATCTGACTATGAAATAGAAGTGGGTGATGGATATAATGCATAAAATGTTCATGCAAAATTTGAATTCAAATTTTGAATTTTTTCAGCTATGTGATGTTTCAGTGACAGTCTTACAAGCATAGTAATATTGTGGTCAGCAAATCATTTGGCAGTACTGTGGGCAGGTTCTAAGTCCTATTGGAAAAAGAAATCAGCATCTCCATAAAGCTTGTTAGCAGACGGAGGCATGAAGGGCCTGGTAGATGCTGCATTGACTCTGGGATTGATAAATCATAGTGGACCAGTCCAGTTCCTTTTCTCTTCGTCCCAGGTAAGACGCTTCTGATGTTGTCTCTGGTTAAAACATCTCATCTAGGGATGCACAGACCTCTACATTTTTATATGATACGTATTTTGCCTCTATTCTGGAAGTTCTAACGTGTCTGCTGCCTACATCTGTGTGTAGTCCTGAGTGTGCAAACTAATATGCATATCCCTCAACCCACTGACCCTCTTCTAACCTGCCAACTCACTACACACACTCACACACAAAATATGTGCTGGAAAACAATGGTCTAGTGCACTTGTACATGTGAATAACTATTTGTAAAAGTGTTAAAAAAGTAACATGTTGAAGTAAATATTCCTGAAGCACATTTCAAGAGCACTTCCCCCAAATGTCAACAACAGCAAAAGTGGGGTCTAAAAGTGGTATTTGCCTCTTGAAAGGCAATGGTGGGGCTTACTATAGTCACTCATTGTATGAAAGTTATTTATAAAGATCCTGACTCCTTTTGTGATGGACATAGTGCTTTTACTCTGCCACTGTGGGTATGATTTTATTTCATTGTATTTTGTTGGACTCAGTAACAAGATACCAATGTAAACACAGTGGTGATGAACTTATTAAACCTTACAGGAAAGGTGATGCACACTAGTAGAAAGCAGAAATCTATTTTTGACAGATTGATATTAAGTTTTTTCATCTGTACCTTGGATAAAAAAGTATCTTCTTAAATTTTCCAATCCCTGAAAAACTACACACCTGTTCATAGCTTCAGTTTTCATATTATGTTCAGAGCAGAACATACACTAGAGATTCAATCAAATCATTATTTAAATAAAATAGATACTTAGTAATACTTTATAGTGGTTAATGAATAAATCATAGTGAGCACGGATTCATTTTTGGTAACTAAGGAACAATTTATAGTAGTTTCTGAGTTATAGAAGTAACTGACTCTCTCTCTCTCTCTCTCTCTCTAAATATATATATATTACATATACATATATACATATACACACACACACACCCTGTCAGGACTGGAGAGAAGGGAGGCACGCGCAGGGTAATGTGCACAGTGTCTTTAATAAAGATATTGCAGAAGAGTATACAAACGATTCAGGGATAATCCAAAACACGTAGTCAAAGGGCAGATCAAAAGTCAAGATACATAAGAACATAGAAGGACCGCTGAGTAAAGCTACAAAGATAATACTTGGCATTGGCACTGACACCCGGAACGAAACCAGTATATATCAGGAGAAACACAGGTACTAGTGTTCAGGTGATTGAGGCCTGATCATGTGACCCTCAGAGGAGAGACCCTGGTCACCAATAGCATTTTGGGTAGTGTAGTTCTGGTACGTGACACACACACACACACACACACACACACACACACACACAAATATATATATAAGGCTGAATCATGGTGAGGTCACAATGTACTGACCTGTCTGGACTTCCCTGTTTGTTTGGCTTTACTGCGCCTGCGCCGTATCCAAGCAACCGCCGCCCGCAGGTGCTTATTAGATGTACTTTTAAGCGAGTTTCTGAATTAAAATCCTAAACATGGACGTGTTCTCTCCAACACACAGTAAGCCGCTTTCTACACTGTCTGTGTTTAGTTTCATACCGCCGAGAAGAAATGAGCCCAGGGAAAGGAGATATTTCAACTGCATCCCGAAGGTAACTTTAGTCTAGCTGGTGACCGCCGTGTCACTGTGTTGTCACCCCGCAGCCCACTGTGCACACTTGACTGTTATGTAGCAGTGATAGGTTTAGTAGTGCCTCATATTTGGTGAATTAATATATTTTAATGAAACTGAATAAAGTGCCCAGAACTGTGTCAATACTGTAACTATATCCCTAAGTTGTCATAACAGACAGCTCACGCTTTTCTGACCTTCAGGCTGCAGAAGTGTATCTGTATGACCGCGTACATCGACAAGCTGAAGGTTACAATAACAAACTGCACAGAGATGATCGACAACACACCAAGAGCCGTGGGTTGGACTTTTTCACTGAGGTAACTGTCCTTCAAAACTGTTGAGGGGAAACATGAACAAAACATGCATTTTTCTTTTTTTAAGGTTTGTGTGATTTATGTTTTGGCTCTGTTTACTTCAGCTTCTCTCAGATTCTCTTCATCTCGTAACCAGGCTGTTGTCTGTAGCAACCCTTTCCACCTCATGGCCCATCTGTTTAAAACCAGAAAACAAGTCCATTAAAAGACAAGACTTCTGTTTTATGTACAATAGTTTCAGCCTTTAATTTCTAAAGGTCTGACACTGAAAAAGAAGTTAGAATCAGGGCCTAAACAGTAGCTTAAAAAAGCGTGTCTTATTGAAAGCATTTCTCCATCACATAAAACAAAAACAGGTGAAAAGATGTATTGCTAACCTCAGACATCACATGTAGATATAAAATGTGCACTACTTCAATTCTGTCTAAAAGCTGTCTCAGTATGTCTGACACCATGCCAACAATCCATCTATGTACGCCATTACATCATATGTGTACTCTTTGTTGTATTTGCGGATGATTTTTAGTTACAGTGACGCCATTCTTTTTTTGTTTAAGAAATTTCTATATCTCTGCCCACGGCTGCATTATCTCAAAGTGATATTTAATTTGCTCTACGTAACTTTATCAATCAATTTGTAGTTCTTCATTTCTATTAATGCTTATAATGTTTATAGTTTGAACACCATTGAACACCAACACCATCTCTCAATTTTTACTTATACTAAATTATTATTTTATTATTTAAAAGTAGCATTTCCAGCTTGCTGTGGACTGCTGCCTCCCCCTAAGGATGGGCCTGCGGACCACCAGAGAGTGCTTCATGACCCATTGGTTGTCCCTGTCCCACAGGTTGAGAAACCCTGTAGCAATTTGCACCAGCTAAACGTAAGTTTGATTGTAGGCTAGTTTAAATGTAAAGTGCCCAGATGTTCGGGTTTACAAGCTACTAAAATAAAATTGGTTGTACATAGAAAAATAGTTTTAACCTATCTCGATTTAAGTTTTGACTTAAATCTAAGAGTAGATGTAACCTCTGCTGTAAAGACGTATTAAGGTGGGTGGTCATTTTCAGCAATGGAAAACACTTGCAGGAAACAAAATACACATCAGTTTGTGCCCTGAAAAAAATCGACATGACCGGTTACACTCTTTTAGTTAGTTTGAAGACTATTTTTTAATAAGTTCTCTGTTTTCACTTCCTTGATGACTAAAACACTCCTAGACACAGATTTACAGCACAATACTGACAAAACTGCACTCACAATCTCTACAAGCCCACCTCTACAAGTTCATCTGCCACAGAGATCTTTCACTACAGGGTAAGCTAGTGGGTTACTGTTCAAGTACACGAGTCAGCTGTTTGCAGTGGTAAGAGCAGTTTCGTTGTGATTACCTCAAACCTTATGATCACCTCAAACTCCAGCAAGACTGAACTACTATTCATTCATGGAACCACTGGTCCTCACCATGATCTTACCATTTCCCTTGAGAACTCACTGGTCACTCAATCTGCAGAAGCATGGAGCCTTGGTATAGTTGTAGATGTCCAGTTATCATTATAGGCCCACGTTGCAAACCTGACACGGTCATGCACATTTCACCTTTACAACATCAGGAGAATTTGACCTTTTCTGTCTAGAGAGGCTACTCAGGTGCTTTTTCAGTCTCTTGTCATTTCAAGACTAGACTACTGGAACTCCCATCTAGCTGGACTTCCTATGTGGACCATCAGACCCTTGCAACTGATCCAAAATGCAATGGTGCAGCTTGTCTTCAATGTTCCCAAATTCAGTCATGTAACTCCTCTGCTGCTCTCCCTTCATTGCCTTCCTGTAGCCGCCCACATCAGATTCAAAACCTTGATGCTGGCCTACGAAGCCAAAAATGGACCAACCCCTCCCTACATGAAGGCAATGGTCAAATCTCAAGCTGTACCAAGAGCCCTTTGAACATCAAGTACAGCTCAGCTTGATACACCATTCCTCAAATCGCAAGGAAGGCAAGCATCCACACTCTTTTCTGTCCTGGCAATAAAGTGGTGGAACTAACTTCCCCTGGGGGTCTGCACAGCTGAGTCACTCGCTGTCTCCAAATGCAGACTGAAGACCCATCTGTCAAGAGTATTTAACTCCATAAAGGTTTATAATTATACTCAATCTTGTTAGTCTCTCATTTGTTTTCAACAGCATCTAAGTGTGAGGTATGTCTGGGTTCTAGCTTCTTCTAACTAGCTAAGGATATCTGAGTGAACAGTAATAATACTGAGTGTTAATACTGAGTAATTATACTTCTTGTTTACATTGCATAACATTCCAGAGTTATCTTACTACTACTTAAGATGAATCTATGTGTTGCAAAATTCTGCTCACTGCTAGTTTTAAACTATGTTCAACGTATGGTTTAGAATAGACTTTACACCCTATCCTACGATTTAACTTAGGTTCAGCTGGTGCAACTTGCTGCTGGTATACCTGTTTTAATGGGCTGTCCTGTGTTGTTTGTCAATACAAAGGCAGTTCTGGCCAATACACAGAACCAGTGTAGGCAGATATTTTTTTTTTTTGGTGGAATCATTAAAACAGTGAATTTAAAATGGGCTTGGTTTTGCATCTTACTGTCCATATGTGAATATTATGTACTAGAACAAAATCAGTACACTCAAATTTGAACTCTTTTATTTAAAAAGGAAAACTTAAAAAATCCATGCTATCGGTCCTTATAACAAAAATTGCTATCCCTCAACACCTACTGTGTCCAACCCTTTAATTTCTGTGCCTGGCCATTTTACATCACTACAGCACCAGAGTAAAGTCTAAAATCAAACCCTAAACTTTTTTTTTTTATCTTCCACAGTCGTTCATGTGTAGGAGTGTAGGATTGGGATTGGAGATAAAACCTTCAGAAAAATAGATCTCCATGAGTAGGGTTGGCGATCACTGGTTTATAACGTGCTAACATAACCAGGCTTTGGCCTTTGGTGTGTGAGAGAGAGAATGAGAAAGAAATACCTTTGTCCTTTCAGGACAACAAAGCCAAGGTAAAATGCAGTGACTGTGATACACACACTGACTCTACCCCACCCTTTCTCAGGAGTCATCAAGACCCACCGCTGTGCTGTCCTCATCGGAGTATGGACGACGGCTGCCGCCACTTCTTTACAGACCAGGGCACCAGTTTGTCAGAGTTGCTCACATACGTTCAGAGTTTTACAGGAAAAATGGAATTACAAAAACACTGGAGGAGGGGTATGGGTCTGTTATTCCAGTGTCAGCATAATAATCCCAAAATGAGAAATCTTAATAAATAAATAAACAAAACAAAACAAAAAAAACACAGCTTAACGTGTGTACATCAATCAATACAAAGAAGAGGTTATAATTGTGATGAGTATTGTGACTGATGTACTTGTAGTCAGAATTCAAAAATGAACAACGATGTTTTTATAGAAATTCTTTAATGGTTAAGAAAATGGTGGCACCAAAACATGAACACACATGTAATTTGTGTTTACTTGGTAACACTTTACTGAGAACTTTACTGAAGGGCAAATTTATAATGCCTTCATATGAACTACATTATAAAGGATTATTCCACCAAGCGTACATTGTCATAAACACTTCTTTTGTCATGTCTTACCACTTTTAATGTCAACTAACCTCAGGATGTGTAATGACAAATGAAGCTTGTTGAAAAAAAACTTCATAAATGTATGTTTAGGCTTATTACAGTTGCCATAAAAGACTTACAGTTTTCCATGTAGTCTTACAAACACAACCCTTCTGCAGAGTGTTATCTTTTTCTGGAAATATTTTACAAACCCTCAGCTGTTCTGATCTGGTTTGCTCACACAGTGACTTGTCCGGGTTTCAAACTCCTTGAAAACTGTTGAAGATCTGTTTACTGATGTTCCTAGTGGTTCAAAAGAGGAACTACTGTAGAAATGTATCTAGGCCAGAGTGATGTTGAATGTGTATCTATTTGTTTATTTGAGAGAGAGAGAGAGATTTTTCTGTATGTAGTTGTACATGTGGATATGTTTGTGGTCTGTTTATTTGAGCAGTTCAAGGCATTACATTCCCTTGTGATAAGGTTCTGGTCATTTCATTGTGTATAAAGAAAGTCTTAAGGTCCCCCTTGCCCTTCACATTGATGATCCCTCGACAAGAACACATATATCCCAATGTCTGTAAGATCCGACTTGTTTCCTCAGTTACCTGGGAAAAAAACAAAAACAAATTAAAAAACAACAATAAAAAAAGTTTGATGTAGTATGTATTGTTACCTTTTCAAAACATTTATATAACATTCAGTCCCCAGTTCATGTATAGAAGCTATCTTGAAACTAAGCTGTAGCTTTGAATGAATTGTTTATGCAGTGACACAGAAATCAACACATTTACAAATATCAGCCTATAGCACTTTAACCCTGCTCATTCACTGTGAAGTTAGTTTTTCAGGGCTGCTTTTTGAATTAAGCAGCAAGAAACAAGCATAAAAATAAACATATCACTGATTGTAGCTTCACTTTAATTTTTTTCAGTTCTGATATTGATATGATACACAAACTTGTTTGTTGATTGATTGTTAGTCGATACCAATACTATACCATTATTGAATAAATAAAGCATGCAGCTCACCATGTGGGAGGGACTTAAGGCATCAAGATTGACAAACTACTACTTTTGTAAAGCAAAGTGTAATAAATGAACACAGTAATTTAATAAAGTATAATCAAATATTATGAACACAGAAATCTCACAAACTATAAAAATAACAAAAAATAGTAATCTAACAAATTATAAAAAAATATAACAAAGGAACAGAAAGTAATGTCAAACTATGCAAAATAAAAATATATATAATGAACACATAGTAATCTAATAAATTATAAAAAAAAATAAAATGAACATATAGTAACCTAACATAATAAAAATAAAAACAAATCAAACCTGACAGATTAATAAAATATAAAAAAATAACACAAAGTAATGTAACAAATTGTAAAAATTAACAATATGTTTAGCAATAAATTTGAGGATGTTCCAGAATGGTGGATCGATCAGTGGTCTGCTTTCTCTCTCTCTCAAACAAATGGCATAAACATCAAAACAGGGAATGTAAATGATATTCCAACATACAGCAAGTACATATGTAATGAAAATGAGTAGATAAAATCATCAGTGGAAGGAAATGTTTAACTGAAAATGTCTGATGCTAAATGTTGTGGTGAGGACACAGGAAAGGCTCTCTTCTGATGACTCTTACATAAAGGTCATATTTGTGCAGGTATTGTTGCACTAAAGGTCTTTGCAGTCAAACAGTGGTTTTGATTTGTCTTTCTAACAATCCTACGAGCAGTGAGGCCATAGTGAAAGTTATGTGGGAGCTCAAATCTCTTGGGGTGACGAAACATTTGCAGAGATTTCCTTTCACCTTTTCATTCTATAAATGTACAAATTGTACAAATAATTCACAAATCTTGCTTAAAATGTTGAAAAGAACGTTTTATATTTAACTTCATGCTTTTCAGAGATCAGGTTATCTTCTATTCACAGCTGCTCAACTCTGCAGTAGCTCAGAAAGGCAGGCAGTTTAAAGGCTGTTACACACTGAATATGACAAAAATAAATGAGAAATGTGAAATATTCATACATCATTTTTTCACCTCAAAAATTAATATATATAAAAAATAAATAAATAAATAAATAAATAAATAAAATAACATAAAACAACAACAAAAACAAGCAGGCAGAATGTGTTCAGGAAGACTGAATTACCTGTGAAAAGCAGTTTTAATTCACATTTTTGTGGAGCTCTTCTCCTTTAATCATTAATCTGCAGAGTTTAGTAAGAGAAAACTAATGACACACCATATTCCCTACATAGTGCTCTACCTAAAAAACTACACAAAAATAGTTAGAGTGACAGCATGCTAAATAGGGAGTTGTCTAACTGATAGCTCAATTGAAAATTAGGATATTGGAAAAAAACCTGAATATGTTATTATATAAAAAAAACAGGAATTTCTTCCCTAGGGTTAGGGTTAGGCATGTCACATTTCCATCATCTGAAAGAGTTCATAAGTGTACAGGTATTTTAAATATATATTGAGTTTTGGAAACTCAATATAGAAGTTTGGAAAATGACCATATAAAACTGAATTGCAGTCACTGTAAAAAAAAAGAACTGCACCCAGAATGAGGTGTCATTTCAATGCTATTCGGAAGGAAGAAGAATGCTACCAGGTACACAATACCTGAATAAAGTTTAGACAGATATGGGCAATGTTTACTGAACTTCAGAAACATATGTAGTGTCTCTCAGTATGATGTTGGGTATAATGCAACCTGCCAGACGTCTGAGAATAGAGTTGTAGAGGTTCCTATTGATGTCCTGCGATAATCCATTAAGACAAACGGGACTCGTTACTGAAGATGACCCTCTGAAAATTGGAGAGACTCCATGACAGCCTAACATTGCAATCGGTTTTTCCTTCTGGGTGCAACTAGAACGATGAATGTATAACTGTGTATAACAACACCACAAGTTTTTGGTACACCACACAAATGATGTAAGTGGAACTCAGGAAATAACATAAAATACAATCAAAATGTCAAACATGGGTAATTTGAAGATACAGTCTTCATTCAGAATTCATACCTGGATTTTCCCAATGACCCCTGTGCTCTCCATTCTACTGGCTACATTCACAGTGTTGCCCCATATATCATACTGTGGCTTCTGCGCTCCTATTACTCCTGCGATGACAGGACCATGGTTTATTCCTGAAAAAGAACGTGCAGCTTTGTGAAAGACAGGCTGTGATTATGCTCTGTGCTCATGCTCACCTCTGCTATTGTTAGTAAGAAGAAACTTATAAGTGCAGTGTTGTTGCCGATTATGCTTTGGCATTTGCATTTTTCACTCAAGAGATATTACCTTTGATTTTTTAAATACTAACAACTTTTGGATACATTTACTGGTTCCAGAAACTCAATGAGATGATTAGAAACTAGCTTGCATAATTTGAAGCATGTGATTACTCTGATTACTTAGAGGCAATTCCTGATTAATTAATTTTGTATCACTGCTCATTTCTATGATCATTGCAAATTGCAGGGTTTTCCAGACCATTACGAGGTTTTCAGCTGGAACATGGGTCGTGATCAACTGTACAAAAGGATACGGTTTAGGCTAATTAAGAATATTTGTGTCACATACTTGTCGTACTCACCCACTCGCAGCTTGAAGTCATTGAAGGAATGTTTGTTAATAACATCAAGTTTCCCCACCAGAGCAAAAGCAAACTCTAACATTGTGCCAATGTGCATGTACTGCCTGTCATGGTCCTTAAAAACAGATAGAGGAGATTGTTCTTCTTAGATTGTTATAGTTTTTACACCTTAGACATATGTTTGTAAACATCACAAGGATCCCCAGTGTGATCACAAAAGATCAGATCTTACTTTTGCTTAAAACACATTTTAACCATTTATTACATTTAAAACCACTATTAACAAATTTTATAATGTTACAACCTGTTTGTTATATTTTGTCAAATGGAAGAACCCTTTTAAAACTGGAAAATAATGATCTACCTTGGTGAATGACTAATCTCTCACCTGCTGGTCAGCACTTGCTAGATGCATGTCTGCTTACACAATTGTAGGTGATTATACACACCACCCCCTTGCTTCTAAACTTCAAACACATTATAGTAAACTCTACTTACCATATAAGAGCACTTTGTAGTTCAAAACTAAAAAAATTGCAGTTAAAAATTCACTCTGCACTTCAGTGGTTCAGGACCACCACCGAAGAGTGGGTGGTGGGTCATTCTCAGCACTGCAGTAACACTGACATGGTTAGTGTGTGTTGCACAAGGGAATCAGTGACAGCAGTGCTGCTGGTGTTTTAAAAGAGAACAGTCCACTGTCCTATGAGGACTAGAGGACCAACAAACCATGCAGAAACATACATTTCTGTCTCTGACTGTACATTTACAACTAGGTAGGAGTGTCTAATAGAGTGGACAGTGTTTAAATGCTCCAACAGCACTGTGATCCGCCAATAGAACACAAAATATCACCCAACCACCATGTGTCACAGCAGTACTGAGAATGACCCACCACTTAAATAATACCAGCTCTGTGGGCCTGTGGTGTACTGATCATTGAAGAACAGGGTGAACTATACAGAGAAACAGATGGACTACAGTCTGTAATTATAGAACAATGTGCTCCTGTTTGGTAATTGAAGTTTAATAAAGTGTATAAACAAGGCAGTGGTCATCATAATGTGACTCAACTGTAGAAAATATATTCCATTTACACAGTTTGTTACAATTGAATTGGGCTGTAACAAATGGCTATTTTGAAACCAGTCAGTTATTGAAACAAATAATTGATTGTATTATAAATTGTATTATAAATTGATTATAAATCACTCAATTACCAGATATCCCCTATGTAGCTGTCAGCCTTTATATTTAGATTTATGTTGTTTTTATGTATTTGATAACACTGAAAAAAGTAAAGAATATTATCTCATTAAAAATAAAGTCTTTATCCACACACTTTGTACACATGGCCTACAGCTGCACAGTGTGTACATTTTCAGTTTGAGGCAATTATTACTGTAAAAAGTAACAGTGGCAGTTAAACTGTATTTCTCCCTGTTATGGTAAAGTGTTGGTGATTAATCTGTGTTTATACAGATGGATGGCGTGGTGGTTAGATCGTGGCACTATCTGGGACTCTTGTTTCCTCTCAGATTCCAAAAACATGGATTTCAAGTGAATTGCTATAAACTCCCCTGGTTTATGTATGAATTGTATGACTGTATGCCCAGATATGGGTTGGTCCTGGGTGAACCCCCCCTAGTGTTCGATGCAGTCCTCCAGGTGGACGGTTGTTTCTGTGTTGACTGACTGCTGATTGTAAAGCATCCTTGGGTATCTAGAAAGGCACTATGTAAGTGTAACTACATTCAATCAGTTCATCCTGAATCGCTTGTAGTTAGTGTAAGAGATGTGTGTGATGATGTGACCAAATAAACTACTATTAAATGATTACCAAATAATTTGGTCATTGATTTTAAATCACTGTTTTGATTTTACCATCGCACCCCTAATGTTGAATTTGGTTAATATCTATGTCTGCGCTCCGGACAGGTTTTAATAATCCGAGCAAAACTGATTTTATATCTAAAATAACAAGGCAAACATGTAGACTTCATGCAGCTTCCTTTTAATGTTGATGTTAATAAAACAAATCAGTAATAAGTACTCAACTTTCCAAATTGTGTTCTGAACATTTCCACACTCTACTCAGAAATAATCATAGTGCCCTCAACAATAAAGTTTTTGCATGTCTACTTGTTTGAACATGTTTGATAGGGTTAAAGAATTATCAAAAAAGAACAAACCTAAATTTCAGGACCAAGGACAGCACCAGTGAGCAACAATGCCGTTTAAGAGGCATGCCTGGCTTACAGCTCATGGAGAAATGTTCTTCTAAACTTACCTGTGTGTACTCTGGTCCAGGTGTAATGTTAAGTCCAGTAGCAGCCATGTAGGTGCTGCCGATAGTTTTAATCTTCTCCACTCCACTGAATTTGGGTTTGGAGAGTAACTGTCCACGATAAGAACAGAGTAAGTTGGGTAAGGAGTTATAGAACATCAACAGAGTAAAATGGTTTCAGATGTGACTGCTTTTTACTCTGTTAAACTATTTGGCTGTTTCATTAAAAAATATGTTTCTCAAAAAACATTTCAAACTTTTTAATATTTGTTAATGTAACGACTAATTGTGGACTCAATGTGTTTTTCAAATAAGCACAATGATTTGTTCCACAAAAGCTGTTTTCATCCATAAATGAATGGAAGACCAGCTCTAGCTGAATCCATTTTCCATGTGCACCCCTCAGCATACCCAAGGCTCCCAGCATCACCTGTATATTCAGATTTCATTCATATTAATACAGGCATGTGGCTGCGGTGATCAGTGGTGGCAGCTGTATTCCAGATCCCATGCAGCATTTCATAACTATAATTGAAACTGAAATTGACAAAAACGAAATGAAGAGTCAGCACACTGAATGTGTTTCTACAGCATTCTGTACCTCATCAAAATCTGCTATAATCTCATTAAGGAGTCTGAGGCACTCCAGCCCCTCCTTGTTCACGTCAGATTCTGTGTAGAATTCCTTGAAGTCCGGGATGGAGGCAAACATGACGCACACCAGATTGTATGACTGATGGTAGAGGTCCTGTGAAAAATGATTGCAGGCACCATTAGCAGTGTAGGAAAGACAGGGTCATGGCAATGATTTTAAGTCTCTTTGCTGCTCTTTAAGTACTTTGGCTACTCTAGCTGTCTATTTCAAAAACACTCACCTCATTCTTCCAGTTTCGAGCCAAGAAGTGTTCTGCCACATGAGCTGGAAGAACGTTCTCCAGGAGCACACGGTTGAGGTTCTCCATTGTCTCGATCTCTTCACACTCCCGTTTGAACTTGTTCCTCCAGAGAAAGTCTAACCTACAGTAATATTCATTCTGTTACAAGAGGACACAGGGGTAAAGAGATGCAGACATCTGATCACCTTGTGTGACTTTTCAAAAAGCAGAAAAATATAGAAAACACACAAACACACACACACACACACACACACACACACACACACACACACACACACAACTGTCTTCCACTGCAGCCACCAAAGACTGTCTTTCACTACCTTCTCATATTACAGCTACATTTAATTCTACACTCAGTGCACATGTAAATATAATGCTAACATTCTGTTTAGTCTCTGTTTACACACAGAGTACAGCTTTAGTGCAATAATGTATGTTTCAGTGCAATGATGTATGTATAATGTAAGTTAATGTGTAAATACTCTATTTATATTACATGTATGTATATTCTTATCTTTATTTGTATTTTCTTCTGTGTATTTTTTATACATCTGGTTCATTACTGCAAGGGTCTTGCACATAGGTCTTTCACTCACCCTCACACCTGTGTAATGTGATGTGACAATAAACTTGATTTGATTTGATTTGTCTTGACATATCAGCTCTGTTAGGCATACAGTACTGTGAGACTGTGAGACACTGTGAGACTACTCTTGGTATATCAGGCCATTAGTATGAACCAGTTACATCATCTTTCTCTGTGTGAAAGATTTATATAAGCACACACACAGACAGAACCTGGACTGATTCTGTCCCAACAGTCACAGTTGAACAGTTGGGCAATTTTATACACTTTTGGCACTTAAACTTAACAATGACCACATTTTAGCTGCATGACTAACAGTTTGTCCTTGCATACGTTGGTGGGATTATATAATCGTTCCCTCAACCTTGACTAGTCTCCCAATTCCGGCTGCAGAAGAACATCCCCACAGCATGATGTTGCCACCACCATCCTTCACTGTAAGAATTGTATTGTAGGTGGTGAGCAGTGCCTGGTTTCCTGCAGTCCAAAAGGATCAATGTTTTTGTTTGTCATGGTCCGAGTGTCCTTTAGGTGCCTTTTGGTGAACTCCAGACAGGCTGTCATGGGCCTTTTACTGAGTAGTGGCTTCTATCTGGCCTCTCTATCATACAGGCCTGATTGGTGGAATGCTGCAGACATAATTGTCCTTCTGGAAGGTTCTCTCTCCACAGAGCAACATTGGAGCTCCCTCAGAGTGACCATTGGGTTCTTGGTCACCTCCTTCACTAAGGCCCTCCTACCACAATCAATTAGTTTGGCAGCCAGCTCTATGAAAAGTCCTGGTGGTTCCAGACTTCTTCCATTTTCTCATTGGGACCTTCAATGGTGCAGATTTTTTTCTGTACCCTTCCACAGATCTGTGTCTCAATACAATGCTGTCTCTGAGCTCTACAGACAATTCCTTAGAGTTCGTGGCTTGGATGGGGCCTTATGTACCATAAATAGGTGTGTGCGGTCTTTAAAGTGTTACCCAAAAAATTAACATGTATAAAGTCTTTGTCAGTCAGGATTTTACTGTGTGTAATGTCACTGAAGTACCACCTTTGAGTACCAATGAGCTGTGCAGTTTACAGCATAAGTGTATATATACCAGTGAACAGTTTTGAAACTAGGCCTGGGGGTAGGCAACCCTGGGGGTAGGCAATCCTGTTCCTGAAGTGCCAAACTCATTTCCATTAAATTGTCCTCCAGTTAAAGCAAGATATTGAACATTTAAGCTGGAATAACAATGGTCCTCAAATATAGTCCTTAATTGAACCAGAAACACTGTTAAACCCATATTAATAATTAACAATGACAGGTCATCATCATATTATGAAAATCCTGAAGTTGAATAGAACAGTTTAAACAACACCAGATTAAAGCATTTCTGCTGCCTTTGTGGCTATTTATTACACAAAATACTATCTTGAAACATCTCTTACTAACAGTTTAAGGTTGAAACTAATGCTGGGCAATATGACCTCAAATCAACATCACGATTAATTGAACAATTTACCTCGATTCTGATTATTGAACAATTGTATTTATTGTACAACAGCATTTTTCTTTGGTACAAGCTGCTCGAGTTCCACCATTGAATCAGTATTTGAGTTCTCCTTGTTGCTTCTATGTTGCAGACTGGACAGGCCGGAGTCACACACGACAACATACATAGTAGTATGTTGTTATGCACACAGTACATGAATACACACACAGTGGAGAGAATAATATTAGAATTAAAAACAAAATAATTGAAACAATCAACAGAGGTCGGGCTATAGATTCTCCGCTAACCAGAGCACTTGTAGCAGGCACCTCAGTAGGTGCTTCAATAAGCGGGACAAATCTTTTTGACACATGAATTGGTAGAGAGTGGTGTTGTGTTGGGCTATATTTGGCCTTAGCATTAGCACAAACCTTAGCTTTACAACATTTGCCTTGCTGTCAGGGCCCTAAAGCCAGATTTGATGGGTTGCCAGATCTCCCTGAGGCACCCAAGACTGTCTAATTTAAAAGACAGAAAACCAGCACAACACACATCCTTATATCATTACACCTATCTAAGGAAGTGAACAAAAAGAATTAAGGAGGTAGATATGATTACAGAACAGCTTTAATTGTTACCTCAATGTCTAACCTAAAAAATGTCATTATCTGTCAATTATTTAAAATTGAATTGTCAGTTAAGTTGTCCGTGGCTCTGTGTGCTTTTACTCTGATGGTATTTTTTTCTGTTAAATTTATCAGAAATGACCAAACAAAATTATTCATATATGAAAGTTTTACTTCCATGTGAAGGGCTGGTTATTGACCAACAGAAATGAAACTTTCCATGGGTTTGAGTGCTGATATCTTACAGAATGATTTGAGGTTTCCACTGCGAGTTCAACCATGAACGAAAATGTCTAAGAGAGCTGATCTATATAGCTGATGGTAGTTCTGTAGTGTGCATGTAGCATCTGTGAATCAGCCTGACAGTGTCCAGTTGCTACATAGAGTACATGGAGTGAGTGTTCTTTTCTTATGCAGATTAGCCAACTCAATACAAAACAAAACAAACAAACAAAAAAACTAATAAGCCTGCTAAATGAAGAGCTTTCGAAATGTTGGTAAATCAGAAACCCACCTGCCTTGCCAGCACAAGCAGTGTAACAAAGAAGATGAAGAGAGACACGGAACCCATTGTCTTCAAGTCTTTTAGCACACCTGGCCTGTGAAAAAAGAAGAGAGAAAGAAAGAAGTGAGAGGGAAAAGAGCAGATCTTTGTAAAGCTGGTTCACTGAGAAGAAAGGTCTTTTCAGCAGCACCTTGGGTGGGTGTCTGACTCAGCCAGGAGCAAAATGTCAGAATCTCAAATCTACATATTATAACTGTCTCACACCTTAAGGCCATATCTACACAGAGGGAGCCAAGAGGTAGAAAGAAAAAAAAAATAAAAGGAAGAAAAAGAACAAGAGAAAAAAAAACAGAAAAGAAAGACAGAAAGCACCAAAATACAATAAAAAAGAAAGAACAAATTAATTGTGTAAAGAAGAAAAAAATGGATTTAAATGAGAAAGAAAAAGAAAAGTCACGAACAATGGAAAGAAAAATAACAAACAATTAGGGAAAAAAGAAAGTTAAAATATAAAGGGAAAAGAATGAATGGAAAGCAGAAGGAAAAGTTGGATGAAGAAATACATGTTAGAGGAAAGAAAACAGTGAAACAATTATGCACAGAAAGGAAAGAAAGAAAGAAAGAAAGAAAGAAAGAAAGAAAGAAAGAAAGGTAGAAAGCAAATTATGAAGAGTAATGGCAAGAAGAAAACAAAAGAAGAAGAAAGATTTGAAACAACGAAAACTTATTTGGTGGAATGAAAAAAATGCAATAATTAGAATGGAAAGGAAGAAAGACGAAAAATAAAGATAGAAAGATAAAAGAATGAAAGAAAGATACGAATCAAGGAAAGATTCAAAAGCAAAGAAAAAGAATTTAAGAAATTAAGTTTTAAAAATGCAGCACTAGATTAGGGCAGACAGAGCATACATTGCCTTCCGAAAGTCAAGGTCAAGGTCAAGGCTTTTTTATTGTCATTACAACCGAGTACAGGTACACAGTGCAATGAAATTGCATTCCTCCGGAACCAAGGTGCAACATGGAGCAATACAATAAGACCACATAAAGTGCAAATACTACAATAAATACAGTAAACAAGAGACAGTTTAACAGACATTACAATAGCGAGTGGTACAATGAAGTGAAATGTTTGTGGTGGGAATAATGTGAAGAGTTATGTAACATACTGTAACATCTAGATGTGCATGATAACAGCAGTTACTGAGGTAGAAATGTATAGTTCTTAGTGGGCAGCAAATATCTGTATTCTATTTACTTTTTACCTAATTTTGTTACATTACAACCTGTTTTTGAAATGTTGTTTTTTAATCTGAATTGTGTGTGATGAATTTGCACAAAATACAAAAATACCAAAGTTGGTGAGATGAGAAAAAATAATGTGTAAATAAAAAACAGAAAATTGGCACGTGCATATGTTCTTCCTAAAATAGAAATTCTCATTTTGAGTTTGTCAAAAGGCATGTGGCAGAATCCACCAATGTATGAAGGAAGGTGTTCTATTTAGATGAGACCAAAATAACTTTTCAGCCACCAAGGAAAATGCTATATCAGACACATCTCAACACCCCAAGAACATCATCCCCACAGTAAACCATGGTGGTGGCAGCATCAGCCTGTGGGGATGTATTTCAGAAGCAGGGACTGGGAAACTGGTCCAACTCAAGGGGAAGATGCTAAATACAGCGAAATTCTGTCAGTAATTTGAGCCTGAGATGGAGGTTCAACTTCCAACAGGACAATGAGCCACAGCACAATAAAAAAAATCTTCAAAGTTGTAGGCAATGAACTGATAGAAACCTTCAAATAATCCATTTTAATTACAGGTTGTGAGGTAGCAAAACATGAAAAATGCTTACTTTTGCGAGGAAATGTCCTGGAGAGAGGAACAGATTTTGTAGCACATAGCTCCATTAAATGGTCAGTACTTTAAATGACCTGTACATTCCCTCTCTGCTCCTGCTGTCAATCATCTGGAAAAAAATCAATCTAGTGCAATCTGCACTAAGCCGACTATCTCAGGGTCTGTCACTCTTAATCTCCACATTTACTGAGGCAGAGCTTTACTGTTGCTACTCGAGCAAACTGCCCTCACAATTTTCCATCTTACCTGTGTGTCCATCTCAGCTCTATAGCACCCTGTCTTGAATGTGTGTGTGTGTGTGTATTTGAATTGGGTTCTGGCGCTGTACCTGTCCAGTGGCTGGGTTTTATAGAGTGCTGTGCTGTACTCATCCAGCACAGAAGCATGGGTCTGGAGGATAATGATATTGTAGCCCACCACTGCAGCCAACATGATCAACATCTTCAGCTCATAGTTTATCCTCAGGAACACAGAGCAAGACACCAGGCCCAGGATACAGCTGTAGATGAAGTACTGAAATACAAAGAGATTACTTTCACAAAGCAGTCTAGGCTGAAACACTGAACATGAATGAACTAAACTCCTGTAGAAGGATGCTGACTGTAGTTTAATCTTTAGAACCCTAGGCTATTTTTGTGGGATGTTTTTGTACTTTGACATAGATTTATTCACCAAAAATTAGAAAAATACACAGACCACAGACGTTATTTTCAGGACATCCTAGGCTACTCCATTAGTCTCCATATGAGATGTAAAAATTAAGTGTGTTTAAAAATCTAAATATCATTTGACCTTTTTTTATCATGTTTAGATAAAAACAAAATACTGAAAATACTTTATATCTTAGAAATCATGTTTGAAATTAACCATCCAGAGTATTTTGCACTGAAAATCCAAGAATTTTAAAGAGCTATTTGTAATGATTTGATTGACAGTGATATTTATAATAATTAGTTAATTAAAATACTTGACACTGGCCCAATGTCCTTTTTTATTTTTGTTATATATGAATGTGTCAGTTTCCTTTTTTTCTTTATTCTGAAATTTGAAAACTGTGTGAGCAATAAAGATAGCAATCAGATCCTTCCTTCTCATTTTCCTCTAAAATCCAACGTCTCAGTCAATGACATCATTAGCCTCACCCACTCTCACTGTTCAGTTTGCATGCAGGTCGAACATATGCACATGGACAGAGCAGTAAACACACACTTGAAGTTTCTTTTGTGATTTAAACTGGGATTCAATTAAGTTGGAATAATTTGGAGTTACTCCCTGGTATTTCACCACACAATGATAAGCCCACCACGTTTAGGAAGTAAATCTTCTAGACTGTTCTGTTTGTATCATGTCTGTAGGTTTTATGATGGATGAACCGTAACACAAACGTAAAAGGTCTGGCACTCTACCCAATACCAGCCAAGGGCTAGAGGTGTATACAGACCATCAGCACTGAGCTTTGGAGCAGTGGAACTGTGGTTTCTGGAATGACTGTGCTCCATCCATTACTTTTGGGAAGAGTTGGGGAGTAAGGGATTAGATGAGGTGATGGACACTCAACAATCTGACCTCACTAACGTCCTTGCCACAGAATGCTATTAAATCCTCACAGCAATGCTCAAAAAATCTAGCAGAATCTATCCCTGGACTCTTTTTAATGCCCTTAATTTTAGAAGAAATTATGAATCAGCAGGTGTTTCTATATTTTTGTCCGGATAATGTACCTCTTTTCAAATATACTACAAGAGGAAGAAGTCAGTACTGCAATGTACAGTATAAGGATACATAGAGATGAGTTGATATTGCAATTACAAGTGAATAGGTGTAAGATTAAAACATCAGCAGTCATGTGAAAAAAGTCAAATTAAATAATGTAAAACTCCTGAAAACTACGAAAAGTAGTAAAATCATTACTTATCATTACAATGATGAAAAGGCCCTCATTAAAAATAATAATACTCAATGCCTTTTTCAAGTGCCTTAGTCCATCTATTGTGCTTTTTAATGACCACCACCAAGCCCACTGCCATCAGACACAGAGGTTAAAGAACTGAGATCATTTATAAAATGAGAGTCATAAATCCTTACGACTAACTGTGCCTGCCTTTCCTCTTTCCTGCCCCCTTGCAAGCTGCTCGAGGAAAGCACTAGAAAGCACAAGTCATTATTATTTGGCACAATGTTTTTGCTTCCAGTGTTCATAAAAACATCAGTGTCATCAGTTAATTTTCAACAATGAAAAGAAGTCAATATACATTCAGAACAGCTCTAATGGAGATGTGTGGATGGGATTTACACTAAAGCCCCAAAAGATTAGTCCCAAATAATTAACAGAGCTGTAGCCGATTCAGAAATCCAAACTCGGCTCAGAGTGACTCAGCGGCCTAAAGCGCTACCACTTTGATCTGAGGATCACAGGTTCGAGAGGTTCAAGTGAAATTGGCCTGTTCTTTCTCTCTGGGTGGGTAGATGGTGCTTTCTCTCCACATCTCACTCAGTGTGATGCTGTTCGGCACAGGTGTCTGTTAGCCATTGAATCAGAGCTGGGGACCTAGCATGTTCCACCAAATGCGTTGGCTGTCCGAAGAGGATGCAAATGGCGGCAGTTCAGAGGAAGCATGTGCTTGACCTCACCCTCCTAGTAATAGGGGAAGATGATGATAATGGGGTTGGAGATTTGGCACTTCCAAAAATTCATGGGGAGAAAATCAGGTTGAATAATAAAAAAGTATTGTGTCCTGTTGTTGGACTCTGTTTACTGGTTTAGATTTTGTTCTGTCAAGTTTTGGGAACTCTACTATAGCGCATTTTAATTTTTTATGCCCATGATATTTTCCTCTGATTTTCCTAAATGGTCAATGTAAATGACAGTCAGTATAATTTTTAAGTCAACCAAAGAGTATAAATCAAATTTTATTGAACAAACCTCCCAATAATAACAACAGAAAGTGGTCCGTCAGAAACTGTATATACTTTGCCATGGTCTTTTTCCCACCTTCAGGGAGCCAAAAGGGTCTACTAGCTCTCTCCCCATGATTCCAGCTCAAAACATGACTCAGCCACCTCCTTGCTGATGCTGAAGTCTTGTTGGGACATGGTAGCATCCACCAACCATCCACTACCACATACATCTAGACCACCCAGGGTTGCAAAGCACTCATCAGTAAACAAGACTGTTTGAAAATTAGTCTTCATATATGTCTATGCGCAACAGCAAGCCTCTGGAGGATCCTACACCTTGAGGTAGAGCAGCTTCAAATATGTTTGCTGTTTGTAATGGCATTTTAGCAGCTGCTCTCTGAATCAGATCATTTGTCAGAAACCTTCCCAATTATGCCTGTATCTGAATGAACCTGTCTTTGCTCTGAATCAGCCACAAATCTCTTCACAATATGATGATAATGCTAACGTTTTTGTGAAGTATTGCACTATTTGATGCTTTTCAGCAGCAGAGAGACCCCTTTTCTTTCCCATATTTCTTGAAACCTATGGCCTGCTTAATAACATGGAACATCCTTTTTAAGTAGTTTTCCTTTAATTGGGCTCACCTGGCAAACTAATTATCACAGGTGTCCGAGATTGATATCAGTGATCCAAAGAGCCATGAGACACAATACCATCCATGAGTTTAATTGAAAAACAAAAATAATAATCTTTATGACACTTGGCATAATAATTTGGACCTTGGTGTAGTTTATCCAGCCTTAGATTAGATTGATGTGCTTTGGATACTAGCTTCAGTTGACACACCTTTGATAGCCAGTGGGAGAACAAAGCTGTTGTTCACAACCCTTATCAGTTCCCATTCTGTAAGTATGGTGAGTATGCTTGTTCCTCACATATGAATGTGAAAATGTTTATAGATAAAAATATTGGCTTTACTTACAATCTAATTAACAGCTGAGTTGAAACCAGTGTGTTTAACCAGGGAAATCATAAAATTATGCTGTAATAAAGATCAGAAATTCAGGACCATATTTTGGATTCATGAAACACCAGGCTGCTTCTCTAATTGTGTTTGACTCTTGGATTAGTTTAATGGCACTATGATCTTATGTCACCATCTGAAGCCCAATCTGTTTGGCAGTAAATATGTGAAGGTGCTAGACCTGAGTTCATCTACTGATGTCCTCAAATCCCCCAGTGCAACATGTTATGCTCCATTCTGGCTCACATTCAACTGGCGCACTTCTGCTCGGCTACAAACTGTGTAGGTGTTATGTGCTCAATACTGGAGCCAAGACATGCTGCCATATTTTCCTGGGTTTAACTGTGAAATGTCAGTCACTTTCTTGTGTTTTGTAAAGTGGATGACTCTGGAAGCTACACATCAATAAAAACTGATTTATTACATTAGAAGATGAGGTCCAGTCAGTGCCCATCAATAAGACACAAAAATACACTTAGAGAGTTAATAAACAAATGCCTGCCCACAATTTAAGGCCTATAAAACTGACTGAATGGTAAAGCAAAGACAGTCAGCACAGAAGGTGAATCAGTGAATCTGTGATGCAGTAATATAAAATAAAACTGATCTAACAGCTAAACATTGCTAGGAGTTTAATCCATTACTCTGCCTGACATTTTGTTGTATTTCTGTGGCCTTTGATGTGACATTTGTGAACTGAACCTTCAATAGCAGCAGATGAGATGTTGCAGAAAATGACAGTTAAAATGTTAAAGAGAACTTACAGGCAGGTAGAACTTGCTGTCTGAAGCTTGATTGGTTTGACCATAACCGCTGTACACGCTCTCATTGGAGATGTTGGGTGCAGCTACTATAATCAGCTTTTCATCCTCTAGAAAGAACTGCACAGCATGAAGAGCATTTATTATATTCACATAAATATCCAGACATTCAATTAGGTGCATCTATTACTGGCACAGGCTTTCAGTTGCACAAATAGCTTACAAAATCTCCTTACAAAAGCTCTGGTCATAAAATGACACTCTACAGCACAGGTCATGCATCAATTAGAGCGATATAAAATGTGGGACTGATGGAGCTCCATCCAATACATTTGTAGAGGAGTTTGTGAACCAGAACTAATCATTTAACAACAAAACCATGACTGACTAATGCTTCAATGGTTTAATGCAATCAAACCCTCACAGCAGTGTTACAACACGTTGTGTAAAGCCTTCTAAGAAGAGTAGAGACCAGGGATAGGGTGGCCATTCGGAGAACTTGGAAAATCCTTGTGGGCCAATCCTTGAGGGTGAAGGAACTCTATCTGTCCTACTGGTCAAAAGGGAGAGACAGCCCCCTATGGTTGACTAAACAAAATTGACCAAAGTGGATCCTCTTCTGGGTCTCAACAAAATTAAACTGGTCACAAAGGACATTCTGGAGATCAAACGATTTGCTTATTATAAACAGATTTAAGAAAACTGGTCATTGGACGAAAAAAACTTGAGCAGTGCCCAAAAACACTGAATCAGGTTGTATAAAGAAAGCACAACAAACCAACATGCACAGACACACACACACACACACACACACACACACACACACACACACACACANACACACACACACACACACACACACACACACACACACACACACACACACACACACACAAACACACACAAATTTGATTAAGGTTCAATGTTTTGACCCAAAGAAGCTTAATGTGTGAAATCGATTTGTGTCCAAGTGCTGAACCTTTAGCCTCACACTCAGGTCTGAGCCAGAGGGCTAATAGAGATGCAACTCAATCAGTTAATCACACACATCCCTTTTACTTGCGCAAACACACACACACACACACACACACACACACACACACACACACACACANACACACACACACACACACACACACACACACACACACACACACACACACACACACACATATGCCTGAAATCAGTTTCTGTCTTAGTGGAGCCATGACCAGGGCAAAGCCAGAATAGATGATGTTCCCGGTCTTCCCACTGCTCTATTTTTACATGTGTTGCAGGTACAAACAACCACACACTAAGATCTCCACAGCTTAGGAGAAGTACAGTTTGCAAATTTGGCCCACGCCATTAACGTGAGAATGTGGAAGGAGACGTTAAGATTGAGAAATATGGTTGAGTTAAAAAAGAGGAAATCTGGTGGCGGTTGAGTGTGGAAACTTTGTAATGGGACATGGAAGGTAGAAATGGAAATTTCCTAGTGCATCTCAAAAATTTGAATGTTGAAGTAATTTTTTCCTTTACTTAAAAAGTTAACATGCCATGTATTATATTCATCACACATAAAATATAAACATATAAACATATTTTAAGCTTGAGTTGAAATTATAGGACTCTCATCTGAAAAAAAGGAGCAAATTTCCATTTCTTTCTGGCTATCCAGACTCCATTTACTATGCTCCTTCACTCTGTCACTTAATAATATCATGTGACTCATGCTCATTCCAAATCACCTGCGTATTGATCTGTTTCACAATAAATAATAAATAGCATCCTTGTGGCTCATGCACCTTTTCCCATTTCATTTTCCTTCCAGTCAACTTTTCATTAATATGCTTTGATACAGTACTCTGACAACAGCCAGCTACGCCCTCCTGTCTTATCCTCTTTGTGTAGGGTGTAGATGACTCAACATTTATACAGTTTTAATAGGTTATCTTTTGGAAATTGAATTGAAATATTCTAATAATATGAGAAACCGAATTTATAAGCCAGACTTATTTGATATATGAATATAAAATATATAACCGTTTAGCTTGGAGTAAATCTGGGAAAAAATGTTTCACTTTTTCACAATATTCAATAATTATTATTTTATTTTCTGAGATGCACTAGTATAAGATGTTAGTAGGAATGTTTCTCCTCCCGAATTTCAGATATTTCATAACGCCATCAAAAACAAACAAACAAACAAACAATATATGGAGGAGTAATTAGTGGTAATTGATCACTTAATTACATACTAATCCATGTAATTACTAAAATAATTGAAGACTGATCAATTTCACACTGGAATCAAAGAGGTTTATCATAAGGAGAAATGAATGAAGAATTATGACATTCATTGCGTAGTACACAGTACATAGTTACATAAGTATGTAGCTACATTGTACATGGATAAGAAGTACTTAAATTTAAGTAAAAATTTCCTTAAATATTAAAAAAGCCTATGCCTACCTAAGAGCATCACCCCAAATCATCTCAATATCCTCAATGCATCCAAAATTATTGAATGGAGCACCATCATACCAGAGAACACAGGTCCACTGCTCCACTGCTCCATGCTGGGGGGCTTTATACCCCTCTAGCCCTCGCCTGGAATTACGCAAGATCAGGTTTAAGCTTGTAAAATGCATGAGCCATTTTTTACTTTAATTTCCTTTAATAAAAAGTGATTCAAAATTAATGGGTTAATATCTAGAACTTTATGGGAGCATATTTAAGCCTATGCAGTACCTGTGAGACTGTTCAGAAAGTCTCCCTTTGCCACGGGCTGGCAGGCAAAGTCTATAGACTCCACTCACGCTGTAACTGGAAATCTACGCGAGTGAATAATAGGACAAAATGCATTAGCCGATTGAAATCAGTGCTGTCTGTTTCACCAAGGCCAAACGCCTACTCTAACCACAGGCACCTGACTATTAGAACCACATTGGGGATGAAGAAATGGCCTCCAGTTAGACCACAAAGGTCACAGAGATTGTGAGGTATAAAACTGATGACATAGATAAGGAAGTCAGAAGGGCTATTTACATACCAATGTGACATGTTGAGCTCCATTACGTAAGATTGGGCTGACCTGCTAGACTGACTGTTTCACACTCAGTCAGGGATGTGAAAATGCCTTAGTGTATTATGACTCTTTCATCAGAAGGTGGTGATTTGACACTATTTAAATTGTAAACTGAATCAATAATACATATTCATATACACCCATCATTCATTTCATTTCCAGTCAAAATTGCCATAAGGTTATTTATTTCTCAATGTCAGGAAAAGAAGAATACATGTCCATCGTATGTCACATGTCCCCTGTCCACCATAAATTTCATGTATGAGTGACATGGAGAGACACAGAGCTTAATTGAGAATAGAACACAGAATTGAGAACAAGCACACAAAGTTTAAACTAGCACCATGTGTCTGGTATGACCAGCAAACTTACATCTAGTAACACAGGGGTTGCTAGCTAGGTGCTGCGAGGTACTACTGGTGAAAAGCTGGTTAGATAAACTTGTGGAATGATCTAGAGGAATCGAGGTAGGTGACATAAACATAAAGGTTGTTTGGCCAATCTGATGTCAGATGGGCTGAATGTAGTCCTGTCCAACTTACATCCAACAGAGGAAATCGAATAGAATCATAGTTTGAAAAACCTTTTCCAGAAAAGACCAACATACTTTTCTCTACCAGTCATTTCCAGGGAAGGCTTTCTACTAGATTCTAGTATTGCTGTGAGGATGTGATTGCACTCAGTGACATAAATATTACTGAGATCATGATGTTGGGTGATCACCACCTCAGCTCATCCTAGAACTATTGGATGGAGGATCATCAGTCCAGAGAACACAGTTCCACTGCACCACAGCATGAGGCATGGCACCAGGTTAATGTGTTTCTGCTCCAGAGAGTCCAATTCTACAGCAGTGCTTCTCTGCACATCTGTACCAGCAGTGGGTGCGACGTCAACTAGCTAAATGCATTTATTAACATAATCCTTTATCCTTTTATTAGCCCGCAGTGGGGCAATTCACAAGAAGGGGTGAAGGGGTGTCCACAAACATCTAGATATATAGAACATATAATGAATTCAAATTACTGTAACACCCCTGGCAATCATGTTCCCTGCAGTGCGCCGAGGCTGTTCTTCTAAGCATGACCATTCTTCCAGGGTTTCCTGAACAGCTGACTCATAACACCACTTCTGTCTCCAGTGTGCTGGAGTGTGAAAGTGTGGAGCTGTGGCGGATGTGAAGCCCTTTGGCAGTCATGATACTCACCATGTTGAACACAGCCATGATCAGGATAAGCGCGGTTGTTGCCATGGTGAGCGCAAGCCGTATCCAAGGCTTATTGGCATCGAGTGTGGAGGAGTTCAGGAGCCAGGGCAGAGAGCAGGAGGCCACAGTGCCCCATCGCTACAGCAACAAGAGAGAGTGGTGAAAATGAGCTTTGACTCCCACTAATGTCATTAACATATCAGCTCCACTGCTGAGCGCCCAGGGTCATGCTTCGGATGAATAAGAAGCACGTCAAACACACAGGTTTGAATGTCTGAGCAACATAAGCTTGCAAATCCAATCCTATCATAAAATAAACATAGTCAGAGTGAGACAGGTGTCGTGAAGTGATATGAGATCCAGAGCTGGTCTGTAAAAAGATTCAGAGATTTGGATCTGTAAATGAGTAATTCTTTGCTATTTTGTCCACAGTTATCTCCTAGAAACACTACTACAAAGGGTTTAAAAGGGTTCAGAGGTGTCAGTGCAAAGGTTCTTTGCCCCTTTATAGGATTATCATACTCATCTCTCTTTAAAAAATGTTTTTGTTTTATGGTACCATCAATGGGTCTTCTATGCTCAAACAAATGTAACAGCCTTTATTATATGAGTGTATTCTCACTTAACATGTCTTTACTCTGGAACATGACCTTCAAAACCATCGGACTGGTCTCATTTTGCACATTTGTGCCCTTGCATGGTGTTATGTAACATTTAACAGGGCATTGCTGAAATGTGTTGCGACCATCTGTTCATGACTGAAGCACTCGATCCTCAATGGCTGACTAACAGCACTCTTCTGAGCTTTTGCTTTACAGAGACGAGAAGAGCAACCGATAAGAAAGCACCCCTGCTCACCTAGGATGAGAGCAATAAGTGCTTTTCAGTACCGAACAAAATGGCTCTCAGGGATGAATTCATTCAGGTTCGGTTCACAGTTTCAGAAAATGTATCCGTTCGTGTCCAAGGAGCAGGAGTAAGAAGGCTACCTACTGCACTGCCACACAAAAGTTCTTATATTGCAGGATGGAACCAAGCAGAGACCAATTCAGTTCACCAGCACACTTCAAACCAGTCAACACACAAAGCTTTTAGACCCCCAAACAGCCTTCTGTTTCTTCCCACTGGTGTCCATAATGTAACATAACTCCTTTCAGGGAAAAGGGACTTACACTCTGCAGGAGAATTCTAAGCCACAAACGACCTAGTGAACAACCTAGTAAATCACTCAAGCTGGTTCTGCAGGTTTCCTGTTTTTAACAGGGTGTGGAGTTTAGCTTTCAGCTCAAGGTCAACTTTGGCAAAGTCTGGTTTTAGAAGCATGACAACCACTTTATGTACTGAGGAAAAGATTGTGAATGAAGGGAAAACTGAGGATAAAGATTGATGTGTAGATGGCAACAAGGACACAAAGAGAAAAATACCATTAATTAGACAACATTTTATATAAAATTCCAGAATTCATCAGAAAAAGACTTCTAAATCAGCCGAATCGACCAAAATCGTTGCAAATTTATTAAAAATAAAACACAAAAATATTCCATAATATATTCACAGGCTTTGCCATGACACTCAAAATTGAGCTCAGGTGCATCTTGTTTCCACTAATCATTCTCCAGATGTTTGAACAGCTGGATTGGAGTACACCTGTGGTAAATTCAGATGCTTGGACGTGATTTGGAAAGGCACACACCTGTTTATAGAAGGTTCCATAGTAGACAGTCAGAGCATTGCATCAAGACACAGATCTGAGCACAGTGGCCTCCATCATCCATATATGGAAGAAGTTTGAAACCACCAGGACTCTTCCTACAGCTGGCTGCCGGGCCAAATTGAGTGATTGTGGTAGAAGGTCTTTAGTTAAGGAGATTACCAAGAACCTAATAGTCACTCTGACAGAGCTCCATTATTGCTCTGTGGAGAGAGGAGGACCTTCCATTTCTACAGCCCTCCACCAATCAGGTCTGTATGGTAGAGTGGCCAGAAGCCACTCCTCAGTAAAAGGCATATAACAGCCCATATAAAGGACTCTCAGAAGGTGAGAAACCAAAAGATCTGGTTTGCTGAAACAAAGGTTGAACTTTATGGCCTCAGTGCCAAGCATCATGTCTGGAGGAAACCAGACACTGCTCATCACCTAGCGCGTACCATTCCTACAGTGAAGCATGGTGGTGGCAGCATCATGCTGTGGGAATGTTTTTCTGCAGCAGAAGCTGGGAGAATAATCAGGGTTGAGGGAAAGATGACTACAGTGATGTACAGAAACATCCTTGATGATAACCTACTCCAGAGCGCTCTGGACCTCAGACTGGAATGAAGGTTTATCTTCCAACAGGACAACAACCCTAAGTAAACAGCCAAGATAACAAAGGAGTGGCTTCACAACAACTTTGTGAATGTCATTGAGTGGCCCAAAAAGAGCCTAGATTTGACCCAAATTGAACATCTCTGGAGATATCTAAAAATGGCTGTGCATCAATGCTCCCCATCCAATCTGATGGAGCTTGAGAAGTTCTGTAAAGAAGAATGTGAGAAACATCGCAAAAAAAAAGGTGTGCCATGATTGAAGCATCATACTCAAAGAGACTTGAGGCTGTAATTACTGCCAAAGGTGCTTCAGCAAAGTATTGAGATGTAGAAAGGCTGTGATTTCTTCATAGTCAGTGATGGCAGGTGAGCAAACAAACGTTTCTCACTTTGTCTTTGTGGGGTATTGTGTGTAGAATTTTGAGGAGAAAAATGAATTGAATCCATTTTGGAATAAAGCTGCAACATAAAATGTGCATGAAGCGAAGCACTATGGATGCATTGTCTCTCTCTCTCTCTCTCTCTCTCTCTCTCTCTCTCTCTCTCTCTCTCTCTCTCTCTTAATGTTGGTCTTAATAATAAACAGTGGGATTTAATTAGGATCTGTGTAAATTTCTTCATAATCAGTGATAGCAGGTGAGGAACTAGTCCAAGTCCAGTAGTTGGAAGGTGGGCAGCCAGTGTGATGGGGTAGCAGGGGAGCTTGATTTTTATCTGTTTTATAGCGTCTCCCCAATTTCATCTGCTTCTATACAGTTTGCCTTATTAACACAGAAACCTATTTTGTTCCTTTCATTGAGATATGGCAGTGAATGCTGGCTACAAATACCACATCTGTCCTTTTTGTTATCCCTCTAGTAAATGAATGATGGCAATGGCACACAGCCAGGATGCTTTCCAATTAATCTGGTCACCTGAAAGGAGGGAATATGCATAAATATGGCTGCAATTCTTATACAGTTCACTTAATATACATGCAGCACTGTCAAATTAACTTTGACATTTTGTACCTTGAGCTTGTTTTTCATTCAAAAATCAATATACAGACACAAAGGAAGACTGCTTATGCCACTGTCCAATTACTTGCAGAGTGCACTGCATTTGTAGGTTTGTCTGTGCAACTCTACAGCTTCTGTGATGGCACAAGAGAGAGACTGAGATATTAAAATAGGGAAAGAGATGAGCTTTTCAAAGCAAATTGAGACATTTTTCTCCACATATCCTTTGAAGAAAAAAATTGAGAGTTCCTGTTCAAGATGTAAGACTTACAATGTTTTATTTGTACAAAATACAAGGAAATTCCAGTCACGGACCTTAATACACTATAATTTTTTCCTCAAAACACCATTTTCTCTGACCAGGAGGTCAGAAAAAAAAATGATCCATGGTGCACGATAGAAAAAATAAGTAAGCCTCTGTGTTAATCACTTCTCAATAGCTAATTGGCAAAAGGTGCTTCAATTATGCCCATTAAGTAAAGGCAGGCAAAGCCAGGTTACTGGGAAATGTGTTCTTCTCAAGAATGATTGCTTAGTGTGAATCATACCTCAATTCAAATAACTTTCAGAAGAAATAAAAAAGGCTACAAAACGCTGCTAAAAATGTGTCGATCAATTTACTTCTGCTAATCTATGTAGCAGTGGATCTCATGATAAGATCATTCCAAAAACAAAAAAGTGATACTGAAAGAGGTGCAAAAGATCCCATAGATAACAACAAAACCCTTTGTTACTGTGTCCACTATCAGCCAAACACTATAATGGTGCTCATGAAGGACATCACTAAAGAAGCCACAAATCAAAGTTTCCCTAAAACCACCAGTTAATCCAAAGCAAACAAGAAAATCAGTAACAATTATTCAAAAGTTATTAAAAAGGGTTTTTTTTTTCTAACCTACACATTTACACAATTAAAGATATGAATTATTAGTTTAGACAATTATGTTCATCTATAATTGTGACTTAACGATCAAAATGGGAAATGTGTAAATATATAGCCTGATTTTCTCTCTCTCTCTCTCTCTCTCTCTCTCTCTCTCTCTCTCTCTCTCTCTCCTGTCTCTTATACACATCTTAGGAAGACAAGCACTGACGACATGATCACCAAGATGTGTATAAGAGACAGTTGTAATCACAGTGTAACAGAAAGTATGTGCAAGTAAATATAAAAAAAACAAACAAAAAAAAACACAACGTTATCAGGACTAATGTGAGTGCTTTACTTACCAGTATATGACGAGCAAAACAAATTATAAGAATAATAGAGAGCAAAAGGAAGGCCAGTCCAAAAGACACTCCGAGGAGAGTGGTTCTGCGTAAAACATAAAAAAGCACCACTCAATAATAGCAAGTGGTATAAAACAGGATACAGACACACACGTCAACACACCCTATTTCACATTACACACAAATACACACCCCCTGCATTTCTATTTAAAACTAATGGAGGCAATTTGTTGGTTAAACATGGACAAAAAGAATTTAGGATGCATTTTACGTCTAAAGCAGTTTTGCCCATTTATGAACAATTTCTACTGAAGGTTAAACCAAATAACTAATAGATCCACTATGATGCTGAGCAGCTGAACATGCTGACTCATTATCCCAAAGCCCAGTTGAAGTCTTGTTCCTTTTTCTTAAGAAAAATCACCCAAAAGTGTAGGAGATAACTCATCACGTTTCTGCACTTGCTGCTGTATGTGTATTCATTTTTTTTTTGTTTAATAGATATTTCAGTTTATGGTTACTAATGTTTTCCTAGCAGTGGTTACATTATGAATATCACATCCATGAACCACTGTTGCATGGTTTGGGTTCAAACAGGCAGCAGGTGTAAACTGTGTTTTGGTGCATAGAGACTGACTGTTATGTAAGTTGGCTGATATCATTGAATGATATTGACAACCTGTGATTTTATCAGTAACAGGGAATACTGTTCTGGCAAGGTTCTGAAAATATATAATGCAATAATGGTTTGCATCATTTTATTAGAATGTTTATTCAAACAACACACCCAATTAAACAAAAACTAACATTAAGGAATCTGATGTTACTTTCCCAGAACTAAACATACGAAAGTTAAAATGCATTACTTTCTGAAAAATGCATATCAAATATGAAAAACCCATATTTGATTGTAAGAATAAATGGGTAAATAAAAATAATTAAAAAAAATGTCATTGTATCAGGGGTGGTTTCTGAACACACAAAACATGGGAAGTGGAAGTACTAGCAGGGTTTATTTACAAAGGTAAACACTACACAAACTGACACCGAAAAAACTAGATCATAGACAAAACGATAAGAAACCAAGTGGGGACATGAAGACACAGATAGACAATATGACAAGAAGGCTGACAAAGACAGACTGGGGGCTTATAAACATGAGAACATTAGACAAAACTGGAACATGACACAAATCAAACACAGGTGTGTAAGGGCGGAGACAAGACTAAAACATGACAGGTGCTTAGAAGCACATGGGAATAAACAAAACCCAGACGAGACTGAAGATGGCCAGGACAGATACGTGACACCTGGACAGATTTAAGATCCTAAAAATCAATATCACAACATTCACATAATGTTCTACTAACCAACATTTTTTTCACTGCTACTCATTTGAATTTAAGAAGCACATCTGAATTGAAGACTTTAAAGAACTGACTATTATGTCAGAAAATAAGCTTGACAAGACAATATTTTAACTAAACAGATTAGATTGTGATATTAAAACATATAGAAATAAACAATGTCAAACAATTCAAATCATTCAAATTATAATATAGTATAATATTGTGTACTAATCACATTTCTTTTATTTCCTCAAATTTCTCTGCAAAGAAAGATTTTTATTATAACAACAGAATACGAGTGGAAAAAATAAGATTAATTACAATCTCTGAGCAAAACCTTTTTTTAAACATAAAGGAACCAAAAGAAATGCTCCAAAAGGACTCTTTTTATATTATCTATTTATATAATCTATTTATATTAACTTATCATCTGGTAAAAGTCAGAAGAAAAGCAACTTTGAAGTTTTGTTCCAACACCAATATATTGTTTTCATAATGTGAACGCAGCTTGCGATTTCTAGTGACATGCATCAGTGATGTCCAGTGAGAGCAACCAATGACTGTATAAGATCCTGTATCTTGTGAGCGATGCCATAGAACGACCACTTTTGCTTCCTCTGTGGCTCAAAGAACCAACTAAAGTACCTTTATTTTTTAAGAATTTATAAGAAGTACTCAGTCCTCCAGAACTGTAGCATTGCACTCTTGTCATATTAATTAACTTGTCAAGTTAATATTTTATTTTTTTATTAACAGACTGTACATTTGTGTACTCTGTTGGTTGTTACATCTCATATGTGAACACACTCACTAAATCAATGTCCATATACATGTAACGAATTATAAATCAAGCCATTCTGATTATGATTTCAGTGTCCAGCGTCGTTTACTAATAGATTACTAACAGATTTAAAAGTTTCATTTCAAGCTTGCACTATAAATCAGTTAATGATGTAAAAAATTGGAATTAAAGTAATAATTGGTCAATTTTGTAAGTTATTAACATGTTAAATTTGACAGCACTAATAAATAGGAGATTATTTAATTTATTACTTTTAATTGGTATTCTTGGTATTATTGGTATAGCCTTTGTGGTCTCGCTATATTATTAGTGGGGTGCACTGTTTATGTCATTGTTAATATTGCAAAACCGCAAGGTGGATTTAGCATATAACAGTTAATCCAGGTCTTAAAGGTAGCACTGGTCCTTGATGGCATCTTATTTAATGGTGCTATTAACTTGATATAAAGATGGAGCCAGGAAGTGAGGACACGTTTTAGAGAAAAATCAATGTTTGCTTTTGGTGCTCTGAAAGTGCTTGTGGCTGACGCTCACAGTAAATTAGAGCGATGACTCGCATGGATTTTTCTGTCTGACTCCCTACTTAACGAGGCATAATTTCTAAAGCAGCTTCATCTCTGATTCCCAAAATCCATATCCATCTACACAGAGCTGCCCGCCTCGGGCACACATTGATCTCTTCCCTATCAGTTTGTGTCTCCATCTTTCTTCCGTTCTTACTCTAGCGGAGATCTTGTAACATCGTCAGTTTTGCGATATCTGCTATGAAACAGCTGCTCACACATACAGTACACAAGTGTAGTATAGTAGAACTGTAAGAGAATGTTGGTGGGAGCAAGTTTTGGAAAGTACTTACTTTGGCAAGACTAGAACTTGCACTATGAAAATACAGAAGAAGATGAGGCATGCACAGGTGACGTAGTACTTGAAGGCAGGTAAAGTCGTTGCTCTATACTATATGTATAGAAAAAAAACAAAACATACAGAAACACATAGCACAGTTATCACTCACAAAGCACTCAGGATTAGGTTCGGAAACTACATCTACATAGGACTAATTAATCCTTAGGGGACTTGGGCTATTTATCTTTCTCTGTGTTTACATGTGACATAATTTTTCCATACAAACCTAGTTTATTATTATTATAATTTATACCAAATAAATGAAGGGTGGTCTCTGGCTGTTGCATAGTGTACTAATAGGTTTGGTATGGGTTGGTATGATTACCTTCAGTGTGAAATAAAAAAAAAAAAGAAGAAGAATTTCAGACATCAAATATATCTTAACTGACTATACCTGGGGTATGGGGCAAATGAAAGGATTTTTTTGGCGAACTACCTCTTTTTCCAGAGTCTTATTGTGAAAGAAGAGAGAAATCCTCTGAATGTCTTCAGACTTCAGCCACTGTCTGGCAAGAGAAAGGACAAAATGACAAATTGGCAATCATAAGAGATACGTATAGAAAAAAGAGTCCATGCTTGGTAACTCTTGCATTATCTGTGAGAGATATCTTCAGTGTATCAAAGCAAGAAGAGAAAGCTAGGGATACTTACTTTTGTGAGTTGATGCCATCAATTGTGCGAATCATCCTTTCATTTAGCTCCTCTTCAAACCTCTTCTTCTGAGATTTTGTTCTGAATGAAATGAAAAGCGATGCCTGAACAGAACGACTGTGCTGTCATGAATGGTCAGTTCTGTATGTATTGAACTGTAAATTACTGTAAATGTAGCAAACATCAACTTTTACTGGGGGCAAATAAAAAATTCCCTATCATTTGTAATTCCTACTTGACTGCTAAAATGACAAGATCCTAAAGGAACATTTTGTATTTTTATGCAGCTTACAGACAGTTTAGCAGAAGAACTCTTCTTGACTCAACTACTTTTTTCTCAGTTTATATATGTTTAAAGAGAAAACTGACCTTTCTGATTGCCCTTGAAAATGGTATTGCCCCAGTGGCACATCCTGAAAAGGAAAAAAATAACCTTTCTGAAATGAGTTACATTGGAAGTGCTCACATCAAATTTACTTGATTCAAAGATATACAAGATGAACATCAAAGATGGACACTCATTCTAGCTACTTTAGTTGTACCCACAGAGGTGCAAACAGATACACACAGTTACTTCCTGTTGAGAAGTATTGCCTATAATAGAATACAACTCTCTGGAGCATTGAAATGTGGAGCTGTGAAACTGTGTTCTCTGGAATGATGATACTCCAATCAAATTCTTTTAGGATAAGGTAGGATGGTGATCATCCAACATCTTCACCACCTCAATGGTTTTGTCACTGAATGCAAATGAATTCTTACAGCAATGCTGCAAATTCTAGTTTTCTTTGGAAGGTCAGTTACTTTAACAGTATGATACATTCTTTATAATAAAATTGATTTCAGAAGAGAATAAGAGAATAAAAGTTTAAATGAGCAGGTGTCCAAATACTTGTCCATATAGTGAACTGCTGGAAGTAAGCTGCGCTGACAATTTTGATTAGTGTGCGTGAATGTGTGTACATTTGAGTTCATAGAATGCAGTAATATGTAAAGCTGTTTATCTGGACAGTAAGGGTTGAACATCAGAATTAATTCAAATAAACATAAACAACTATTATAAACATTAATAATACATTACAGTTTGCTGTATGAATGAGTTCCAGTGCTCTCCTGGAGAAATGGCTGCATATAACCTTAAAACCTGAGTTGCCAGGCTTTAGAACACATTATTCTATAACAGCTAAATCAGGAATCATAGAAGACTTTGATAAACTAAATAGCAACCATGCAATAACCAACTTTGAATTGCTAAGCTACTTCTGTTTCATACAGTATGTGTGTTCACTAGCAGACTCACATTAGTGTTGATCTTGCCATTCTCATTGGTCATGCTGTCTCTATGGTGCAGGTTGGCAAAGGGTTTAGCCGCTCCCCAAGACTCCAGGTACTGAGTCATGCGGACAGACGCCCTCATCTTGACCCCATCCAAAGTGGGACGGGGACGGCAGTGAAGCTGCGGGCTACGTCTCTCACCCTGGGAAATAAAGTGAATAACACACATGCTTAGTCGAACAGACATGATCATGGTATGAGAAAAAACAAGGTTACAATGCCACATAGAATCTATGTAATGTTTGAGGACAGTAATGTTTTACAATATGTTTCCTTTGTTTGTGTTAAATGTGTTAAATATTAAGTTGTTCTGATGAATAAATAGCAGTTGTGTGCCAGGTCCATGGTTATGAGGCTATAGCTTGTTTTTTTTTCCCATTAGCCCCAGGTGTTTTAGGGATGGCAATTCACTTAAAAAAAATGAAATTACTATAAATATGTAAACAGCTGTCATTTGCAAATTCATAAAACGTGACATTTATTACATTAATATTCAGTGGAATATAATTATCTTACATTTCATAATCTTAAAATATTCTTAAAACGAAAACAAAAAGAGAAATGTTAAGTAAAATAGGTTTAATCTGATTTTGCTTATTTTCTGTAGTGTACACTTCATATCAAGGATGCCACTTTGCCGAATATACATCATGAAAATCTTTATTGTAATCCAGAGCCAAAATGCACCAAGCCTGTCAGTTTATCACGTAAATGAGCCAAATTAACCTGAACTACATTTCCGTATAATAGGTTATTTGAACTATGAAGCAAAATAAGCTGCAATTAAACAAAAGGCCATTTGAGTGCTTTCAGGATGACACAAGAATAGCAACATAATCAATCTTAAATTTAGTGCATGCCATGAATCAAGAGGTGGTGTAGGAGGAGCTGTGGGAAGCTGCAGGTCAGGTTGCTGAAAGCCTTTAAAGGTGGAGAACAGAAACCCGCAGCAATCCCTCAGGAGAGGACCAGCCCCGGTTGAGCCCATCGGCAACAAGTATCCACTGATGGAGCCAAAATAAATGACCAGATTTTGAAAGAAGCACGGGGTGTTACGTTGCAATGTATGCTGCCAAGCTGAGTGATACATGTGGGCTGAGAGAAACCCACACAAATCTAAAAACATAAGCATTCTGGGATCATCTGAGTTGTGGTGTCTGCTTACGCTCTGTGCTGTGCCAAGTTGCCACAGTAAATAGACGTGTTTTAAATGAGACGTTTATGGAGGACGGCTTATGCTTTAACTGATGGTGAAGTAAAGAAGTCTAGAGGCACTGCCAGACCCTGTGGCTGTGAAATCTGATTACTGAAGGTGCTGTAATCGAATCAAAGAGACTGACGCCATTGTTCTTCCATGAAACCATCAGTCTGTCAAATCATTTTACCTGTGGAATAAAATACAACACAACTGTCTGACATTAAATCATTAAAAATGGTAAAGAGCCTGTGTTTAACCCTGTGACATTTATCACTAACAATAACAAAACCCTAGGATTTTATATGAATTATTTCTCAGTGGTCACTTACTGAAGTGAGAGAAATTCTATCAAAAGTTCAGATTCTGTACTTTCAACCCAAACAACATTTCTTTTCCTAAAATAAAATTACAAAAATAGTTAAAAAGTATGATCCGCATTCATCAATATTTCTAACATATTTTTTATTTGTTTCTGAGAAACATCTTAACAAAAAGTCTATAACAAATTCATAATGTTTTTTTTTAACTGCAGAATTATAATTCTTATTAATTTGACCTGGTCATATTTCTTATTTTTATGGATTTATTGTTCTCAAAAACAAATATCAATAAAGAAAACATAATATCATAATTTTTAAAAATAAGTTTTAATGGTTAGTAATGAAATCAATGGTATTAAGTAATGAAATCAAAAATATGAAGTGAATATGAAATTAAATTAACTCAATCAATAGGGATACCCCCAAGAAATTGAGCAAAAGGGGCTGAAGTTGCCAGTCTTCAGATCTAACTGTTCTGACTGCAAACAGCTTCTCTTTAACTCAGATTTTATGCCTCTGGTGTGTGATTTTATACTATAACAGTTTTTCTAAAATGTTTTTATGTATATTGCTTTGCTTATATATCACAATATATTGAATTGTAACTCCTGTTATCATGACATGTATGAGAACAAAAGGTTCTTGCCGACCAAGAAAATCATCGCCTTCATATTTTTGCCATTTTTGGACAATAGAACATAAATACAATAATACAAAGTCCATTAATGTAACTCACTTATGTAATTATTTAATTAAATTTAGTTTAATATGTCATTTTTAAATTTAGATTCAGATTCATAATATAAATCTACATTCAAATGTCTACATGCGATTCAAGTTTCACACTAGGACAGTCCCTAATTGCTTTACCTGACTGTACCACATCAACATCACCAAAGACTGCAATCATGTTGCGCCAGACTGTCATGGAGTCACTGAGAGTGGTAGCAGATCATCTGTCCTGCTCAGAATGGCAGCAGATCAGAGTCCTGCTTTCATCTTAGTGGAGATGACCACGGAATCTGTGTGTAGAGGCACCGTCGTCAGTGCCAAGATGAACGGTTTGTTGTAATGTGTCACACGTCCAGAGGGCTTGGTGTCAGTGGTGTGGGATGCAATTTTGTTTGATGGATGAGAATGTTCAACCATGGGACAGATTATTGCAAGACACCATTAGGATCCTCTACAACTACGTGTTTAGACATCTGGCATGATGTGTTAGCAAAGATCACGGCCCAATGCCATACTGAGAGACACTACATTTGTGTGTAAATGTGTAACAGTTTATTGTTCCTGGTAATCCTCATCTATCTATCTATTGCAATCCAACATCGTCTTTTAATTGCAGCTATATTTTTTTTTATGATGAGTGTATTTTGTCATATCCACAGTCTAATATGTGACACACATTAAAGCAATAGAACACGAGAGGGAGTGTGTTAGCACAGGTGTTATGATGTCAGATTTCATCACAGCTGTGGTGTTATTGATGACAACACACAACCTTGAGTGTTCTTATTGCTTATAAACAACAGTTTGGGGAAGTAATAATAAACTCGGCAGTGTTGTGTTTAATATATTTTAATGTTAGCATTTCCTTTTACCGAATTATAGTTCCTTAACTTGCAGCTTGTTCCTACCTCACAATACTCCACTCATGCTGCCCAGACGACAACTGCTTCTCTAGCTCCTTGCACAAATCAGCACATTAAAATCCCACTCACTGTATTTTTTGTCCATTTGTCTTTTATTATTGCGAATTCTGCTTGTGATCTCAACTCTGAGGGAGAGGGCTGAGTCACATGACTGACTGAGCTCATGAGTCTCACAAACACACACAGGCAACCTCTCGGTGATACCTAACATGTACTTTTTCACAAAGTGCACAGGCAGATATTCCTTAAATCATAAACACAAAGGAACACTTTCACTGAGCTACAAAGTGCTCTTACCAGGTCAACTGTCTGGTTGCCAATATGCAGAGGGCCGAGTTTTTAAAGCCGCTTAGGTGGAATCTTCAAATGGCAAAGCAATTTCAACCAAAGTAGTTACAGCTGGCCCAAAATCAGGGCAATCGGATGAGAAACTAGCTGCCCCGTCTCTGGATCTGCTGCATTGTCTTAATCCATTTAGTGTCATTTTGCTCAGTTTAGTGTCGAATTTGCTCAATTTATGTTACTAAAGGCATTGCTGCCGTTTACTTAGCACTGTTCTGTGGAGTGAAAAAGTGTTGGTGAAAAAAACATTCTGTTGTGGTGAGATAAACACACAGTTCAAACACTTCTCAACCAGCAGGTCCAGAACTAACTGTTGTATAAACCTACATAGTACATACAGTAATGTGTATTTGCAAAGATGCTTTACCTTTGGATTGATGACCAGGTATGTGATAATGCCGTGTTCTTTCAGGTATGAGTCCCGGCTCTGTCCCATTCCCGCCTCCACTTTATATGCCCCCTTCAAATGTTCCAGTGTTACAGAGGAGATATGAACCCGCCTGCGAAGCGGCACAGGACAAATTTTTGAGTGAGAGAAAACACTTCAATGGAAACAATGGATGAGAATTTTAACATCAACCTCTTTCTGCAGCTTGCAGAGAGAGGACAGTAAGTGTATAACATGAACGAGGCGACCGGATAATAAAAGAGCCTGAACGGCTTTTATTGTCTTTTTATTTTTAAACAAAAACTCATCATCACACACAAGCACCTCAGGAGTGCTCTCCACATGATGTTTATATTACCATGAAGGGCTCTTGATAGATTTAATAGTGCTCATCACAAATGTAAAAACACAGTCACAATGAAGAGAGAGAGAAAAAAGAGAAATCACGTTAAAAAAGCTTACCCAGGTACACCTCCAGCTTCCATATGATTGGCCAGCGTGACGTCATGAGACCAGACATCGTACTGCCATTTCTGGAGGCCAATTACACCAGACAGAACATTTCCTGAATGCACTCCAACACGCATGTTGATGTCAACTCCAGTGGCATCTCTTACCTTCCTGAAACGCCACATCATATTTCAATATTACGTGATTCTCACACTGAGAAAAACGGTGCTTAGATTTACCTACACCACAGTTACGATGTTACATAAATGTGATGTACATTTCCTAATCTGCATTTAATTTACATGACATTAATTCAATATTGCACATCCACAAATAGTTTACATCATGAATGTTCACAAAATAATAAATTCAAAGCTAGTTAATGTCAGTGTTCGAGACTAATGGTGCATTTTTTTAAATTAGCAGATATGAGCTGAGCAGTTTGCATAGCTTGACACATCAGAATTTGCAGCCCTGTGTGAAGTACTTTTTGTGCCTAACTCTCAAGGCCCTAAAAGTAATGTACAGAATGTTATTACTTATATTGTATTTAATTTACTTGTTTGTTGGATGCATGCAATGTGCATTGGCATTATTTAGTAAATGGTTAGTATATTATCTGTAAAGGCACCCTAAGCAGAAATGTTTTCATGCATGAGGAAATGCTAATGTGCTGCATGTGTAAAGAACAAATGTAAGTGACTGAGTATGTTGTCAAAGCTGCAGAGTGGGCTTCTAACTTTTCTGTAACAAGTCATGCAGAGAAAAGTACATATAGTCAGTATAACCAGGACAGTGATAAACTGTGTTTATGTATTATTTTTTACAGTGTTACAGACTGACACTTGAGAATAAAGTGTATCAATTGTCGCTGAATGCAACCAAATCTTCACAGCAATGCTCCAAAAGCAAATGGAAAGCTTTCCCTGGACAATAGAGATAGTTACTCCAACAAAAGCAGGATAAATAATTTTAATTATCATTTAAAATTTTAGAAAAGACTATGAATGAGCGGGTGTCCCAATACTTTTGTCCATATAATATAAGTTAAGAGAAGATGTCAGTTAGAGAACAAGTTGAAGATAAAGGTAGAAATGATGTTGATTCACATCAGCAGGTCACCCGGACAAACATATATTCTATAGTGATCTTTTACCTTATTTTCTACAGTTCACAGAGTGATTTTACTGTGTGCTTGTCATCACTGGGAGGTTCTGAGTGGAGGTGAAAGAGTGTGGGTTTTGTTGGAGTTGCCTGTGTGTGTTATATGTTACTAAGAAAAGCACTCTATTGCAAATCCTTGTCCAGTGGTAACAGGTCTGTTCAGGATGAGGTACACCAGAAGAGCTCTGAGTGTGCTCATCAGACCAGAAAATGGATTTGTACTGAAGTCAGCAGCACACTGCGTGGAACACTCTTATATTTCCACACTTCTGACAGTAGACCTGTGCTCGAGACAATGTTCTGTGCGATCGTTCCAATGTTTATGCACAGAGCTAAGAGCTTTGAAATATGAATATATTAGAGGTTATATAGAGTATAATTATAAAATAGTAAACTAATGTAGAGCGTTGTGAATAACCTATGAAATGAAAACATTGTTGTTTGAATGAGCCATTTGTGATATTTCTAAGTGTCACGTATCTGTCTCGTCCCTGTGGTCTGTCTTTGTTTTGTTTACATTCCCAGGTGCTTTTGAGCACATGTCATGTCTCCTCCCATTCCAGCTGTGTTCCATTTGTAACCCTGCCCCGTCGTTATCATGTCCCAGCCATGTCCAATGTCATTGTGTGTATATAAGTCCCTTGTCTATGTTAGTCCTGGTCGGTCTTTGTGGCTATGTGGTTTTGTAACTTCGTGTTTACTCGTCTTAGTGTTTATTTGTACCCTGTCAATAAATACAACCCAGCGTGTACGTCCGCCCCTACCTCTGTGTCCGTGAGTCGTTACACTAAGCCTCCATCAAGAAGATTCATTCTTATTGTGTAAGTGGAGCAAATGTTAACAATCCCAAAATAAATAAATACATAGAAACACAAATAGATAAAATTATATATATATATATAAAACCCTGCTGTAAGGGTTCTCATCAGAACTCAGAAATTTGACCACATTAGTCCTGTTCTTTCATCCCTCCATTGGCTTCGACTATAAAATATTGCTACTAACATACAAGTCGCTAAATGGTTTAGCTCCACATTACCTAAAAGACCTTTTCATACCCTACAACCCGTCATGTAGACTGCATTCTCGGGACGCAGGCCTATTGAGCGTCCCTTGGATTAAAAAGAACACTGTTGGGGGACGAGCCTTCTCTTAAAGCCCCCCCATCTCTGGAATTGCCTTCCTCCTACGGTTTGGGACTCAGACACACTCTCTGTCTTCAAACCACAACTGAAAACCTTTCTCTTAAGCAGGCTTTTCATTAACACCTCTAATCTTTCTCCCTTTCTCCCCCCATGTCCCGAGCTGCCCCAGATGCCTGGCGGATACCGGTCAACATCCTCTACTCATCCACTTCTTAGAACTAACTGCTAGATTAGTCTACGCAACCTACATGGACCTCATTACCAACACCATGCTACCTAAATTTACACTGCCATTATTCATTCATACTTATCACAACTACTGCAAGCAAAATTATCCTTTTTTCCCCTCTATTTATCTATTTCATTTCTTTTCTACTTTTCTATACCCATGTACTGTGCCTTTCTTTATGCTCTCTGCTGTCGACCAGAGGAGGATGGGTTCCTCTCTTGAGCCTTGGTTCCTCTCATGGTTTCTTCCTCCGTCTGAGGGAGTTTTTCCTTGCCACTGTTTGCCCACTGACTGCTCAATTGAGGCTTTGACACAGATTTCTGTAAAGCCGCTTTGTGACAACTCCTTATTGTAAAAAGCACTATATAAATAAACTTTGATTGATTGATTGATTGATTGATTGATTGATTGATTGATTGATTGATTGATTGACATATATTACACACACACACAAATACAACGTCCAGTGTTTGGCTCTGACCTATAATCCTGTATAGTTATTTTAGAGAATTGTGTATGACAGAGTTGGTTTTCTACCAAATATTGCTACATATATGTTAGACACATATGCCTGGATATGAGTGTGTGTGTGTTTCACTGTGTGGATTGGTGAAATACCAGGACAAATTCTACTCAGTGGGTCTATATGCATGTTTACATTTACGTTTGAGATATTGAGAGAGAGTGTGTGTGAGAGAGAGAGAAAAAAAAAGAAAAAGGTGTTTTACTTGATGGCCTCACACATGTCCAGTCCCATCTTAACACAGTTTTTGGCATGGTCGGGCAGAGACTCTGGCAGTCCAGAGACACAATAATAACAGTCCCCTAAAATCTTTATCCTCATGCAGTCGTTATCCTGAAACAAGGGCAAGAAAAACACAGACAGCCAATTAGCCTTATTCAGCAGGAGGTTTACTGCCACTTTGAATAGAAATTATGGTAACATGTACTATTATGAACACAAAAAAAACATTGTGTAACACTCAGATAAACCCAAATAAACACCACATCCCTAGTCTAAATGTGTTTGATCTGTAAAGTTATTAATATATTGGTTAGGAGAACACCACTTTATCATATATCATATTTTCTCAGATGCCTTTAAACAGTACTCTACTGTATTATATGTACAGTAGTAAGGTGAGACATTTAGAAGTGTCAATGGCTGGTTAAGGTTCAAAGTATTAATACTGTACATTGTTTTACTTTATTCATCCATTCTGATCTCTAAACAGTGAAATGATGTGGCATGTGCAGTACCTTTGCTATCTGGTCGAATTTGCCAAAAAGCTCATTGAGCATATGAACCAATTCTCCTGGGGAGCAGTCACTGGCCAGCTGAGTGAACCCAACAATGTCTGCATACAATATGCTGTAAAAAGAAATAGTTGCCTTTACCGTATGGTCTATTTTTATGGATAAAAATATATCATTTTTTTCAAGGAATAGTTCTATTCCAACATCTGTTTGTACAATATAGACTAAATATAACGTGACAATTTCAAATACTTAAATACTTTTTTCACTACTCTCAAATGATACCCGACCATATTTTATGGAACATAATTATAGATAACGGGATATATTTAATGGGATATTTTCATCCTTTTTATAAACCCATATTATCAATGATACTGACATATTGTGTCACAAGCCTCACAGACAAGTCTATCTGACATTTATTAACAGCCAATTGATCTTGAGGCAAATGAGTTAGCCAGTGCTAATTAATTCACTGTACTTGTCAACTTTGTTTTAGTTTAATTAACCTTATGTGCTACATGTTCAAATGTTTGTGGACAACCTCTAAGGAATGCACCTGTTGCTGATTCAAATGTGCAACTGCACACACACACACACACACACACACACACACACACACACACACACACACACACACACACACACACACACACAGCTTATCTAGGCCCTGTAGCAAAATACTGTCAGGTGCACAACTCCAGTTGTAAGGTCAGTCTCCAGTTTGGTCAACCAAGTTTGATAGTTGCTCTACACACTTTGTTTATCTGGTAATTAAAAGGGGAGTTGAATCAGTTGGGTGTTCCAGGACAGGACAGGGGCTCCAGAAACATGAACCTAGTGGCACCATGCCTAAGGCCAAACATGGGTAATAAGGTCATAAAACCATCCCCAGCATTGTGCTCTTGAGCAGTGGAATTGCTCTACAGAGGAATGTTCCCTGTAATTATGATGCTTCATACAATCATTTTGGGAGGTGGGGTGGTAATCATCCATTATTCTGAACTCATTAACCCTTTTGTCACTGAACGCAATCAAATCCTCACACCAATGCTCCAAAAAACTGGTAGATACTTCCTGGAAAATGGAGCAGGATAAACGCTTTTTAATACCCTTGATTTCAGAAGAAAGAATACATGGACACGTATAATACGTGTCCCAATACTTTTGTCCATACATGTGTAGCTTCAGTTCAAAGCTACAACATATATACTTATTGGTAAAAGGAGAAGTGTGTGTAATTGATATTTTGCTAAAGTATCACTTTAAACAATCAGGTTCATTTGTATGGTCTGTACAGAAACAAAGAGCACTGTTTTATTGCTTCAAATTTCATAATTTCACATAGTGTCCGTCTGCCAGCACTATACGTTCAACTCCACACACACTGTAATAGCATGGCTGTGAAGTCTGAGGCTTATGATCCTGGTGAAATCGTGAGTAAAGGAGCACATCTGTACTCAGGCACAAATATGGCTCTTCAGAAATCCGTTGTGCTGTTGGAGGTCAGAGGAACCAGCTAGCCATGTCTGTCTTCCTGCAAAACAAACATGTGCGCGCCTCATAATGAGGAGAGCCGTCCTTTCAGCATGCTCTCACCATGATGAAAAACATATTACAGGGAAGTGTAAACCTTTGAAGCAAAGAAAAATATTACTTCCAAAAAAAAAAAAAGAAAAGGAAAGGACATGTTCTTCTGTGTGATGGAAGAAAATCGATTTTGTGTGAAACTGAAGAGGCTCCCTTTTTTAAGGGTAAACGACTGACTAATTATAAAAGCTACTTATGTCCTTTTCTGCGATTAGAAACACACAGAATTCTTGGAACGCTCTTACATCTGGGCTCCATGTATTTGGAATATAAAGGTGTTTTTCACATGTGGTTCTTTGTAAGCCTGAAAGGGAACCTGCTGCAAAATACCCCTTTTGTGCTTTTAAAAGTATCTTTAGTTCTCTTTGTTGCCCTCTTTTGCACTTATGAGATCTCAGAAAACATTGTTCACACCACAACTCCTTTAGACCCCTTGAGCAAAGACTGGTCAGTGTTATTTATCGTACAACAGATCTGGATTTCCAAAAGCATCTTAGCATTAAAACATTTCGTAAACTGTACTGCAGGCTCTCTCTGTACCACCTGAACACTAAGTTGCTTGGGGGAACCTGGGCTTTGACTGACTAAGTCATATTTGAAGGTTTAGTAAAAGTGTCCAGTAGCATCTAACAGCATTATATAGCATGTATAGCTTAAAATATTAGCTGAATGTCTTCTATGCTTTCTGTTATTCATGTACGTATCAGTATTATTCCTTCTCAGTACTGAAATCTGAACACTGTGTGAGTGAAGAATTACAGCATACAGCCCTTCATCCAAATTTTCCTCTATAATCCAATATCAAGATCCATCATTAGCCCTGCCCCCTCTTACTGATTCAGAGTCTGTATGCAGGTGGAGCATGTAGATATGAACAGAGTGATAGATATGCACTGGAAGGCTCCTTTGGCATTAAACTGGTATTTAATTCAAAATGCAAGACTGCTTTACTTTGCTGAAAAGCAGTTAGATTTATTCTGTAGAAACCCACGTAGCCCATGTCTGACATTAGGCATGGAGCAAGTAGGTTCATGTTTATCTGCTCCATAGATAGTCCTATTGGCAATACTTCTGTACTTCTCTATTCTTTAGTAACTCATTACTTAGTAGTTGCCATGCTGCTACATTTGTTCTTCTGCTGAAGCAGTATTTTGGAACGGCACTTTTTTTTTTAACCATATTTTATATTAAGTAATCAAGTGACCTATGATGTGCGGATGTGTGTTCAGTTAACCTGATGAGTCACCTGACATTTGTGTGTCTCTGCACGTAGAGGTTGTGGAAGTTGTTGGTGTTCTCAGCCTGGCCACTGTTTGGCCCCTGCAGCCTCTGGATGATTTCTGCCTTCATCACACGTGCAATATGGGCAGGCAGCAGGGACAGCAAGAGACGCTCCTGTTTGTTGAAAGAGAGGCTTTAAATGACCTGAAGCAAAGACCTTTCAGCCTAAAACTAAGTTTAATACTTCATGATACTATACTGAATGCAGCATGTTCAACCTAGATTATGTCCCTAAACATATTAAACATGAAATTTAAAGGACAAAAATTCTTGTTTTGCATCTAAAATCAACGATCTTTGCTCACCTCTATTACCTCTAGTTATATTCATGCAACAATGCACAGCTACCACAGAGATCCTTCACCAGTCAGAAGGACCATGTTGATTTTGAGGTTATACTGTAGTGAAGCTTATTTTTTGGGGTTACACTGGTTAGATTTATCAGCAAAAATGTTTTTGTTGGACAAATAATTCCTTTTAAATAAGGGTTATGAGTGTGAAGGTTATGTTAGTTTCAACTGATTTTCAGTTAATCCCATCCCAAAATGACGGCCCAACTAATATAATAGGGACAGCCCTACAGTACCGCAGCGCTGTGTGAAAAGATCCATTTTGACTATAACTAATAGAGAGTAGTGTGCAGGGGAAACATAAACGAAGTGTGTTCAGTGCAGGGCAAACTGTGATTGAGGGAGTACAAAAGGAGGGTTAATTGCCGTCTGACTCAGGTGCATTTTCCTGGCATTAAAAATAAAAAAAAACAGCACGCAGAAGCATGATTTTAAATGAATGTGCTGTTAAAAAAACAGACCCCTTGCTCTCAGAGATGTTTAGCACACAATTCTCTCAGATTGTTACTGAGGAGAACTGGTTAGTGTTGGGAACTAGTAGAAATGTAATGAAAATATACACTAAACAGCATATCTGACAGTAACTACTATTTACTGAACTCAGCTATAAGGTGCACCCAGTTCTACCAACAGAATAGAATGTTCTGGAGCTGCCACACCTGAGCCCAAGGTCACAATGCCCAATTCCAAGTGGCATCTAAAGAAGTGTGAACCCTCTTAGCACTGTGGAGCTCTAAACTGAAGGAGCTCCATCCACTACCTGTATATTCTGGGTAATTAAATGGCTGGTAGTAACATGACTGTGATAAACCAGACTGTTGTGAAAATACAGCAGACTAAAGGCTTTAAAGTAGCATTATGTAGCATTCTTATCTTAGCCAATAAGCTTCAAAATCATACAGTAGTGAGGCTCCACTGACTCCCCTCAGAATAGCTATGTAAACTGATATTGCCCTGTCCATTACCTTTGGGATGAGTTGGAATGTTAGAACATTTCATTCAACGTGATTACATGAGCTTACTCTTATGGCTGAATGCAATTCATTGATTATAGTTATGCTTGAACATGTAAAGTAAAGCTGTCCAGTGGATTAATCTTTCAGGAGAAATGATAGATAAGCAGATGTCTACAAATGTAAGTTGGAAATGTAGGTAAAGACCAGGATGGTACAATATGTATTTAAACAAACAAAGATATAACTCTTATTTCAATCTTAATTCAATCAAGTTATTTTTATTCTGCATAATTAAATTAACAAGGCTGGGAAAAACCAGATGCTTGTGAATATCAAATAGACTAAAGGCTTTAAAGCAGCATTATGCAAACATTTTACCTCAACATAAAAACTTGAAGATCATGCCAATTCTCCCCTGACTTGTAAAAAAAAATAGCCAGCTATCATTGGTACTTTGGGCTTGGAATGTTGGATAACAGCAGGATAATACTCCACAATAAGCAACATTTGTGCAAAATCCTATAATATTACTCTTCTGCATCAGTCTACAGGTTTCTTTACTTCCAATGATGGTTTTGTATATCTCAGCTTCAGAAATGCATGTGTAAAGCGTGTCATTTAGAGAGCCCTCAAAGTGTGAATTACACTTCCTGGCTGTTGGGGGAGCCCAGGAGCAAGAAATAAAAATCCTCACATAATAATTCTTTCATAGTGAAAGGCCAATAAGAATGAGTGATTCATACAAGGTATATACCAGATGTTGTGAGCCCAATGATATCCCATTACATAAATAACAACTTTATTTATTATTGCTTGTGGTAATCATGCATTGGAACATATTGTTTATTTTCCTCATAACCACCAGAGCAATTCACACATTTCTGACACATATAGAGAGCTTCAAAATCCCACTCCAGACCTTGGAATTAACCTGGTCATCAGACTTCTTACCCTGAACGCTGTACTTCAACAGAGCAAGCAAGTGATAGTTTGACAGTGGTAGGTTAGGGCTGTAGGGAAGACTGCAAGTCCCAGCCTGTCTTCTCAATTGCTGTTTGTGTCTGACCAGCCATATGGGGATGTGCACTGTCTTGTTGAAAAATGACTGTTTATTTGTGTATGCTTGTCAACATAGTACTTATCGCAGTTTCTGCAACGTCTGCACATACCTTGAAGCACTGATGTGTGTTGGCAAAACAAAACATCCATGTAAGCCATTTTTCGATTGAAGGTGAAAGTGCATATGCACTGGCTCACCCCGTGTACAGTTTATGGCTTTGAGTATGAGCCTTGCAAAAAGAACAAACTACAAAGAGAAATAAATAATTAAATAAATAAATAAATAAATAAATAAATAAATAAATAAATAAATAATCCAAAACAGGTTGGTAAGGCAAATACTACATGCCCCATATGTTAATAAAAAAGTGACAACAATACTTTGCAGTGAACAAAAAAGTATTTATCTATCTATCTATCTATCTATCTATCTATCTATCTATCTATCTATCTATCTATCTATCTGAACAAGACAGCTAGGTGCTAGGTTAATTGCCTCTTTGAATGATGTCATAGAAGAATAATGTAATATGGTCAAAGGTAGCTTTTCTTGGTCCTAAGTTTACTTTTCTGTTTGTGAAGTGTCTTTTGATCATTTTCAACCACAATGGACACCAAACTTGTGGTGCTTGGTTTGACACTACTTTTCTCGATGTGGAGCCATGCTCCTATTGTTTACTCCAGAGATCAGCTGTTAGTGCTTAGCATGAGAGGCACAACATCCCCTGCAAGTGGTGGAAGAGGAGATGGGGAAGACATGCTGGAATGCTGCATCATACATGGAGGAGACACTGGACATATTTTTGGACGGCTTTCACCTCATTAGGGCAGACAGGACAGTGAAGAGTGGTAAGAGAAAAGGAAGCAGGCTGGCAGTATTTGTGAATAATAGATGGTGTAATTCGGGGCACATCAATGTTAAAAACAAACCTACTCTAGTGACATTGAACTGCAGCTCCAGTCTGCCATTCACACACTCCAGTACCCAGCCCCCTGCTCCAGTCTGTCCTGAAAATTAAGATGAGGGAAGCAGTAGGTCTGGATGGTATCAGTGCCAGGCTCCTCAAATCCTTCGCAGATCAGCTCTGCTGGGTCTTTGAGCACATATTCAGCATGAGCCTGAAGCTGGGAAGAATACCACAAATGTGGGGAAAATCTTGTGTGGTACCTGTCACAAAAACACAGCACCCAATGGTCGCATCTCATCTGAAGAAGTCACTGGAGAGGCTGATCCATAACCATCTCCAGCCTCTGGTGAGCGCATCCATGGACCCTCTTGAGTTTCAGTATGGGCTCAGGGTGTATGATGTTGCCATCTTCCTTCTACGTAGAGTTCTTTCTCATCTGACAAAGCCTGATAACACTGTCAGAATCCAATTCTTTAACTTTTCCAGTGCCTTTAACACTATACAGGACAGCAGGTACTGAGAACTGATTCAGGACTTTGTGGACCTGCAGAACCACCTCCAGATAAATGCGAGAATGACCAAAGAACTGGTGGTAGATTTCCACAGATGCAGACACACCTCTACACCAGTGAACATACAGGGAATGGACATTCAGAGAGTGATCTCTTACAAGTACCTGGGTGTTCACTTAAACACCAGTGCACTTTAAAAAAGTGGTAAGAGCAGACTCCACCTACTGAGAAAACTGAGGTAATCTGGAGTGCAAGGAGCATACTTGAGGACCTTCTTTGACACAGTGCACACATCTTCTTTTACACACTCCACACATCTTATCTTAATATGTGGTTCCATTAAAAAAATACTAAAATACTTGAGCATGAAGAATCTTTAGATGGTAACATCAAAGTTTCATTAGACCTGTAAAAGGTTCTCTTCACATATAGGGGTGAAAATTAGAACAAATAAGTGCTTTATGCATAAGATTTTAATCTTGCAACTGTTTTACTGCTCTCTTGCAGCTCCATAGCACAATCAAAAGTCCCATCTTTTAACAAAAAGAGCCAGTCCCCTTGCTGCTTACACATAAAGTAACACCCTCCAACCAGCTTGGGAGCCAATCAGCTTGATGGTTATGCATCGATGTGGAGATCAGAATGGAAATGGAAAAATCATGTTTTTTTTTGCATTATAGCAACACCTGACAACAAAAAAATGGACCTTTCTCCAAAGGTGGTTTGAATATGGTTGACAAATTGTCTCTTTTCAAAATTTGGGTTGCTCTCCCCTATTCTAGGCCAGGTGTTCTGCATCCTACATCTCACTTGTTTATATCTAGAAAGCATTTTTGTGCAGATGGCTGTGGCTGCATTCTATGATATTATTTGTTAATTTCTGTTAATATAATGTTTATCGTTTGAACACGATCTCTCGATTTTCACTTCTACTAAATCAGTTTGTTTCACGTAGTCTTTACCAATTCATTACCAACCCACTATGGGTTACTGTCTTCCCCTGAGCATTGGCTGGGGGACTACTAGAGAATGTTTCACGGCCTGCTGGTGGTCTCTGGCCCTGTTTTAAGGTATACGCTGGCCCACATTCGTAAGAGCTGATGCACTGGGAAACAAAACTGCTTTGTACTGAAGCAATTAGCCTGATGATAGGGCCTGAGCTAATGTAGCGAGGGCACAGTCCATCTATAGAGCAGCTTCAGTGGAGTGGCAGTAAAAGCAGAGAGCCGTCTGGCTCTGCTGACGCTGCTCAGCAAAAATACCAACACATTCTGCCACATGGTATGCAAGAATGACTAAGGGAAAGCTGCCATCCATCTCAGTGGTAATTACAGTAGAACATAAAAGCATGGAACAATAAAGCAAAATGTGTGCGTGTGTGTGTGCGTGTGTGTGTATGCATTAACAGCAACAGAGAAGAGGGACGGGGGACTTCTATACCTTAATTACACTTTGGAAAAGCAAAAAAAACAGCAGCAGCTCAGGTAACATTAGGAGAATAATGAAATTACAGGTATGTATATGAGTTCCAGCTCCACTGCTGTCTCCCTGGCCAAAACTCCCGCACACTTCACCACCATCTTCTACAGGCTCTTTATAATCCCTGCACACACATTAAAACCCCACAAACATGACAAAGCCAGGCAAAAGGAAGTCTTACACAAACTTCCACCCCACCCAGCTCAAAAAGGAAGGACAGGGTGGGGGTTACTGTGCTATTTTTGGCCAAAACAACTCTCGGCTTCACTCAACCTTGGTTTATTAGAAGCCAGTTGTAGTGACATAATGATCCTTTGTGTTCGACTGCATGGATGACTCATACTCAACCTCCTCGACCTCTATTACTCTCCTTCGCTCACTCACTTACGCTCTCCCTCACAAAGCAATACTTATTCTACCAACCAGCAGAGCTAGCTAGTTGGCACTCAGGTATCTTTAGAGGTGCCGCTATAGGTGATATTAGTAAACCGATTATCTAGCACATAACCAGCAGAATTAGTGGAGTAATCAGTTTCTAATAAGACCAAATCATTCCAATTGATTTCATCAAATGATATAGAGCTGGCCAATGTGATTATATTTATTAATATTTCATTCACTAGCCATCACTATATGGCACAACATGTTCTTCTGACTATACTGTAGACAATTAGACAATTGTATATTGTTGGTGCTTCTCGAATACTGAGCAAACTGCAGGTTTCACTACAATAAGGGCATAATTAGCACTAGTTCATTGGAGGTTTCAACATGGTTTGTGAAATGTTTAATAAAATATAATTAATGGTCATCCAGTTTGAATTAACACAGTCTGTGATGGTTTAGGGTATCATGTCATCTACTGGTGTTGGTCCACTGTGCTTTTTCAGGTCTAACGTCAGTGCAGTCAAATGGGACATGAATGTCCTAGAACAGAATGAATGAAAGAGAACATTCTAGTACAGTGTAGTAGAGTAGTGAGAATAGGGAGAATATACATGTAGACAACTGTAGAAATATATGTGCAAATGTAAAATATTGTGAATATAGAATAGTGTGAATGTAGGTAGATCATTCTAGAACAGTGTAAATAGAGGAAGAACATTCCAGAACGGTGTGAATGGAGGGAGAATATTCTGGAAATGTGAGAATATATGAGCATGCATGTCAGAAGTTGGGCATTTCTGTACTGTATTTGTATCTTATAAAATATTCTAATAATATTGTAACTCAAATATAACTTTCTAGCTAAAACCTCTGAAGAACATTTTCTTGTCAACATTTTAGTCAATTTCATCATAAATATTGCATAAAAATAATGTGTTTGCTAATTTCACTGTTTTGGCAAACGTCCAAACTGAAGAAGATTTTAATTGGTTCTGCTACTGATTTTGACATTCTGTTGCTCCACTACCAATTAAAACCAACCTTTAAGACAACTAAATATGAGGCTCTCTGCCTCATAGTTAGATGGCAGCAACACCATTTAAAATATTAATTAGAATCTTTCAACATGAACTCTTTATCAAGTTTATCGAGGTGTATTTTAAATACCAGGCTGGTGCATGCATACATATTTACATTCAAACAAACTCTTGCATTCATACAGATCACTTCCATACCTGCTGATGTTTCTCAAACTCCAGTTTGATGGGTGACTTGATACAGTTACAAGTGTCCTGGTAGGTCTGTTTAAGAGCAAGATCCATCAAATGCTTGTGGTAGGCGCCTGCCATGTTCCCACAGATGAAGATGATGATGTTTGCCAGGATCTGTCAAAGGAGAGAGTGTCAGTTAGCCTTAAAGACTGTCTATGTTAGAAGACTGAGCACTCACCCTCCACTTTATTAGAGGCCACTCAATTGTAGCTTCACCTTCTTGATGCACAGATAATGAGGGGGTACAAAGTAGGTGTCTCTAATAAAATGGACAGTGAATGGAAGTACAAGATAGATGTTTCTGATAAAGTGGCCAATGGGACGAAGCACAGGTTGCTGAAAAAACACAAAAATGATCAAAAACAAAGCAGTAACAAAGGCAAAATATGAGATTAACAACACCAGTTCATGATAGTGATTAACAAGCTGTACAGTAGGTAATGGGCAGGAACCTTCGCTGCTTTGGTGAGCTTAATGAGTAAGATTCACCCACACAGTGTAGATGCGCTAAAATGACAATCAGATTAATTAACCTCTAAACCCTCTAACCACTATTAGTTTGTCATTATTAGCAGATCAAACGGGTCCAGAAGAGGCAATTACACTGTGCTCTTGATCAGTTAAGAACCCACAATCAACAAGGAGCGCCCCTTTTTCTTTCTCCAGAACCCATCTGAGAAAACCATGTTTGTCTATTAGAGATGGCTGGGTGAGATGTGATGCAGACTTCACAGACTAAACAGGGATTCTGCTGAGAAGCTGTTTACTTTTCAGTTTTGCAGTTTGCTCTGTCATCCTCAGTCTTCTTTCCATCTCCTTCACGCCTTTGTTATTTCCAGGCCTGACCCAACTGCCCTGGATAAATTGGTGCCTCTGACTTACTTCATTCAAAAGTGATACTTTAAAGCACAAGTTCTGGGAAGTTGGGGCTTAAGTGGGCCTCTCTGGTGGGCTTGTGTACAAAACCACAACGCAAGTGGCTCCGAAGGCAGCTTTGCCTTTGAGGCAAAACAAAGCAATTGCAATTAGTTCAGAGAATAACCATTTAAAATAACAAGTAGGCCGAGCTTTAAAAACATGAATCTGCTCCTCAGTGGATTATTTTTTTATTTCTTAGAAAACTGCCAAGAAAACACTAGTGGTGTGTTACTGTAGTCGCAAGCATTAAAGAAAAAATTGTATGGGAGCTGTGGAATGCTGCTTTAGAAGCTAGCTATTTTTCCAGGCAGATTTATGAGATAAATCTGAACAAATATCTTTAGTAAAAACAAAAAAATATCATATTTCATCCATATATATCTTTTAATTTCAGCACAATTAGCAGCACAAGGGTTGCTCGATCAGCAGAAGGTGCCAGGTCCTCTGAAAAGCCTACCAGAGTAAGACATTACAGGGATGGTTGTTCCAGCACATTGATACAATGATACATCCCCACTCGGGAATAAGACAGATGTTAATTTTACAAAGGAAATCTTAATGACTGCTGCTGTAACACAGTTGCCCTCAAAATGAGTTAAATGAAAGAAAGGAGATAACACAATATCGTCTCATGTTTTACAAGTAACAGTTACATATTTGACAAATTTGCAACAGAAAACTTCATATACATTCAAAGTGCCATCATTTAAGATATGTTTGCAAATGAAAACACTGATTATTTTGGTCAAAGTGTATTTATATTATATTAATATAACTTTATCTTAGTCACAAGAAACTTTACAGAAATCCGGATCTGAGTCCTGAGCGCCCAAAACATGAGTGACAGAAAAAACTCCCTAAAGAACAAAACTAAGAATCTGTTAGAGGATCCAAGATTGAAAAGGGACTCCTTCCTCCTTTGGTCAAAACCCCACACCAAAATAATTAAGGCTGTAACAGTCTAGTCACGAAACACAATGTTTATTTTCAGGTGCAAACAGAACAGTGAGTGATGGAGAATAAATAAAGAAGAGAGAACTGAAAGTATGGGAGGTGTTCTCTGTACACACCACAGCAAAAAGGATGAGGTAGAGAAGGAAGGGGCAGAGGGATGGCCAACAAAACTACTGTTAGCATAGTGATAGTATAAGACACTACATTTCCCACAATTCCATGCAAATTGAAACTTCACATACTATTAAACAGAGCAGTAAAAGTAGCAGTAACAGGTTAACTAGTTTATAATTAACAAACATAGTATTATGTACAACACATATATGGCCTGTGTGTATGTGTTTGTTCTATATATGTGAATGTAGGTGTTGCACACATCTTAAATCAGGCTGTGGCCAATCAGGGGCCTCTCCTTTGAAGAGTAAAAGAGTGTATTAGGCACAGACTCAGGGACTAATAAGTCATTCTGCTAGCTGTAATTACTGAGCTGTACCAATGGAGTCTAAAGAGAGATCAGGGCCAGCAAAGCGCTGTGGCTTTAATTAGAAAACACACACACACACACACACACACACACACACGCACACACACACACACACACACAGCACTACTAACATCACACTGCTGACATACAACAACAATGTCAAGATTCTACCTAAAAATAAATGCTGAAAATAACCAAAATGGATTTTCAAAATCTAAATACACAATAAAAAAGTAAGTTTCATATTTAGCAACACAATAGAATAGCAAATATCTGCACAATAAATTATAGAGTGTTTTGGCTGAATCTGTGAACTTGACAACCTTGCTGGACAAAGAAGAATCAAGTGAAGTGCTCACATGATGAAATGAGTTTCTGTTTTAACTCAGCAGGTTAAAATACCTCCTGATAACTAATTCTATTCGTTTTGAGACTTTTAGAAGTTTATACTTATGGTCACATCTTGCATCTCCACTAAAGAGAGCAATGGTTTAGGGTCGAAGGATCAATGTCCTCATGCCAGAAGGACTCACAAAATGAGAGTTGTTTTGGGACCATTAAAATGTACTCTCTCTCTCTCTCTCTCTCTCTCTCTCTCTCTCTCTCTCTCTCTCTCTCTCTCTCTCTCAGTTTCCTTTGTGTTTCCATGCCTTTTTGTTTTTGCTAACTCTGGGGATATTTTTCAAAAACTTGAAATTCAGTGTTTAATTAAGAACAATTATGTAAATTGGTTCAACAATCACAGCATTGGTACAATCTTTGCAAGACCTACTATCTCAAGTACAAACTGTAGACACACCACAGTCTCAACCCACGACTTCACAGAATGTGAGTTCCCAACCACTGAGCCATGTTCCATCATATAATCCATACTCCAGAGTAAGGTATGATGGCTCACCGGTTTAGAGGATCCTTGAGCCAATACTTATTACTATCAACCATCTAACCTCATTTCTACCCTGCTGATAGATCTGGAGTAGCATGTGTGATCTACTTGCTGGCCAGACATGCTTTGTCTTGGGCCAGCACTCTATGCAAATAAAGTTCTTTGATCTGTAGAAATGTGCAATTATTTTCACCTACATTTATGACATTTGGTAGACACTCTAATGTTGCTGTTCAGATCCTTAGCTAGTTTGTAGAAGCTAGAATTAACATGCATTAACCATTCTCAGTCTGAACCAGTGAAGAAATATATGCAAAAAGGACAGTGCTGCCTGACAACGGAAAGAGAGAAGTTCTCACAGGAGGGAATGAAAGTAGATATTTCTAAAATATGTCCCTGGACCTGAAGTTAAAATCCAACGCTCCCTTGTAGTGCTGGTGACCAGTCTTTTGCATGTACATTCAGTCGCTGCCTTCCAAAGTTGTAGCTAAGCCTTGCATTTCCACTTTTGCCACTTTTTTTGAATAATTTGAACCTGTTATTTAATTGTTGATTCTGTGCAGCCCATTAGACTTATGTTTCTATCTATAATATCTTCCAAGATGGTTTTGGATCATCATCCTATCTCACCTGATTTTATCCAGTGATTTATTTTAAGTGTACTGTGCTGTACTGTGCTGTGCTGTAGACTGTTTACATGATAAAGAAACAGAGGTTGGATCTTAGGTATGACTGCACAATAAAGACTTTTTCTTAATAACCTATTGGTCACACAAACCAATCAGTCAAATAAGGCTGTGCAGTGATTTTTCTAGAAATGTTCTTGTGACAGAACATGAATTCAGTACTAAGTATATAAGAAAATATTTTGAAATGATCTCCGCTCCAGGGACTTTTTTTCTATCATTTTTGTGGTGCTGTGGGCAACCAGATCTTCCAAATCACTCCAAACATAGGCTGCCTTTCTCAGCTTTATACAACTGGTCCTTTACTTTGAAGCAGCCTTCTGTGATGTAGCAGCCAAGAAATGTAAATGCCTCCCTTGGGTGCAGCCTAAACTTTGGGACACATCTAGTGTCTCTCTCTTAGGATGACAGGTTTCTGTTGCAGCTTTTATTTCTGCTTTGTCCCATGGTATGCCCACTTGCATCAAATAGACCCCAGAGGCTCAGGAGGCATTTGAGTCTCTTAAGTGAAAATTCAGTGAAGCCCTTATCTTGACTCAGCCTCATTCTTCATGCTTTTTTGTGATGAAAGTGGGAGCTTCCATTAGGGGAGTGGAGGCTGTGCTCTCCTCAAGAGTTCTCACTGATGGAAAAACATACATCTTTTTTCCCAAAACAAGCTTGCACTGAACAGAACTACAATGCCTGTAATCTAAAATCATGTGGATGAATAATGCAGTTTAAATTGGTTTCATTTTAATTCAATATAATTTCTTACTTACTTATCATTTAGAAAGTTAAAATGCAAAAACTGACACTCAGATTCACCAGCATAGTTACTCTGCCCGAGAACTGTGTACCAACAACATCATCCATCCACTATGGTGCTGGGGCAGATCTGGTTGTCACTGGAAAAGACTGTATTTAATGCTCAGAAAAGGACCCAGGAACTGTTTAAGGTCCTGTAGAATGCCATATGTTCCTGCAGCCAGCAGATGAAATGTAAGTGGGGGCATGACTCTCATATGGTAGGCCACCCAGGTACCAGTAGGACTTTTATTAGTCGCTGCCACTTTTTATGGTTTTGTTCGTCTCTCTATAGCCTTCTTCGCAGTCGGCCTCTTGTTTGCTCCATCCGCTGCCCATGCCAGATATCATGATGGTCAAAATCTGGAAAATGTGACCAAGTCATTTCAATGGCGTTGGCACTCTAGCGAGCCACAGTGAGAACTATTATCCACAAATGGACAAAACATGGAACAGTGGTGAACCTTCTCAGGAGTGGTTGGCCTACCTCCAGAACACATAATTTCAGAGCATATTGACAACTCATTCAGGAGGTCACAACAGAACACAGAACAGCACTTTTGTGTTAAGCCCTGCAGGCCTCACTTGCCTTACTTATGGTCAGTGTTCATGATTTAGCAAAAAGAAAGAGAATCATTGCCAAGACGTTTGGGAAATATTATGTGGACTGATCATCTGGCATACAACTAATACAGCATTTCAGAAAAAGAACATCATACCGACAGTCAAACATGGTCATGGTAGTGTAATGGGCTTCCGCTCAATGCTGCTCTCTTCCTGATAATGTGTGATTGGTGTTAAAAGGGTATCAGCTTTTATCATAAGAGAAGTGCTGTCTGAATCTTGCAGAACAGGGCTGTATTCAAATAGCTGATGGAAACTTCCTTTCCGTTCTGCTTGTCTTTGATTTTGCCTGAACTGGTAGCCATGGGGTTTCATATGCTAAGCAACTCTGTCAGTTTATTCAATCTTAGAGTTCAGGCAAAATCAAGAAACGCAGATAGGAAAGCTATTCATATGCAGCTCTGGCATCCAGAGAACAATGTGATCCTTAGCTGCTGCTCAACAGTCACTCAAATCAAAGAATGATCCATTTTTTGAATGTGAAAAACCTGAATAACAGGGGCCTTAAGTGCCAGTTTAATGATATGGCCACACGGCTAAAGATAGTCTGACCGAGAATATACAGTAGCTCTTCCCAAAATTTAGACAACAGTAAAAGTGATTAGAGCATCTCAAATAATTAACAAACATGTTCAAGGCTCAGTTCTGGAGATACAAACGTCATAATGAAGGAATGAAACAGGCATAACACTAACTCTCCAAACAGTATGCTGCTTGAGCTTAATGGGAAACCAGCAGGTCTCTTTTTGAGGGCTCTGTTAAAGAAATTGCATGGCTTTTTGACAGCATCCAAGCCCTTAGAGTTACCATAGCATTGCCGTGGCAACCACTGTCACTACTAACCTCAGGTTAAAACAATACATAAAAAAAAAAAATCAAATTTCCTCCCTAAATGGGCTGATACAAGAGTTCAACAGGGACATTTCTATATTCATATCATGTAAGCCATGACATCTTTCACATTTAAAGGGTCTGTGAGGTCCACTGCTATCATTTCTGAGGTTTATGGACCATATGTTTGTTACTGTGCCTTAAAGACTGACATGTAATTACCTCTATTGTCACTGGCTGTGCTGTATTGTGCCTCATTCAGAAAAGAGTATGGGCTGAACCACTCCATTACTAAGAGACAAATCAAAATGCATTAGATTCTGAAGCATTACAAAAACAATGAATCCAAAATTGACTGTTTTTATGCCTTAGTGTCCATACCTGGGCTTTCTGAACTGGGTGAATGAATAGTATAAAAAGTTTCAAACCATATGAAACTTTGATTTCATAGAAAGTTTGGCTTTTCAGGATACAGGCCATTTAAAATATCATTGTCATCATGCAAAAGCCTGCATTTTTGCCACCTTTTGTATAATGTGAACCTGTTTTTATTGTTTATTCTGTGCAGCCCACTAGCTTTGTTATTACATTTCTATCTATAATGTCTATAATTCAATAAGTCTTCCCAGATGGTTTTGGATCATCATCACATCACAAGGTCATTTGAACTTACTTTAAATATTACAGAAAACTAAAACCTTTAATTTAACTTAATGTATTAAACTTCAACTTTAGTCACACAAGTCATTAAGGACATCTGCTCCTAGCTAATTGCTAAATTCTTCTTCTTCTTCTTCTTCTTCTTCTTCTTCTTCTTCTTCTTCTTCTTGTTTCTGCTATACGTATGTGGTGGTACAGTGATTTTTAAGCAGTTTAAATAATTTTTAAGCAGCAGGAAGATGGCTCCCCTTTTGTTTCCTTCTGTTTTTGTTTTTTCAATTGTTGTCTTTGGTTTACTAACTGAGTGTATTATGTTTTACATGCTGATCTTGTCTCATTCATTCATTCATTCATTCATTCATTCATTCATTCATTCATTTATTTATTTATTTATTTATTTATTTATTTATTTATTTATTTATTATTGTGTTTGCTTTATTCCAACAAAATTAATTAATCACATTCAATCATTTAGGAACATTATGTTTGGGTTGGAATGCAAGAATGGAAACTTGGTATGTACAGATTTGGTAACTGTGTTTACCTGTTGATACAGGACTTATTATCCTAACTCAGATCCAAGCTGAAATCTGCTCATCTACTCCACTCCAGCTCTGCTCACAGCATGAAAACGACATGAAAATGCCACTGATTAACATATACACTAATGACATATACTAAAAAGATAAAAGTAAAGGAGCTCATAGACCCACTGTGCTTGCACACAGGTAATACAACCACACACTAGTGAATTCATATACTAGGGGGCAGTGAACACATGTGCCCAGAGCAGTGGACAGCCCTATCCACGACACCCAGGGAGCAGCTGGGGAGTTAAGTGCCCTTGCTCAACTTCAGGGATTCAAAACAGCATCCTTCCAGTTACAAGACTGGTTCCCTAAACACCAGGCCAAGGCTGCTCTGATTCGGGCAGTAGATTGGGGCTTTTGGGGCATCAGTGTTACAAGAAATCTAACATTCTGTAGATTCTGGTAATATTCTGTATTGATATTGATACAGATAACTGGTGTGCTTGAAAGGTTGAGAGACTTCCCATGATTCAAGATTCATAGAAAAATATCAATATTTCTGAAGTTGTGTTAATGAAGTTGTTTACTGGGTCACTCTGGCAGATTCCAAAGGATAAAGCCTGTCTTCAGAGATTAGGATTGATTCAGCATGGGACCCTATAAGTGGTTATGGAGGTGGGGATCCTTCAGGGTTTAGCTTTTGTTACAGTCTGCCTTGGCTGTTGTAAGTGTACATAAACAGGGGAAGCCGTCTGGCCTGCAGGTCCCTCTGGCAAACCTAGAGCAGACAGTGAGACACACCCACCATACAAAATACCACAGCAGTTAGGACACAGCACTGCAGCAAACTGAAAGGAAACACGCACAGGTCTCACTGGACAGCTCTGATCAAGTTTTGTAGGACAAGCTGCGCTCTATTTACAACTTTCTGGTTTACGAGCACCATGTGTAGGCACCAGCTGCTCTCTGCTGATGTCCTATCTATTAAAATAGTAACAAATGGCAACCTGCATTCACAATACACGGATACACACACTTTTAAAGTAGAGCATGTACATCATAACAAACTACAAATCTTACCCTATTTCATCATTGTGTGATGAATTGTCAAAGAAATAAATTCCAGTTTAATTGCCAAAGGAACCTTCCAGTGCATGTTTACTGCTCTGTTTTCATATATGTGCTCGACCTGCATGCAGACTCACTGAGAAGGAGGAGGGCTGATGGGGTCACTGACCCAGATATTGGAAAATAAGAATGTAGGGTCTGTTTGCTTTTATAATAAAGATCATTTAGATGTTTACTAAATGACTTGAACTTACTGTCAATTATTTTGGAAGAATGCATATTATAAATGTCCTTGTCAATCTAATGATTGCAATAATTATTTTCATTTTTTCCATTTTCAGGTCAAAATCATTCTGGATGATACATTTCCAACAGGATTTCTGAGACATTTATAGAGCAAGTACATTTTTTTCAAAATATAGTCAAATTCATAGGAATATCTCAATTCTGTTAGTATTTACATCTCAAATGAAGACAAATTTCAGTAGCCCAGGATATACTTAAATGAACAATGTTGGGAATGTATTTTATGTATTCATATCAATCATTAAAGGAATAAAGGTATAAATGTATTATTTTTTATTATTATTGTTATTAATCATATTATTATTTATAATAATATAATAATGTAACATAATAATATAATTTGAAGAAAAATCCAAAGTATTTTAAATACAGAACTAAACATTGTGTGCAACAAAAGTTGGACTAAAATATCTCTTTTTTCAAAATCCAGGTGTCCCCAGACTTTGATGGATGTAAGTTTGATGCAGCACATTACCTGCTGGAAGACGAGAGGTGTCTCATGCCTAAGTTGTGTTGAGAGACAGATACAGCACCAGGGTGTGTGTGGAGGAAGAGGGTGAGAGCATGGCAATGACAAAGATCTCAAGATGGAGCATCGCGTTATTTGGTGTAAACCACAAAATATCAATGAAGAGAAAGAAGGAGACTCCAACAGGAGAGAGAGAGAGAGAGAGAGAGAGAGAACACACACACAGAGAGAAAGAGAGAGAGAGAGAGAGAGAGAGAGAGAGAGAGAGAGAGAGAGAGAGAGAGCTTTGAATCATTCTTACATTTGTATATTAATGACACTCTCTGTTGTAATACATACAGTCCTATATATTTTTTAAAAACATTATATTGTTTTGTTTCTACATTATATTGGGGCTGGTCAGTACAGACAAAAAAAATCATATCCCAGTATATATCCCAATATGAAACACTCCCATCCAAAAGTATTGGAACATTGAGCCCAATCCCTGTATACTGAAAACATTTGGTTTAAAATGACATTAAAAAAATGAATATGAGACAGATAATCAACATTTCAGAAGATAGCACGTTTTGTTTGAACCCACCCATTTTATTTGTGAGCAAAAGTATTGGAACATGTGACTGACAGGTGTGATTTGTTGCCCAGGTTTGTCCTGTTCATTTCATTATTCACACAATACATAGTGCTGAATGCCTGTGCTCACTTTCAGATTTGGGTTTTACCTTCGTTTGCTAATGATTACTTGCCAGTTTATGTAATAACAATAATGCATAAAATTGCACAAAATGCACAAAAATGTCTTATTGTTTTCTCTTACAGTAAGAACCAGGACATAGTAGACACACCCATTTATATACTATGCATTCTTTACATATAGGCTGTGGCCAAAATGGATACCTATTCCTTCATTAGTTCTGCTATATAGGGACGTATTGTACAGATGAAAACTGACACTTCGGCATCATGCCTCAGCACAGGTCACATAAATATGTGAGTGTTTGAGTCATGTTTTAAACTCTGTACACAAGCACAAACTAAATTCCGAATTTAAGTTAGTAAAGCTCTGTCTGTTCATGGAATAATCCTTTATTGTGTTTCTTAGAAACATAAGACTCCCATTAATGAACTAAAGTTCCACAGGAAAACATCTGAACTTCACAGCATCCAGTGGCTTGTAACTATCACTGACCTAGCTAGCTATAAGAGCAAACATTGTCAGCTTCATTTGTTCCACTGTGTTATTTATTATTGAGACTCAAAGTTGTATTCTGGTCCATATTCATTGTTGTATGGTGAGCTACAACATTTACTATAAATTACCAACTGTGGGAGATTATAGTGCCCTTAAAATCATACTGGAATTCCACCTCTTGCTGTTCTGGTGATCTTTGCCTCAAGATTGACTTGGTTAAATGCATAATCTCCTTCAAAATGCATAGCCAATTTAAGCTTGTGGCATTGAACAGCACAGGCTTGTCTGGTTGGTGGAGCAGGATTGAGACTGACAGGCCAATTCGATGGTTTCTTCCCCTATCATCCCTGTTAGCAGATGTCCGGTCTCCACTATGCATTTTAATCCAGGCATGACCTTCAGCTCCTGATACACAACAAACCTGAGAGGCCTGAGAAGAACTTGGGATGGGATGTGCTCCACTGCACCTGTTCACTTTATATAAGGGACATTTCACACACTTTCCATTGTTCTGCACACTTGGCAGTGTAATATCCTGGCACAGGCTAAGTTTACCCTGTTTAATCCGCTGAAAAATACAGCAACAAAACAGTCCTTTCTGTTGAGGACTGTGCTTTTATCATTTATTGTTCGGTGCACATTTTCTATTGTCCTGCACTTAATGTTTGTGTAGTTCATTGTATGGTCAATTGAATAGTCCATTGTCTGTATTCATTGCAATTATTGACCTTTGTACTGTTTCTGTCACCTTATCTGCTTGTCTGCTGCAGTTCCATGTTTACAGTAGCACTGCGATTCTGGAAAAACCACAGTGTGCCCTGTGCTCGATACCTGACTCTGGTTTAAGGAGTATAGGGAGTCCAACCTTTTGTGCACTTATATATCAATTCAAAGTAAGAGTAAAAATACAACACCTGCTAAGAAACTTCTTGAACTGCAGTGAAACATCCAGCATCGAACAGAAGAGTAGAAACAGAAAGCTGAAGACTCTATTCTTCTATTTTCTGTTTCCTTTTCATTTAAAGTAAAATGATCAACCTTGAAAGGTCAGAAAAAGGAAAGGAAATTTGAAGGAGATGTGAAGAGAGAGCAACATCTACCCACCCAGAGAGAGTATGCTCTATCTGACTCGGACTGCTGATGGCAAGCGGCATGACCCAGGATCCCTGGATCATAATGCTAGCGCATTAGACTGCTGAACCACACTGAGCCCCACTCCATTCTTGTTAACAGGACTTTAGCTCAGGCTAGTCTCGACCGGACAAGTCTTGCTCTAGTGTACAGATTTTGAGGCAGCTGGGGTTGCCATTTGTGGGAAAAAAAGCATTTCAGACCAGCTGGAGTCTGATGTGTTTGATTCTTTTGAAATGACTTTAAATGAGACTTATAATGTACCATATAGTAAACACTGATCAGTGACTCATTCTGAATAGACTGTACCAACAGTCAATGAAAAGCAAAATAATGAAATAAATAAATAGACATATTCATAAATAATATATAGCTCCCACCTCACATCCATAACCTATATTAATTTTACCTTTCTTTTGTACTGTCTAAACACAAACGTCACTGAAACCAGCAGCAGCAGCAGCTCTTTGCTTTGCCCCCATGCTGTTGCTCTCTCTGTTTCCTAGTAACAGAATAGATTGTGTACAGCAACAACAAAATCTACTTGTGGGACAGTGTGAGATACCCAGTCTGTATAATTTTTTAGGACTTTAATATTTATGTAATAAAGTGTGCATTAAAACTAACCCTCTTATAGATGGGTTTCCTGTTTGTGAACATTACGTATGCAGAAAAAGGAGCTAAAGTGCTATGCCAGGGCTCGGCACCTTCGGAGCTACTGAAGATTGGCATGACAACTTAGGGTCACATAGCAAGACCTGACAATAATGAAGCCAAGGCTACAATCTCTTTAAAATACTGGGAACTCAGCTCGGTTTGCTGTTTCATAAACTTCATCAATGATAAAATCAGATGAACTCCTTGTGAATAATTTGTAGCAATTGGCACCTCGCTGATTACTTCAATGAATCAGTTTCCAGTTTAGGATCCATATGGACCCTAATGCTAACATGCACACAGCATTGAAAACCAAATTAAAGCATTATACCACTCTATAAGCTAGTTATTTACAACCAGTAGTAGACAAACAACCACAGATATCAGTCCAGAGTGTGTTCTGTAACACACACAAAAGCATTAGACTGCAGTGTTTTAAAGGCATTGGGAGCTGAACTGTCAGTCAGACTGGATTAAAAGGTAATAAACACACTAAGTTCCTTTTAAGAAATATCACTTCTAAACTAAAGAGCTAAAAGAGTGCAGAATAGGTATCGGCTGATGCTCAGCATTAAGAAATTCCAACTGGATGGAGAGGAAGGGGGGTAACTTGATTGAGAGATCCTTATTTATTATATTATTTTTCTCATTTATTACTTAATCATTTAGAGGGGTATATTATCTTCACAGAAATCTTACAGAAATAAGGAAGGTTGGGTATTTTTCCCTGTCCAATTTGGAAGTGCCAATTACTTAATTTCCCTGAGGGAACCCTCCCAAGGGATCAATAAAGTTCTTTCCTATCCTAACCTGTCCTGTCCTGTCCTGTCCTGTCCTATCCTGTCCTGTCCTGTCCTGTCCTATCCTATCCTATCCTATCTATCCTATCTTATCCTGTCCTGTTCTGTCCTGTCCTGTCCTATCCTATCCTATCCTATCCTATCCTATCCTGTCCTGTCCTATCGTATCCTGTCCTGTCCTATCCTATCCTATCCTATCCTATCCTATCCTATCCTATCCTGTCCTGTCCTATCCTATCCTATCCTATCCTATCCTATCCTATCCTGTCCTATCGTATCCTGTCCTGTCCTATCCTATCCTATCCTATCCTATCCTATCCTATCCTATCCTGTCCTGTCCTATCCTATCCTATCCTATCCTATCCTGTCCTGTCCTGTCCTATCCTATCCTATCCTATCCTATCCTATCCTATCCTAAGCCTATACAATCCGATTAGGACTCTTCCCTATCACATATGTTGCTCCCGACACTAGGAAGGTGAAGACATCATGTGATAGAAGTGAAGCCAGCCACCGCTTCTTTTCAAACTGCAGCCAATGCGCTAGGATGCGCATTATGTGAGATAAGTAACTTGTGTTAACGGACACTGCTGACATTGTCTCATTGATAAACACCACCCAGTAATTTTCTGTATGCACAAAAAAAAACAACCTAAGATACCTTTGATTTAAAATATAATGTATGAGAAGTCATGCATTTTATCCTGCATTTAAACATACAGTATGTGTCATATTAAAAGGCTCAATCTTTTGAGAAGTGCACATGAGGTTGATGACTGCTAGACAGGCCTTTACAGTGCAAGACATTCTCCCCAGAGGACAGTGTTTGAGAGGGGGCAAATAATTGAACTGAGAGAAACAGGGTGTTTAGTTCAATGAATTGTCTGTGGGTTCCAGTGTGGAGGCCTTGTGGTGAACACTTCAGTCCTGCATGCAACAGTTGGTTACCAGTAGTAATAATACCAGGGACAGTAATATGACAACTTTATGTGCAGGCTACATGTGTTCTCACTCACAGCAGGGCTTCCAACTGACATTTTTCAAGCAAGTGGCAAGATAATGCTCATCCACACACAGCAAGAGTTTCCCAGGAATATCTGTGTTTGATTGAAATGCTTCCTTGCACTTTTATGAGTGTAAAGGTCGAGCTGGGGGCAAATGTACCACAGGATGCCATACTGAACTTGTATGCTTCAGTGCCCCTGTATCCGTCCAGAGGCAGCCCTAAACAGTACTAGAGTCTTCTTTCAGTTGTACAGTTTTCCCCCAAGATCATTACATTCACACATATAAAGCTTCATCTGATTCTAAGTACTTTCGTGGTGGATTTATTATCAGTAAGTGTCAGTCAATCATTATCTTTCACGCTTTGTCCTGAAAAGGGTCAAGGTGGATCCAGCACGGACTTGGAGTAAAATATAGGAGTGAATTTTGTGTCTTTTACACACTTTTACTTCAGCAGCTACTTTTCATCCCAAGTCTTGAGAAATATCTGGCCTGATGTTCTGTAGATGATCTTTGATATGGGAATAATAGAAATTTACTGAAGCACAGTTTTGTTTTACATAAAACTTTCATGTTACATTTAACCCAATGTTAGATTTTGCCTTGCTCTCCCCTACATGCCACATAAATTGTGCATAAACATTTAGGTTTGTGGGCCAGTGTTGTGCATCCAATGTGGGTGGAATCTGGCTTACCATGTGCTAGACAAATATATATATATAAAGATGAAATGATTAAGTTAATTATACTGTTACTGGATAATATCATTTCTGTGAGCTCCCGTGGTGACTGCATACCATTCTGAATGTTGGAGCAACTGCATTTCATACATTAAGTATAAGTATAAAACAATTACAAACCACAGCTCCTCTACTCCTCTGGACTTTATCCCTTGCAGTGCACTTGTCTATAAATTACTTGCTAAATTAATCACCAACAACATGAAGTATCTAATGCACCAAAGTAGATGGTGACACAGTCTCCAAATATCAGAAATCCAATTTACCAGTAATCAAATATTAAAAGCATGATGTTAATTTTAGCTCTTTATTAACACAGCCTCAAGGAAACCAGATTCTTAATCAAAGACTTAATTGCAGAGTGAATATCCGACTCTCATATAAATCTCAAAGTGCCCAAGTCTTGGAAAGGGAAAAAGCAATTTAAAGCCCCTTCCTCACTTCCACTTCACATGGGCATGTAATGGTAGTCAAATGGGAATAGGTTATGTATAAACACAAGATGGGTTTGACTTACTGGTAAAGTAAATGCTGCAATTTACATTTACACCATTGCAACTGATGCTTTTACACAGATAATCTAATACAGGATAATCATATGTCTTACATGTCCTCTTGTTTAAATCTACCTTCATATAAACATGTCTTTTGTGGAACCAAAAGTGGTTCTTCTATAACACTGCTCAAAGAACCATGTGAAGCACTTTTATTTTTAAGATTGTGGTCAGAAATTCAAAATTGCATAGATTCGTCAAGTGTCAGAATTTGTTTTACAGTTACCACAGATTCTTAAAGCTTTAAAGCCCCTGTCCACTAATTTTCGTGATTCTGTACTATTATCATTGCATAATTATTACAATGAAATAAGGTCTTTCCCTTGGAGAGATTTTTCAAACTATTTTGTGTGTAGTTTTCTTCTGTTGAATTTAAGTAGGGTGGGACTAAATTTGGAATGTGTACATTAAATTACAGCCAATAAGAGTTAGCAATATGTTAATGTCACCATCCCCCAAAAAGAGAATGTATTCATGTGCAATCGGCCTCTTTGCTAGGCTTCAAAGTGACACAGATTTAATTCCACTAGTTCATCTAATTTGCTACCCGAGAAAACAATGTGTAACTAAGACACATCTGTTTTAAACAACATATATTTGCCAGTTTTAATGGCCACATGCATGCTTGTTGGGTTCTCGGGGCTAATTCAAGCTCCTTGTGCTTGTTTGAACTCAGTACTTGTTTAAGCTCTGTGTGCTTGTTTAAGCTCTATGTGCTCATGTAAATTCTGTGCTAGATTAAGCTCTATGCCCATGTCCACCATGCAGTATCTTCAAGAAGCAGAATGTAACTGTGATGCTATGCTATCAGGGTGAATGCTGTGACATAAGCACATGGCTAAATGTGTGGTGTGTATTTGAACAACATATTTGAAAACATTTTATATCAGACATGTCGAGTGAAAACTGTACATTAGTGTAAATCACAAAGCGTCAACACCTCACTAAAACACGCAAAAAACAGCCACCGTCAATCATTCTGCAATCCGTCACTCTGTAGTTCTGAATGGGCTGGAGGTTGCAATTTTTTAGAGCATAACCTATGTAAAATTTAAATAATGTGATATGTCAATATAAAAGAATGGACATAGGCTTTAAACATGCTTCTTTAAGTTCTGCCTTCTTATCATCCAAATTGGTCTATATCCACCTGCATCAGCATACAACCAAACTGCTTCTTAAATACAAATATAAATAGTTTCAAACTTATAAACAAAATAAAATTTTATATAGCCTGTCATACCAGCAGTCCTGGCTTCATGTATTTTTTAAGGAAACTGAATTTATTTTTTATTTTATTTCTACATTGGCATTAAAATGAAAAGAAAAAAGATTACTGATAATCTGGCCAAAAGGATATTAAGATGTTTTATTAGTCTTGGTTTATTGGATATTTATATATCATTGTTCATTAACATAGTAGCGTGACTTTAGAGGTATTCAATTCCTTACTACCAACCACCCACCCACACACCCGCAACACACACACACACACACACACACACACACACACACACACACACACACACACACACACACACACACACATACACACACACACACACTTGCATTGTCCTACAAATGAGCTTTACTAGAAGCCAGGAACAATACCCAGGAAGTTTTTGGGAGGCTCCTGTTTGAACAGAAGTTAAAAGTCACAGGGAGTTTTGGACCAGATTCAGAAATGAGATTTAAGGGCTACATGTGACTAATGCAAAGCACAAACTTTGCTGGTTTTAAGTGTAAAACATACTGCAGATGAGTTTCTTAACATTGCAAAAAGAGCTGTAGCACTCTGACCTTTGCTTTTCAATGTAAGCAGTTGTATATTGTACACACATACACTGTAGTGGCCAGGTAATCCTATTCCAGAGATGTGATTTCTAGAGTAATTTCATTGAGATCACTGAAATTTGCTTTAAACTAAAGACAGACTGACAATAAAAAAGAAGAAGAGAGAAGATATGTAAATGTGAATACAGGAGTAGCTTTCAGTTTGTAACAATTAGCAGATGAGAGCAGACAAACACAAAAAACTAGGGAAGTGGAAGTACTTGCTGGGTGAGGACAAAACAAGATAGTAACAAACAGACTGACTAGATCGCTACAGAAACAAATACAACAAAAAGGACTGACAAACTCTGAAAAGAAGGGTCTTAAGTACATGGACAACATTAACCACACCTAGGACACACTGATGAATGGGCAGGGCTACAAATGAGTGAATGGGCGGAGACAAGACCAAAACAAGACACATGCTCAGAAGCTTGTGAGGAATCAACAAACCAAAGACAAGATGGGAAGACAGGAGATAGACAGGACAGATACATGACAGTTTTAGATATGAGCTGAATATGAGCAGAAGAGATTCTAGGACTGAAAACATGTTGGAAGAAAACACGTTGTACACACAAGTAGAGACCATCAAAAACTTTCTTATGGTCTGGAAGTGTCGTTACCTTGGCAATGCCTGTGCATGAATTTGGGGTGTGGTTGTGGTCTTATTGAGTTCAGATATGAACAGTTGCTCAACAGTCATTTACTAGAATTGTGCACATTAACTTTAAGTATAAAGAGCTATGTAACTGTTGGGACATTTGGTGGAAGGGAATTTCAGTAGGGGGTACGTCATTCAGCGCTTAGCATGTCCCTTATTATGGAAACTGAAACCTCAGCGCCTACTGCCACCAAATATTGCTGCAGGACTTTCACAGTCATTCCAGGGTTTTTGACCACCTGCCTCCTCAGGAATCTGATGGCAGCCAGTGATACCCTCCAACTGTATCTCTATAAACATTCGGTGACATTATTATTTTTGTACCATTTCCTATGTGCAGAGTAATGATATCTTCTATTAAATGTTTGGACAACTTTTGACTTTATCTAGCGTGCAATCAAATATCAAAAACAGTCACCTAGCCAGTCCAAGTATTTGATATATTTTATCTCTAGCACACCTGATTAAACTAATGAAGCCCCTGATGTTTTGCATCGGGTGGGCTTGAGACAACACTTAATTTGCACTCAAAAAAGCACACACCTAATATGTGCTTCTGTGAGGGATCCTCTTAAGGGGGATGAATAACTGCAATGAGATTGCAGTGCTCAGAACAGTGTAGTTTTTCTTTGATTTTGGAGAAACCACTTGTTAGATTAGATGTGTGTAGCTACTTATATTGTTCTTGATTGATTGGTTTCTTGCAGGCATCCCCAACCCAGCTTCTGGAGAGCTACCTTACATTTACATTTACACTTATGGCATTTAGCAGATGCCGTAATCCATAGAGACTTACAAAAGTGCTTTGCTGTTCACTCAGAGTATCCTTAGCTAGTAGACAAGGCTTGAATCTAGAGATTCCTCACGCTTAGATCCTTCCTCACCTTCCTGCAGGTTTCAGCTCCAACCCAAATCTAAGACTCCATTCAGCCAATCAATAACTTCTGAAGGCAGTAATTAGTTGGATCAGGTGGGGTTGATTAGGGTTGAATCTAAAGTCTGAAGGAAGGTAGCTCTTCAGGAGCAGAGTTGGTTATCCCTGGTTTATTGCAACCAGCTTTTATTGGTTTAAATCTTAGAACATTTACATGCTGTTTTCTAGGCTTCATCTTATCTCAGGATTCGAGTAACATACAGACATAATATATATCATAACAAACTACACTATACCTATCTAACCACATGGTGATGAGTTATCAGTGTGTAATTCAGCTCAGAAATCAGCTAAAATTAACTGCATTCAACAGACTTAAATCCTTAAGTCCAAGGAGTCTTCCAGTGTTTGTTTACTGCTCTGTCTAGATGTACATGCTTAATTTGCACGCATATTCTGACTGATGAGTGACAGGGAGCAGGGCTGATAATGTCACTGACACTGACCGAAGGAAAAAAAAAACCTAAATTGTAGATGTAAGTATGTTTTTGACCAAAACATGGTCAAATTAATACAAATCTAATTTGAGAACATTTGAGTAGGATCTCCAGAAAATAACAATATCTGGCATGTGTGACTGTCTCCTATAAATACTAAGAAATATTTTGGTGAATAAAAGTATGCAAATCTATGAAAATGTCCTGCAAAATTAGTCTAGGGTTCTAACAGTTAAAACAAACTGCAATTTTTCTTATACTTTGAACTTCAACTAATTTGAAGGTAATTTCCCAACAAGAATGGGTGAAGCTCTGTTGGCATGTTTCAAAAGTGTGCCTCATTTTTCTGGACAATTTGAAAGCTGGGGGAGCAGTGGACTTTTCTATGGATCTGCCTCACACTGACTCATTAAATTACACCGTAATATGAATGAACTTTCAGATGCACATTGATGATAAATGATGTTCACAAATCATTCTGCATCAACCTTCAGAACAAGTACAAGAGCCAACTGATCTTTCAATTTCTCTCACTTTTAACTCTCCATCCTTTCTCTCCCCCACTGTGACTCTCCAGATCATTATTTTTTTGCACCCCAGATATAATAGTCCATCAGAGGCTCCAGGGTGCCCACTGATTAGAGCTAAATTACTTTAATTGGAAGTCTAAATCTAAGGCTGCTGGCTTTCTTGGTACATTTTTCCAGCTGTGGTCACAGGCTGATTGGACAAAGCTGGGTTACGTCCACTTTTTCACACTTTCTCCTGATTAAAGGGCTGGACTATGTGCTTACATCTAACTTTTAATATTACTCCAATGGAGATTTGCAGCACAATTTGTGAAATGAATACAGCCTACAGTATGGAGCTGTGTGACCTTTTCATCTGCATCTATAACTTCTCATGTTGACAGGTGTCCTTGCTTTCTTCCCTCATATTTGCTTTTGGAAATGATGCTCAACATGCTGATCAGCAGCTGAGGGAATGTCATTGTAGAAGAAATGAATTCATTAAGAGCAGCAAGGAATTGCTGTGTAAATGTTCTGGCTGTTTATTCATTATCAAGTCACCTCTGTTGTCTACAAAGCTGTCAATGAAAAAAATCACTCTGTTTCCACACACTGGGCCTCATTTATGAAATGCGAGAAGAAGCAAATTTGCATGAAAATCTTTTTTTTTTTCGTAAATGCTCACATTCAAGGTTTCAAAGGTCTCAAAATATTCAAACAGTATGAACAAAATGTACACCTGAACCCACTGCACTTTAATTCAAGTATATTAGTTTTTGCCTGAACAGAAAAACTGTCTGTTTAATTTATAGTCAATTAGTTAGATGTGGGTTATAAAAATTGGCAGTATAACAGTATTATGGAATAATCACCATAATAATCACCATATATCACTGGTGTCTCAAAATGATAACAGTATTTCAAAATTACATGTCTGATGCAATGACTGGAAAAAAAAGTAAAGACTGTAAAAAGATGGCATGGTTCCATTATAGTCTGTTCCTTAAATATGAAGCCAAACTTGCTGTCCTGTTGGCAAATTTGCAACCCGAGTCTGTAGAATTGGGGGTTTTAGGTCCATCAAGTCATAATCCACTCCAGGATTTTGTTTTGACTGCTTGGGTGGCTCTATGTATAGCTAAACTGCAGCAGAGCCACCCAGGCTGGCAACAAAATCCTGTAGTGGATTTTGACTTGACGGACCTGAAACCCCCACCTGCTGCACAATAGAAACCAGAGGCCGGAACCAGACTCACCTACGTGTTTAGCTAGACCCACCCTAGCCCACCCACCCTTCAGACAATGGGAGTCATGCCTCAATGAGCATATTGGTATGTTCCAGCCAATCACTTCATTCCTAAGTGTAACTCCACCGTCTTATGATAATCTGGCCTTCTTATTATTTAGCAGAATAATGTTTCAACACTAATTTCTAAAGGAAGCCAAAAAATGTGCCAAACTGGTGAAAGTAGATTGTACAGATGGAAAGATATTATAGTGGATTAAATTAGATTGAACATGTCTGTTTTTCCTTTGAAATGTAGGGGAATGGGCTGAGACCAGCCAGCAGAGACGGTAGACCTGTCATTACATTTTACAGTTATTGTTCTGATGCATCCAACTTCTCTTCTGTATTTGTCAAGTACATGGCCAAATGAGCTCATTCCCCAATGTGAGGGGTATTGTGGGAGTACACTGATTGGTCCAGGTGGGGGAAAAATGGAGAGCAAGCAAACCTGGATGAACCAGGTCTACTAAATGTGCCTGAAAATAGTCAGAAACACTCATACAACCATTAACTCAACTTGATACTGTTAGATATGCTTTGAAAGTTATGTGATTTGAACCTTAGTTTGTTGGCCTGTGGTGTGGTGCCAAGCCTGCTAACTTATTGAGCTTATCTCCAATATCTGCCTTCGATTTCCAACATGGCAGAACATGTTGCATTTCATCTGTCTGTCACTCCCAATAACAGCTGCTCAACTATAATTTTTATTGTTGATATGCATGTTGGCAGCTCAGCAGTTAGTCAGCTGCACTAGGATGTCTGATACTTGGTGGATCTGTAGTTGCACTTGCTAAGTAAAGGTTTTTGGGACACACATATAACACCACAGAGGAAAAATAAAGTAATTTCAGCAATCCCTCGTTGCTCTGTGGTGGACAGATTGTTATTCTCTCTCCTGATTCGCTGCAGTTTTACATTTGTAATTGTTTTCAGACCAGTGGTTTAAAATGCTGTTCCCATCTGAGGTAATACTGTAGAGAACTGTAATATTTTGATACATTTTGAAAAATTGGATACTGGAATTATTTAGCGGGAAATCTCTGACAGGAATGTCTGCATTGTGTAAAATCATTACAAAGTTACATAATTTGGTAAAATATTGTAATTGTACACTAAACTTGTTTGCATGACTAAAATAAAATGATCAGAATTCAATAGTTATCTTAAAATTCATTTCTTATCATTTTTATGAAATTCATTGTTTGGGATCAGATCAGTGCAATTTATTTAATATACAGTCTAGGTCAGGCACTTTCCTAAATTTGGAATCTCTATCCTAGTGCATGATTACTATCTTACTAAAATATATAAATAAATAAATCATAATAATCAGTGTAATCTGTCCACATGTCTGGACACCTGGACACAAAGACAGCTGTGCTAAAACGGACCATGCAGCTTCAGATTTCATCTTATGAAAACATTCTGTACAAAAGAGCAATGTTGCAATTCAGAATGTTAACTTACCCACTCAACATGCTCATGTTATTCCAGAGACAAATAGGAACAAAATAGCTAATATATTGCCTTTTATAGGTTCTATGAAATGTCTGCAGTTTAACGTTCTGTAGTGTAGTTTATTTAGACATTTAATATTATATTAATATTATACTTTCCCCTGTATATAGGTTGCATGATCTTATTGTTTTTGTGTTTATATCAATCTATTTATTAATTTGATCAAAGTTGATATTAACTACTGGTATTAACTATGTATTACTATTTTAAAAATGCATGAGGTGGGTGACCCCCCAAGGTAGGGTTTTGCTTAGGGCTCTTGGATGATCAGAAATGGCCCTGTACAAAAAGTGCTTTTGCTAAACACACCTAAAAGTACCTTTTGATATCACTGGTTATAATTTCAAGCCCTCTTTGTTCATCTTTAGTCAGTTTTGGTGAAAACCTGCCAGGGTGTAGGGCGTCATGAAGCCTGAAGTGACAAGACAGAATGACCCCTTGACTGTTCCATGAACTCCCACTGACACTGACTGCGCTTGTTAGACTAAATCTCCCCTGACTTAGCTCTTCCCCAAGGATAAACACAAAAGCAATAGCAGCTGCTCTGGTGGGGTTGACTTCAAACACAATTGTCCGGTTGTTGTGTTTTTGCTTCCATATTGACCCACAATACACCAAAGAACCAGTGTTGTGGGCTGAGCCAATTTCTTCCACGATGCTATTGCGCATCCAACCTTAAACCTAAAGCCCCTGGACTGCCCATAATATCCCCCCACGAACAAAGGGTCCCAGCTTCCAACTGTCAACTGTAATACGCCATAGAGATTGCTAAGGGCTGTGAGAATGGAGCAAAGCTTCAAAGTACCACCTGATCAGGATGGCTATGAACAAATCAATTGCAATATGAGCTTAATGGAGTGAGGTTATAAAAGAGTTAGTTCTGGTGTCTGCTTTCATATACTGCACCAGCAGTGACATAGCGAGAGATAGAGAAAGAGACAGAAAGAGAGAGAGGAGATGTCACCGGGGCAGAGCAGGTTTCTTAATAATGCAGTACCAATAGATATTAATATCCAGAGAGAAAAAGAGACAGAGAGAGAAAAGGAAAGATAATATTAGATACAATGTGAAGGATGTGACTGCTGAATTAAGTAGATCTAGAAAAAGATAAGGATTTGTCTTCAATTCCCTCAACAACCATCACATAATCATGGGCAAGAAAATTCAGCATTAATTAAAACCTCTCCTGAGCTCTGCCACTGTCTGGTAACAGCCAAGTAAAGTCTTGTGAGAGGACATTAAGCCACTTTAGGCCACTTGGACAAAACCCTCTCAGACAGTAATAGAGCAGCACCATCAAATACAGAGCAGTAAGAAAGGTCCTAAAATCACTGATGATTCTGTGGCATTATTATTTAACCATCCATTTCTTCATTTCCCTGTAATATTTCCAATTTGCATAATGTCTCTTACCTCACTGAGAAATCTGTCAAGATATCTAGTGATTATGCCTGACTATTAAAGCTGAATCTTTAATCCTGAGTCATACATCATAAGTTGTTCAAAAAACATCTCTACACGCATACTCATTTCCACCAGTAGCCTAAAAGGACTGGTAAACCCAAGGCTAATTTTGTGGGATATTTTGATACTTTAATTTACCAAAACATAAAAAAAAGTTTTGTTTTTTTTTGTTTGTCTTTTAAAGGAGATTGTCACATATTCCAGATATTGTTATTTTCAGGGAATCCAGGGAACCTAAATTTGTCTTCATTTGAAAAATGTAAATTGTAAAATTTAAGAGAATTTAAATATTTGTATGAATTTGACCATGTTTTGATTTTTTTTTTTGGCTTTTGCTGCCCATGGCTTATACAGATGTTTTTGGCTTATATGTCAGAAAACCTGTTGGGAATTGAGAAATGAGAATTTTTATTAATAATGATTAGATTGACAAAGATATTTATAATATTCTTGACAGTAGTCAAAATAAAAATAACAAACAATATGAATGTCCTTTATTATATTATTTATGTATATTTTATCCCTTCTCATGACCTTTATTCTGAAATTTGAATATTGTGTAAGCAAAGAAAGAGTAAACAGCCCCTTTCTTCTCATTTTCCTCTAAAGGCCAATATTTGGGTCAGTGACATCATAAGCCCCACCCCCTCTCACTGCTCAAAGTCTGCATACAGGTTGAGCATGTGCAAGTGGACAGACCAGTAAACATACACTGGCAGGCTCCTTTAGGCATTTAAATTAGGAATAATTTCAGTTGTGAAATGAGTGAATTTTAGCTGTTTGCAAATATCGATTGCTTGCTGATAATTCACCACACAAGAGAATAGAGAAGATTGTGTACATCCTGTAATTTATGATATGTGCATCATGTCAGTAGACTACTCTGATCCTGAGATTTGAAGCCTAGAAAACTGCATGCAACTGCTTGCAAAGTGTGTCTCTCCGGTCCTATGAGTCAGGCCCTAAACTTAATACTCCCAAGCTCTCCTCAAAATGAAAATATTCCTGGCATATTTAATATTAAAATGTTCAGTCTCAGCTCTCTATACTGAGGCCTATGGGATGGAGACCATCACTGAAAGAGATCATCTGGGTAAATGGTTTTCTGAGTGTCCGTTGGCCACAAAACATAGAATACACCAATTACAGATGAAAGGACATTAGACATGGCAAGGAGCAGAAAATGAGCTTCTTAATCTTTCTTCGTAACGTTGTAATTAATGTAACCTGCAGATTCAGAAACCTCAATATTCAATATTTCTGCACTGTATCATCATAAATATATTAATAGTAACACAGTGTACACTGAATGTGATGCACTGGTGATTTTGTAGACCGCAGAAAATTGAAGATAAATTGTTAGTTTGAGTTGGAGTGGGTAGTGCAGTTGCCTCACAGCAAGAAGGACCTGG